>NDXB01012733.1:0-33275 GCA_002631895.1 Agapornis roseicollis | reverse complement strand
CCCCCCCCCCCCCCCCCGACATATAGATGCAGTCAATAATTAAACAGTGAAACTGTTTTGAAGGGCAAATAGGCAAATATGCTGGACATCAAGGCTATACATATAAAGAACCAGGTAGTTTATAAATCTCAGATAATAAACATCAAAGGAATCTTAGTGACTGTGATGAAGTAGCTTCTACTGTCAGCTGTTATTTTATCTTCAACAGTTCTATATATTTGGGTAGTGTGGAATTTTCTTGGTACAGAATCAAACCTAAATTTTGAACTAACTCAGTGACATAATTTAGAAAACTTACTGCTTCTGGATTTACAGCTTTTTGTTTCTGGTGCAACCATTTAACACATTACTTGGATTAACTCAGCACTCTCCTTACAATAAACAATCTCATTTCTGCTTCTTCTCCTATGTCAAATCAAGGATGCGAAACTAAAGTTGCATATACAGAAAAAAAAAAAATGTTTCTAAAGGGAATTCGCTGCATGAATAAGGGCAGTAACAGAAGTCAGAAGGAGGTTTTTTGATAGGCAAGGAACTTATCGCATATGTAGGACTTTGAATAGGTAGACTTACTTAGACTCTTAAAAATTACAGTCTAGTCAGTGTAATGGTAGCTGTATAGCTTTTATTTAGCATGATTTTGTAGCCTATTCTTTTAAACCAATGCGAAACATTTTAGGGAAAAAAAAAACCCTCATTCAACCAACCAAACCAAAACAATGGTAAAAACAAGCTTCAGCCCTTTCTATTTTACCACAACATAGAGCAAGAAATCAGTTACAAGTTTACAAACAATTCTATGAAATGCTTTTAAAGAACAATTTGAGAATACACTTATTCTTCCCAATGTCTGCTTTTCTGCTTCTGCATCTAGCTCTAATGCAGGAGGATAGGAAAAAAAAAAAAAGAAAAAGAAAANAGCAAGAAATCAGTTACAAGTTTACAAACAATTCTATGAAATGCTTTTAAAGAACAATTTGAGAATACACTTATTCTTCCCAATGTCTGCTTTTCTGCTTCTGCATCTAGCTCTAATGCAGGAGGATAGGAAAAAAAAAAAAAAAGAAAAAGAAAAAATTTCTTTTCTCATTTTGTGTTCTTATGTATTTGAACTTGTATTACATATACCTTTTAAGTTTGCTGTGAGTTTATGTTTTCATGCCGCAAAGCTGATTAAGTTACCTTTACAAACTGAGTCCTGAACTGTAAAATTCACCTTGACTTCAACTGGAATTTAGCACAAAGAGAAAATTAAAAACATAGGTCTTAAAGGAGGGCCTGATAGATTTGTGCATACATTGCACATATATTTATACATAAAATAATTTGCACTACTTTTCTGGACTAACACAAAAGCTTACAGGAATGGTCACTAGGCCAGACAGAAAGTGATACATCTTCATAAGCATTTTCAACCTATTTATTTCATGCAATTTTGCATTACCACCAACTGATGCTGAAGCTATGAAAAGGCACAGTGCATGCTGGATAAAGCAAACTTTCAGCATTCACACTCCATTAATTAATTCATCACCTAAAAGCTAAGTATTGATTTTTTAATGGCTCTACAAATCTGTTTAAGCTACTATGATGTAATTAAGAGGACGTGTGTTTACTGTAAATTATCTAACAAGTACAAGGACTGTGCATTCAACAATAACAAAAATTTTAGCTTAAAGCAGACAACAGGGAAAACAAATGTTTGAGAATGTTTTCCCTCTAATTGTATAAACTATGATTACTTTCAAACTGGATTATTAAAAGCCACATGTATCACTAAAAATAGAAAAACCTGATATTCCTTTCATTGAAATCAACAAGATCTTGTGCAGACTCAGTGGTGGAGAGTCAGCTATTTATCATTGGTGTCAAATGTTCTGAGACTTACAGAACAATTACTATACTGCATGGACTACTTATAACGTATTCTACACAAAACAGTAACAAAAAGAAGAAAAAAGCCGTAATTCCAGCAGGTGGTATCTGATTATCCACTAAAATCATACTTAAGAAGTCAAAGTAACACATGAAATTTACATTAATTTCTTCCATTAGAAGCATGAAGATTTATGGTTAAATGCATAATGATATGCAACATATGTCTTGTGTGAGTGTGAGAAAAGCTGCAATCAAGTCACAACCACTGACATGTGGAATATATAAGCAATAATAGAGGAGTAACCTAAAAAGGAGTTCAGACGTAGATTGTTGCAAATACAAGTAGGTTTCTTACCTTATATTTAGACTGCAAAAATTCAATACTGAGGGTGTAAAATTATTACTATCAGAAAAAAAAAAAAAAGATGACTCGGGGAAAGAAGGTGGGGAGGGGAGGGGTTGTGACCAGATACCAAAGCAAGAAATAGANGCAAAAATTCAATACTGAGGGTGTAAAATTATTACTATAAAAAAAAAAAAAAAAAGATGACTCGGGGAAAGAAGGTGGGGAGGGGAGGGGTTGTGACCAGATACCAAAGCAAGAAATAGACATTTAAGGTGTAATGCTGCAGGAGGGGCTGGGGTGTAGAAATTATACAAGATAAATTTCATTGAAACATTGTGAAATCAGTATGGGAAGGTCCATAAGATCGTGACCTCTAAGCAGCCTCTGACACATCTTCAACCTGAGATGACATCCTGCAGCTACCTCTGCCTGCAGAGCTCTAGTTTTTCAATTACTGTAGAAAAAAATTCTAGCCATGTATACCTCTATGGTTGAAATGAGGAATGTATATTTTATTGTAGAGGAGCCTCCAGAGGGATAGCTGCAACAGTTCTGCTGACAATAGTTACTATTATTACTCAGTTTCAAATGACACCCAACTGTTAATGGGAGAAGGGAGGACATTTGAAGGTACTTATCATGCAGAGATAAATAGACACCAGAATATTCTGGCTATGTCATTTGATAACATTAATTAGCAGTAGAGTTTAGTTAGATTTTTAAAATACAAAATGCATCAGAATTTTCCTTTTTAGCAGCAAAAATGAAGAAATTGCTAAATATTTAATAATGAAAGCATAAACATTTTTTTTTATGTCATATTTTGTTTGAAGGAAATACTTTCCCAGTGGTATACTTTTTTCTGCTTTGCTTTGCAACTGTAATGAAATTTTGCATAATCAGCCTTTTTCAATAACTTCATGTTCCATGTTTACTGACAGGAGCAAAAGAGGAGCTGATTTTCACATCAGCTCACATGGGACAGACATCTCAGTATTCAGAGTCCATTCTCTTGAAGGGATGGGAAAGACACTGGCTAGCTAAAAGCACCTCCAACCTGTGACTCTGTGATAACTGAATAAAAGAAAACATGTAGGTAATTACTGTATGTGTGCACGGCACAAAGTGTGAATCAATAATTAAAGAGTTAATTATCTCACCAGTTATAGATACAGACTGGGGATTAATCCCTGCAAATAGGCCGAGAAACAATTATACTCCCTGCATGCAGTGTGAGATAACCAGCCTTTCTCTGGCTGAAAAGATGGGGATTCAGAAAAGGTGCTATGCACCCATGGGGTAAATAATTTGGAAATGGTCAGTGGCAACGCACTGCAACGACCAGTGGCAATACAGCAACGTTCTACACCTCCATATCCAGATTGAGAATCCTCTAGTTATGATAATAACATAGCGTTAATGCATCCTTCTGCAGAAAATCAAAATTAGTACTATTAAGTGAATCATAATTGCTGTTAAGACAATTAATTTGCTCTTTCATCATTGTTGTATGCTGAAAGCCTTTCTTTGTGCTATAAAAAGCGAGCCACAGATTTAATGAAATCATAACAGGTGATCTGGAAATGAGTAGTCCTTAAATACTTCAGAATTTCTTTCAGAATATATTCATCTGTCCATTTTCCCATACAAAATCTCAGTGCAAAAGCAGCAAATACAAGAGGAAAAACAAACACAAACCATAGTTGAAATACACCTCAAGAATCTAGCAACATAATTAATTAATTAATAGCTTCATTTTTTCTCCTTTGCTTGGTTTTGCAATTTTAAATATACTGGATACAACAGTTTTTATTTTTAGTCTGAGTTCCAAATGCAATGAGATGCATATACAATCAGCATCTCCCCCAAGTTTTTTGCAAAGTATTAGCCTGTTTGAGTTAGACCTATAGAAGTGAGAAGTCTCAGAGATTATGATGATAATGTCCTCGAAGGTCATAGAATCATAGAATCACAGAATGGTTTGGGCTAGAAGAGACCTTATAGATCACCTAGTTCCAACCCCCCTGCCATGGGCAGGGATATTTTCCACTAGAATGGAAAACATAAGGAAACGGAGCTCACTGGTTTCATTGTTTACAGAACTGTTTACTCAGGAAAAAGATGTAGTTGTTGAGATTCAAACTCCTAGCAAAGCCAGAGGCCTGGACTGTCAAACTCCGTTCCTACGGCAGCAGACTAAAGCCCACAGAAAAATCTGATCTTGGCATTATATAACCCTTGAACATTAAAAAAAAAAAAATAAGGAAAAAGATTAAATGCAAGCTGGTTTTGCTTTGTATGTGACATTCTATGTATTACTCACTATTGCCAACCTCAAGCCTTTGAAAACCATGAGTCAAGCCACAAAACATCACGAGATTAGCTGAGTTACTGAAAAATAAATAAATTCATTTGTGTGGTTTATTTGCCTTCTAATGCCGGGTGAGTTCGGGTCATGTTTTTGAAGCTTTCCTTCACAAACACCAAGGCTATAGACTCACTTTTTTCCAAGTGGATTTGAGTTAAGAAACCATAAGGCTTCATAACAATAACTCTTTGCAAACACCATGTGTAGCCGCACCAACTGTGAGGGACTTTCTCTTCCTACACTGCAGTGGTGGTGAAGGCCATTTCAGTAAATACTGGATCATAGCTTAAGCAAAGGTTGAAGAGCATCAACAGCAATAGTGGGTGGGGAGCTGAAGGATATATGAAAACCTAGTGACCAGGGTATCCTGCCACAAAACAAGTACTAGTAGTCACAGTATGAGCAGATGGGCATACTTATAAGACATCTCACCTCCCCCACAACTGACAGTTAGCCATGCAAAAAAAACTGCATTAGGCCAAAGGAGTGGAATTTCAGCCACAATGTCTCTTTCCAAAAACATTTTTCTGCAATTAATCTTCATTCTTCTCAAAATATTTGAGCATTCAGAAAGAAAACACAGACTTTACCCCTAGAAATTAAATATGACAAAGTCTAAATATGTAGAGGTAAACAATGTTATTGTGTCATGTCCAATTTGTGTGGAAAGTTCACACCTTCTCATGCAAAAAACTCAAACCTTTCTCAACTCCTGTAGGCTCTTAACTCTTTTTGGTCTGGCTAATATTTATGACATCAATATACAGCACATAAAAGTCAGCTTTAAATGTTGCTGTTCTGTATTCACATTGTTCAGACTCCACATTTAAGCCTGGGATACTCTAGCTATTAACATGCATCACACAGAGCCATTCCTATTTTCTTCCTCCTATGTTCCTTCTTGGGTGGCATAAATTAAAAATAGTTCTGGGGGATGTTGAAATTAAAACTATGCCACAGAGGCATTGGGAAAAGTTTCAGGAAATACTTTCTGGTGCTTGTTCCTTTCTTTTTTTTTTTTCCCTTGATTACTTTTTGTTGGGGTAATTTCATCAGAACCAAAACTTTATGCAGGAATAGACCACATCTTTTCAGCTACACACAAAATGTCTGCTTGAAGTAAAGGAGATCATTGCACACAATGAGAGCAGCTATTCACACACTGTTTAGGGAAGTTATCTCAAGCATCACTGCAAATCTCAGGTCTGCTTCATTCAGAATGGGGTTACAGCTGAGGCAACAGCCTAGACACAGCAGGTTTTTTTAACTTATTTTCCTAGCCTACAGTAATTTAAAGTTTCACACTGCAATAAGGAAATTCCTGAAGTCTGAAAAAACTAATAGGATAAATTTGCCTTTTCAGCTCTCATAAACAGTTAACTTCCAGGTTACCAGTTTAAGGCAAGCTTTCTTTTCTGATGGGTTAAGGTGCACTCAGGGACTAGGGCCTCACAACTTCAGTTTCAAAAAAATGCAAAGAACCAGAATAAAACAAGGCACTTTAGCAGCTCAGGATTAGTGTAACTCACCACCCCCATGTTATACGACCCTATTCCCCCAGTATCTCCACTAGTGAATTTATAGTATCTATTACAGGACCGCAACCCAGAGCCACCTGGTAGCAAAGGGAAATTCCAATGAGAATGGAGCCTGGGAACCCTGTAGTGATGCCAGAGGCACTGCTACAGATACTAAACTACTAGCTGCACTTCTGTGTAGCTCAGTGTATGGTGCTGGATTGCTTGTATGCCAATGCAGAACTGTATCAGGAAGACTGCAGAGGCTATTCTTTTAAGCTGATGCAAGCTTCTCCAAAACACACTCTGCTAAATTCAACCCATTAAAAATGCCAAATATTTTTGTTCATTATTTGAAATTAAATTCCAGCTGGTCTAAGAAACCCTATCTGCCTCTGGTTTGCATGTCTAAATCCCTGGTGCTGTTGCAACTCTTGTAAACAGCACAAATGGGTTTTTACCAGAGTCTGCTGCTGAAGAAATGACAAACTGCTGTAGATTCATGAGTGTGTCACTTTTAACTGCAATTGCAACACAGAAGATATTAAAATATATCTGTGGTAAAATCATATTTGGAGATCAGTGCAAACAATAAAAGCTCCATTTAAAAAGCTTTAGTTTCATCTTATTGAGGTGGTTAGCTGGAAGGAGTGCGAAGAAAGGGAAGATCACGTTCAGGAACATTTTTTCCATGCCAGTGTATCAACAGTATCAACTTTCTGACAAACTGAAATTTGATAACAATAAAAATGAGGCACTTTTATACCAGCAGTTAACAATGAGGATATTATAGAAGTTTTATACTGGTGTTTCTTATTGTCCTGAGATTTCATATTCATATGGCTGAGCTGTCATGTGTTCACATATAGGAGCTTCAAATTTTCTTTTAGGTTTTGCACTGGCACATGCAGAAGTGATGCCTTAGCATAAAATCATATGGTCCAAGAAATCACTGAGAGCAAAGTAACAGTTTTCTGGGGCTTTGCTATAGCTCCTCCTTTTTGGTTCAAAGCCTTTGATTTTCTTCAGCCTGTTCTGTATATGTTTTTTGCATAACCTTACTTCTTTCAGTGTTCTCTTCAGAGAAATATTTCTAGGTCTACTGGTGAGTTATTATAACTTCGTAAAGTACATGCATTTGTTTTCCTTGTTTGCCACTATGTTATATTGCTATGATGGACTATTATTCAGCTTCAACCAATTCTTTTCTATTAGTCTATTTGACTTCACAATACTGCTGGGTAGATTTCCTATGACTATCTAAAACATATTTCCCCCATTTATCTCAGAAGACTGAATTTAGCTGAATTAATATGGGTGATTTAGCCTTCCCTAAAGGAAATGTATAATACTTTACAGAAATAGTGTGGCTCTTTATATAAAAATCCCACTATAAATCATAGAAAACTAACTTGGATATCCTGCCTACACATGAAAAACAAGTAACTAAAAATAGCTTTACCCCTGAACAAATACACATGTGCATGGGCTTCTTTGTCTTTCCTTCACCTGCTTCTTCATGAAAACAGTGTTCATGGGAAGTGCTGGAAGGTCAGACTTGGAAACACAAATCTGAATTCTATCTACACAGGCAACAGACAAGAGACTTCCATAACCATGCCCTTGCAGAATGAACTCAGTGAATAAACAGGCAGTCCCTGTGTGCCCCTGCTTCCCCCAAAGCCCTTTCCCAGCCACTCAGAGTCCATTGCAATGGTAGCTGTTCAGAAGCTTGCCTGCAGATTCAGAACCAGACCAATCAGCCTTTCTGTTCTGATAGCAAGTCTTGTTTGCTGTTAACAGAAAGGATCCTGGATCTTCTCCCTTCCTCTTCTTTATCATTGCCTCTCACGTTACCCAGTCAGTAAGTAGTTATTCAAATCTCTGAGTGCTTAGAACATAGCTTTCCATCTTGAACCGAAAATCCCCCTTCTTTGTCTTTTTGTCAACTCCTACTTCCCTTCAGTATGAGATATCAGCTTCTATCAGCCACTTGTTTGGAATGTGAAAAACAACAGGTTTATCTCATGCTGCCCTTCATATATAAGAGACTTCCTGTCAACACCAACAGCACTTACACATTATCTGTTTCCAAATCTCACCTTGAAAATATTCTTTGCTATGATGTGCAAAGCAAAAACAAAAGAAGAAAAAATACCCCAACCAACACAGACATTTTCAGAGACAGCAAAATAAATGTCCAGAAAGTAGAACCTGCAAAAGTTTAAGTATATAATGTAATGGCTATTTCTATTTAAAACAAAAAGTAAACCCAACAAAAAAAAAAAAAAAAAAAAAAAAACCACCAAAAAAAAGTTGGATGGGCTCAGTAGAAAAGCATGAGCTACCTTTCAAAAAGCTTGATTCGGTCTTGTCCATCTTTTCTGCCCTTCATAAGATCCTAACAATTAGGTTGTATCTCCAGTCTTCTTTTTGAAATCTTGAAACTCTGAGTTTTGTGTCTTCCAGCTTTCCTATACTATAATAAGGACTAAGAAATTCATTTATTTTTCAATGAAAAGCAACATCACAGGACTCCAGGAGGGAAAACTTTAACAAAGGCATCAAATACCACAAACCTCATGATGCAAATAATCATATTTTCTAGGACAGGAGAATTGGAAAATGGTCTGTCTCACACTAATGCATGTGGTAGTTGTTTGCCTCAGCTCACAGACTCTAAAACAGTCTGACCTACTTATTCTTGCTCTTTTTTCTAGGCCTCACTGAGAATACAGACTTCTTAGTACTATTGAGAGGTTCACTGGGAGGTTAGAAACATGAAGAGTTATCTTTAAGTATAGAAAGAGCAAATTTTATTGTGTAAACATTTACACTGTGAGCTGACCTTCTTCTGACTTCAACTGCTAAAGAGACCAGGGGGAAATGCTTTGGGGCAGAAGTCCAGGAAGCTAAGGAGTGCAGGAAGATAAAAAGTGGGCTACAGTTGAATAGGGCAGTGGAGAGAGAGATGGGGAGTGCTACTCTGGTCCATAGAAAGGACTGCACAGCTTTGGAAAAGGTCCATGACACTGTGCCCTAAGGCGAGCAGAAGACCAAAGCCAGTGACCCACAAGTTCCTTCCTGTGTCCTTATCAGGATAGTTTATTAGAAATCCAGGAAGACATAGCATTTCCTTGAGGGTGCAGAGATGGAGGTAATCCCAGAATCATGAAGTAATGCTTACACTATGCCATCCTTTGAGCTATACAGCCAGGATCCTCTGAATGCTACCAGTTCAGGGACCTGAATTCTCCTAAGCTTGAGCTGTGCAGTGGGATCCAGCTTACCTAAATACAGTGTCATTTTAGATTCCCAGGGGTAACCCACTGCAAAATCAGAAAACACTTGTGTGTCTGAGAGGGCAGGTCTCTTGTAGGTCTCACATTGCATCTGTCTGCCCCATGGGAAAATTTCTGATGCTAGGATGCCCCAGATGGCACTTGACCTGTTTATGTTTCAATCTGGAGCTGGCTACAGAATATACTCATTCTCAGAAGGCTTTGAAAGCCTATAAAGTGATATATCCTATATACTGATAAATAATATACAGCTTGTAATACAGTAAAGAAATGATTTCTCATATTTTCAGAAATCTAAACACTGAGGACCTGCTTCACTTGTTTACACATGCCATATAGTGCATAGGACATTTAAGATGTCCTGGGAGGTCTAGGACATCCAGATAGGAATAGCAGGTATTACACAGAACCTGAAAGAAATCTATGAGAACCTGGCTGTGAGCCAGGTAGGAAACTTTAGGGTAACTCAAACCAGAGTAGGTACTTTTGAATGAGCAGTTTGGTTTTGTTTTTGGTTTTGTTTTTTTTTTTTTTTTTTTTTTTTTTTTTTAACCATAGGAAAAACCACTGTTTGGTTTGGTTTTTTTAACCATAGGAATCTGATGCATGCTGGTTATCTTTAACAGTGACTGCTCACCTATCCCCTAATTTCTGCATGCTTGTTGTGATGGGGTGGGTGGTCTGTGATGGGGATTGGCACAGACCTATGCTGGTAGTACACTAGTGGTCTGTAATTTATTGACAACTCAAATGAACTGCCAGTCCCAAACCACTGGATAATTGACATTTCCCAGTCAAAACAAGACAGCAGATCTTGTGTAGGTGTGGACATGGGAATGTCCAGTGTATGGAAAGAGAGCTGTATAACTTCCCTGCTTGTAAAATAAACAACACATTACCACTGTCTATTAAGGGCAGTGATGTTGAAATGTGTGACATAACTTTTATTTGCCCTATCTTAGCATTTTTTTCTGTGTACATCAAAGAAAACTCTAGAGATACTTCACCAGGTAGCTATAAAAGACCCTAGAAAGGGAAGAAACAATGAAGTTAAGAGAATGTTTTGTCCAAAGCTGAGGCAAGTCCTCAGTGAATGAGTTTACACTGCAAAACAAAATGCCAGACACCACTGCTTCACTTTTTCATTCTTGTGTGGGATTTACATGGAAAGGCACATTTTCACATAGGAAAGAATAAAGATTTTGTGTGGACAGATAGATTACATGAGCTATCACACCCCTTTTAATCTCAGTTCACTGTGTCTATCTGTGTGCTTTATGTAGGATATCATTCCTGCAAAAAGCAGTTACTGGGAAAGAAACAAAACAAAAAGCATTCAGCAAAGAATTGCAGGTGCAAATGTTCAGCTAAGCTTCATTCTGTATTTCTCTCAACATTTGTGAAATGCAGCGGTCTGGAGTCACAGAGACAGCGAGTTTGCCTTTTTTTATTTCTTTTATTTTTATTTTTTTTAGTTAATACCTCCAGGTTTATTTTTCTCATCTAATTTGGGAAATACAACCAAGAGAAAAACTGTGCTGACAACATCAGGAGGCTCTGCCAGAGAGTCAAGAATTCAAATAGAACTACAAGGAACAGGTTTTAAGTGAGGCAAGAGTAAGAGAGTTAAAAAAACAAGTATTGCTCCTTTGAACTCTGACAGATGAATCTACAGCTAAGATACTTGGGAATGAGACTGATAGCTTTCCAGGGCAGATTACAACTTGATTACAAGTTCAGACCATCCACGCCAGAACTTGATGTGAGGTTTAAGGTACAGAATGATTGAGTTATGTAAGAAAAAAAGTATTAGTGAGTCTTCAAGCAGGAAAAGCAAATAATTACAGTAATAAGGTATTCAATACCTTTAATACAGTATCAAATGCCTGAAAGGCTTCATGCTTTTTAGCTGCAGAGAGATTCCTCTCTTCTTTAACAAGGCAATTAAGGCACTGCGCACTCACTGTGCAGTGAGGACTTGCACAGGTATTGAGCAGTTCAGAAGTCAGTATACAAAGTCATTAGAGAAATGATTTCTTATGAAAATTCCCCTCTCCCTCTCTTCTCTAAACAAAGTTGAGAAATGTCTCCTGCTGCTACCCTGCATATATCTACTCTATCTCTCTCTCTCTGGGTAAATTCTTCAAGTGTCCTATGTGAAGGATGTGAAGATTTGTTATGAATCAGGCCCTAAAAATCTGACAGCAAATCCCATGCTGAAATCCTAGAGGCAGAGTGGAAAGATTTCAGGAGAATAACTGGAATTCTGCCAAGAATTTTTAAGAGCTTGAATGTCTTGGGGGAATATATAAAAGCAACCTCATGATTCAGCTAACCAAAGCAGTAAAACAAGTTCCTGGAGGCAGGGATCAGCACTCTGAATATATTTGGGTGCTCCCTTGAATTCCTGTGTTTCTTTTTCCGTCTTCTGTCGTTTTCCCAGTTCCTTTCCACTTTGAAGTTAGGAAGGTAGACTTTATAAGTTACTTTTCCTTTTCACCCAGCCAACAGGAAAGGGTCATAAGTAGGGCAGCCAGCTCCTCTTCTCTGAAAGCTGTATAACTGTTCTACTTTAGATACACATTCTCCTGCTTAAGCCCCAGCACAGTATGAGTCCTACCACAAATTTATAAGCTCTAGTTCTGTCCTGTGTACTACCTAGTCCAGACCTGTAACAGTCATCTTAATTATAACTAACTCAAACGTAGAAAGCATGCCATCATCGTCTTTCATGATTAAAACAGGGCAAAGCATTTAAAGCAGTGTCTTATAAAATGGTGTTTAATTTCCAGCACATAAAAGACCACTACTGCACCACTTAAAAATGCTTGTATGCATTGTCTGTTCTGGAAACAGAATATTGCTGGTTTGAAGAAGCTTGTCTGGCCCCCATGAATAATGAACTATTTAAGAACTTCAAGAAGAATCCTCAAAGTGATCAATCAAGTAAGACCAAAGGGAATGACAAGAATACAAGATTAAAGGAGAATCTCTGATATAATCTTGACAAAGCTGATTTGATCACCTAAAAGTTCTGTAGATTTAACTGACATTGGCCAAAGCTAATTCACATTTTATGGCTTGCCGGATCCTTGTTGGAAGCATTTTTGATATATATGAGTATGTGGTATTTGGCTATTATTTAGGGAAACATGGTGGCTATTAGACCCTTATTGGTTCTCAGAGGTATCAGGGCAATATCACAATTTAATAAAAAAAAAATAGACTCTAACAGCAAGACAGCATAGGTCATCATCTATATCTATGTTACAAGTGATATGACAGAGTAGATAATCAGCTGAAACACTCATTGCTGACACCTCTACCTTATATGCAGTGCACAGTTTTATTTTAGACTTTGTCTGATCTTGTGAACTAAATAATCTTTCCATATAAACGGTTCAGAACCACCAAGAGGACCAGTTTTTTGTTTAATACCACTTAGGGTTGTGGTGTATCTGATATACATTTGGAGAAGAGCTTTCAATTTGTCATCTTAATAACATCAGGTCCAAACATAAAAAAAAAATATTTCAGAAAGCCAAATAAGGACAAACTTTTCATTTTTCAGGTGAAAACATCAAGAAAACAGAAACTTCATCATGTACGTGCTAGATTTTGACAGTGACAGCATCTTGTGGTTTTAAGGAGAATAAAATATCTGTGCAAAACACAATATTGCACCACAAGGAGTGACAACACCTTCATTCTTTAAACAGTTTTAGAACAGAGAGTAAAAGGCTGTAACAAAGCAGAATTTATATTTAGAAAGAACATAGAACAAGAACACTAATGACTCACTGAATTTCAAAAGAAAATTTGACCAAGGCTACCACTGAGTTACCTAGAAGAGGTCCCAGCTGTTCGCTGTATCCAGTGCTCCTAGTTAGATAAAGAGTCTTCAGCTACCACTAGAAAAACAGTAGTCAACCCTCTTTATGATAGGAAAATGGTTTGTTCCTAAAAATATATTGTTTTCTTTTTTCTGAGATAATTTATTTTAGGTATGAGAAGCAATGAAATAATCCTACAAGCTTGACAAGTAAGTCCATGTGAAACTCATAAAGTTCAGCAATGAGGTGTGAAGTCCTGAACCTGGGTCGGGGCAACTGCTGGTATCAATATATGCTGGGGGATGAAGGGATTCAGAGCAGACCTGCAGAGAAGGTCTTGGGGTGTCCGTGTAAGAAAAGCTGGACATGAGGTGACTCACAGCCCAGAAACCCAATTATATCCTGGGCCACATCACCAGCAGCATCATCAGCAGTTTGAGGGAGGTGATTCTCCTCCTCTGCTCCCCTCTGGTGATACCCCACCTGGAATATTGTTTTCAGCTTGAGTCCTCAGTACAAGAAAGACATTAACCTGTTGAAGTGGGTGCAGAGGAGAGCCACAAAGATAAAGAGGGCTGTAGCACCTCTTCTATGGTGAAACACTGAGAGAGTCAGGGTTCTTCAGCATGGAGAAGGTTCCATGGAGACCTTATTGCAGCCTTTCCGTACTTAGAGGGGGCTTACAAGAAAGATGGGGACAAACTTTTTAGTAGGGCCTGTTGTGATAGGACATGGATAATGGTTTTAAACTAAGAGAAAGTAGATTTAGACTAGATGTATGGAAGACATTTTTTTACAATGAGGGTAAACCACTGAAACAGGTCACCTGGAGAGCTGGTAGATGCCTCATCCCTGGAAACATTCAAGGTCAGGTGAGATGGAGCATTGGATGACCTCTAGAAGTTCCTTCCAATGCAAACTATTCTATGTTTCTGTGATTCCATGAATCCAGCACTCTGAGGAAGCAGGAAAGCTCAGCATCTGAAAATCCTACCAGTTTAGTAGTGCTGCCACAGAATGAAGGAATACAGTTAGAGAGGTCCAAAATAATGACATCATCCATATGCACATTAATCATATGAACAGCAGGAAGTATAATACTTGGCCTTGCATTCCAAATCTCTTAATTTAAAATGTTAATTTAAATAATTCATTTAAAATTTTTGTCCGATACTTGATCTCTAGCTCTCCAAAAATACTGAGCCAGCAGTCAAGAATGTAATTTAATGTTGCGCCAGACATAAAGAAAAAGTATCCATGACTCAAAGTCCGCAGGCAAAGCATTTGTGAGTCACACTGAAAATCAGTCCCAGGAACCAACAAATGTAAACAAACTGTTCCACTAGCCATGTGATGGGTTCAGTGTACAGTAAGTTGCAAAATGAGTACATACAGTAAAGCATGTGAAAACTAAGCCTCCCCACTAGAGATTACGCCTCCACAGAACTAACCAAGAAAAGGCTATGCACCAAGTTAAAGAATTTGAGGATCAGAAAACAAAGGAATTAAAAGTATCCCATTGTTACCCTCTAGAGCATATTTTGTCAAAAAGAAATGACTTTTTGTCAGTGGAGACACAAATAAACTACAAAGTGATCAAGAATATAAGAATACTTTTACAATTAAATGTCTGTTATATAAACAAAATGGCTAATTTCAATCACATCTTTCCTCCTTTGAGAAGAACAGTACTTCACCACAGCAAAGCACACGAAGGAACACATACTTAATATCCTTTAAAAATGGAAATAACCCCATGGGGAAAAATTGGCATATTCACAGGCTTAAAATGATACAAAAATTAAAGCACTTCACCAAATCAAGGTTTCTTCCTTGATTCTTCCTAGACTTCCCAATTGGCAGCAAATGAGCCTGAAGTGCAAACAAGAGGTTTCTGTTATCCGTAGCATGAAGTGTCAGGTGTTACTTGTAGATTTAAGTACAAAAGACATACATTTCATAAGCCCAGCAGCAAAAGTGAGTAATTAAAATAAATAAATAAAAAAGGCAATTAGTCTCATTCTGTCTTATTTATGCCTTCAGAAGAATTTGAAGCCAAAGAAGTTTCACTGCCACCTGCAATCACTAATTTCAGTGTACAAGAATGTTTATGACAAGAACGTAATTTAGCAATGAACTTCAATGCAAACAGAGCTAGTGAACCCCAAGCCTCATCATGCAACAAAAAGTTAACTCCTCTGCAATATCTAGTGCTTATGTTTTGTACTTTCATAGGCCCTTGTAAGTATCTTAAGGTTTTAATTTTTTAATTCAAACAGAAAAAAGGAGACACTAAACATGGACAGAACACTCTTTTCCCATCTAGTGATGTGAATTTTTGACTATTTTTAGCACAGACTCGCTGAAGTCCTCTTAATGGACTTACCAAGTAAAAGGCCATAGCCTGACAGTTCTTCATAGACAGGATTGTCAGTGACACCAGAAGTTCCTCATAAGACACTTTGACATAGTTACATCCGTAACTCTACAAATAATTCTTGAAGAGACAGCAAGAATTACACCACTCTACCATGCTGTTACTCCATGAGCAATTGGATCAAGTTCAGCAATGATTTCAAAGCAAGGTGTTTGTCAATAGTGCTGCTGACAGAATGCCAACAAAAGTATTCTCAATGCCCAACACTATTCCTAATGTGAAACAGCACATATATTTATATGCTGAGATCTCAAAGCTGGTTCTATTAATAGACACATATCACATTATCACTGAAAATATTTTTCCAGTTTTGGCTATGAGGCTACTGAACTATTCATATCAATAATAAAAATCATCTCCCTTGCACACACTCTTCAGTGACAAACAGATCAATGAGGTTTGATGGGCTGTGACAGGCAACAGATACTGTATTCACAAATGCCTGTGAAAAGTCACAGATCTTGCCTTTGGTAAGACTTTGTTAATCTCTTACTGAACTCTTTCAAGTGCACTGGGGAATATAGCCTAGATGAAGTTAGTCTGAGATGGGTTCACAGTTGGCTGAAAGCTGTATTTAAAATGCAGTTATCAGCATTCACAGTCAAACAGGACATATTTATTAAGTATGATCTACTGAAGTCCATGGTATTATATAGGTTCATTAACAAATTGAGTAAAGAAAACCTTTGTGAGCTTTGAAAACAGCATCAAATAGGGTGGGTAACCGGCACTTCTGATAATAAGACTAGAATGGAAAAGATCTTTGTCCACTGAACCAATACTCTGAAATACACATGAGGTCAGAAAGGAGTAGTGCAAACTCCTGCACTTAAATCGGGATTAACAACTCTATAAATATAATACAGGGAAAATCCAGCTGATCAGAAGCTTTGCAGAAAAGGATCAGGGGGATTCCAAAGTGCATATGAGTCAGCTAAGTCAGGCTGTTTCAAAAATATTCCATACACCAGCTAAAGACATAAAAATAGGCACATTATAAGAAAGACAACTTAAGGAACCCTCTCACTGTTCCTAGCCCCAAAATTGGGCCTTGTCTCAGCTGTGTAAGCACTCTTTGAGCAGGACAGCAGCCGCTGAGTGTCCAGAGGAGAACTGTAAAGAATTAATAGATTTATTTTTTTTTTTTAGTCTTGATAAGGAGACTTTACAAGAAAAATTACTGTCTTAAAATATGGTAAAGAGTGCTGCAAAAGAATCAGCTGTTCTTTTATCTACCAGAGCTACAACAAAAATAATAGGTTTAAACTCCAGTGGCAAGGACACAGAATAACCATTAGGAAAATGTTTCTAATAGTAAGATATTAGGAAAAAAAGGCTTAGGAAAATAAGGGTGAGAACACTACAAGCTCTTTCCTTGGGATTTAGAATAAAAAAGTAAAACCTTAAGAGTCTGTTTCTGCTGTTGTGCCTTCGAGTCTATGAGAACAGAATTGTCCTCTGTATCTTCTGCCAGAAGAGCTGTAGAAGAGCTCCTCTGCTAATCTTAAAAAAACCGGCAGACATGAAGTTTTCCTCAGTTTTTGACTCAGAACACACGTGCGTACCCCTGAGTGTGCACTCACATAACAACGTGTGTGTACGTGTGTGTGTGTGTACAAGCCTTTCATAGAATCATAGAATCATAGAATAGTTAGGGTTGGAAAGGACCTTAAGATCATCTAGTTCCAAACCCCCTGCCATGAACCTCACACTAAACCATGCCATGCAAGGCTTCATCCAACCTGACCTTGAACACTGCTAGGGATGGAGCACTCACAGCCTCCCTGGGCAACCCATTCCAGTGCCTCACCACCCTAACAGGAAAGAATTTCTTCCTTATATCCAATCTAAACCTCCCCTGTTTAAGTTTGAACCCATTACCTCTTATCCTGTCACTACAGTCCTTAATGAAGAGTGCCCCCCCAGCATCCCTATAGGCCCACTTCAGATACTGGAAGGCTGCTATGAGGTCTCCATGCAGCCTTCTCTTCTCCAGGCTAAACAGTCCCAACTTTCCCAGCCAGTCTTCGTATGGGAAATGCTCCACTCCCCTGATCATCCTCTGTCTATACACAGTTTTGTGTGAATGTGTTGTGCTCAACCACTGAAATTCAGTTTTAAAAACATTTAACAAAGATTTCCTTCCATTGAACCTCAATAGTAGAAAGGGTTTGAGCATGTAGGGTGGCTGCAATCCAGGGATGCTTTAATGCTGATATCCTTGCCCACCATTTTCTCCCAAAGTACAGCAGGTTTGGAGAGGTATGGAAAGTAAATGTGAAGAGAGTTTTGGGGGTTTGAAGTTTTTTTGTTTTTTGTTGTTTTTTTTTGAAAGGGCAGTTGGCACATTATTTGTGTCATTTACATCTGCATATAGCATTGAATCAGTGTAAAGTGGACTTGAAGAGAGAAACAGACCTTTGTATGATTATAGTAATATATGAAGAGCTATTGATCTGAAGATTTGTTCCACCAGGGTAAGACTATTCAACAAGCATGCTCAATGAGATTTGCACATAATAGCCTAACGATAGAACCAGAACATGATACAAAATAAACAGCCAAGCAATGCAGACTATATCTAAACCTGGTGAATGAAGGAGACAATTATCCCCAGGACTCAGACCAAATGGTTTTCAATTACACTTGGCAGCTTCTTTTCTCCATTTTGGAATATCTAGGCAAAGTTTTCCTCAGTGTTGCATTACCACTCTATAGTTTCAGGGTGCTGGGTGGCTGCCCAATGAAAAGGTAATCAACTATGTGTATTTCACTTAATCATACCAATATAACACCTCTGCTCATGACCACACAACCCAAAGAGTGGCAGCACACAAGAAATCTGAGAGCATGCTGAAATTAGACAGGAGAACATGAAGGAAGTTAGGTAATTTTATTATAAGAACAAAGTTACTTAATTAAATCCCTTTAAAAGTTTATGAGATGGTCTGATGAGGCCAGGAAATAAAGTTTTCCCCAAATGGAATGCAACAAAGGCCAGACATATTACTTGCAGGAAAAAGGGAAGAGGAATTTACCCTAAAAGCATTTAGCTACTTCCAGCAATGAAGAAAATTATTTGCAATATTAAAAAATCCTGGGGATATGTTGTTTTTTTTGTTTTTTAAAGGCCACACTCACTGGAATTGCTGTGTGCCCTCTGTTGTTGCTTTACCAAAGATACAAGCCCAGGGATGAAGAGAGAAGAAAAAAAACAACAGCTTACACAGGGTCATTAGAAACATTAGATTCTCTCAGGTATAAGCCCCTCAAGATCTTTCTTGCATTAAACGTGCTTGAGTCTCTCACTGTTCCCAGTAGCGACCACTTCCTAGGCTACACATGTGCCTCCCCCTGAGGGTGAGTGAGTATGTTCCATTCCCTCAGATCTCCCCAAGCTCGCCGGCTGCACATGTGCAACCTGAATGTATATGCTCCAGCCTAAGACTGCTGTGGCTGGCAGAGCCAGAATTTTGCTGTAATGGCTGGAACTGTGACCAAGAACCTGTCTCTCCACCCCTCTCAGTAATCCCCCTGCTAGCAGTATATGGCAGGAAACCATCTCATACTAATGCAGGAAGGATAAGAGGAAAAACTGAATAGTAAAACCAGGGGAATGGGGCACAAGAAAAACAGGCATTAAGATATGTCTAGGCAAATATATTACAAACCAGGAGAGTGTGTGGAAGCAGAAGATGGAGAAAATTACTCTCATGAGCTAAGAGAGCTTGAAGTTGGAGAAGATGCCTGGCAAGGAAATGGAGACATGACAGAAACAGTTTGGAAAAGAAAGAAAGTGGGTTCAAGCTGGAAAGGGAATAAGTCAAAAAGCTTGTGCCCAGCAGAGAATGTGCTCTTGTAGAGTCTGAAGTGAAGCACAACATCTCACTTTGTTTAAGAATTACAAATGATATTATGAAAATACCTTATGCTCATCCAGTGATGATCATTAACACAGGACAATTCATAGTCAGTTATTCCTTAACTCAAGCAGCAGAAATCTGAGCAGTTTGCCTAAACCATTTTAATTAATCACTCTAGACCACCATTGGTCTCTTTTTCAAAACAAGAAGAAATTACACAGGTACATGAAGAAAGTTTCTTATATTTGCAAAGTCAGACACTTGGGAAAAACAAAATGCTAGAATCAAGGCCGTATCTGTCTTGTATAAACCTCTTGTGCAGATGCAGTAGGACACAAGTATACAATGCTTGCAGACTACCTTTCTTTTAATCAAGAATCAGGATGAATCAGATCTGAACTAACTCACTACTCTTTAATATTTTGGGTTTCCCCTGAATTTTTTGATACCTGCAGTTGACTGTTGTGTTTTGGTTTGGTTGTTGGGTTTTTTTTTATCCTGTTCACTTTCTACTCTTGCAGCAAATGCAATGGAGGAAAAACAGAACTCTATGAACAAATCGCTTTCCTATAACAGTCCTCATTAATTCCCCAGACTTACATGTGCACCTGTTTCTATGCTACTGAATGAAATAAACCAGGTACTGTTCCTTACCTGAGAGCAAGTGACAGCACAGTCCAGAACTGCATGAATAAACTCTTCTCCTTACCTCAAAACAGGCTGGCTTCATCTAAAGGACCAGGGTCCCCACCTTGTGTTCAGGCATTGACTACATGGATGTCCTTCAGCTTGAACTAAAAACGTACCAAGATGGTCATGCTAAAAGATATACAGTATGGAGAACTGTAACTCCATGTTTAAGCCCATATACTTACCCGATTTCATTTAGTAAGATAAGTATAGGACTAGAATTCCATGCAAGAAGTTTGTGTTATTTAAATAAAAAAACTCATCATGTATGCATAGGGCAACACCTTCAGATCTGGTGTTTCCAAATAAATGTCTTTGAAACTTCAATAATGTGCTTTAAGTATCATTTGTCTGTGTGTTGTGTAATACATAGAAGAACACCAAACTTTGCATAATAAATTGGCTGGCAAATAAAGAAAAAAATTCTGTCAGAGGAAAGCAAACAACTACAGGACTGGAAATCTAAGCTCTCTTATTAAATAGCATTCAGGTTTATGCCTTAACACTGAACAAAATGCATGCATTATGTACCTGTATCAATAATTCCTGAAATAATGTGTGCATCATGGCATATCATTCTCAGGCAAGCAATTGGCAGGTAGTTTTTACAATAACAAGATGAATTCACAGTATGGGATATGTTGATTGCTCATGTCAGTCCCTTTGAAATTTTAAAGTGATAGTAATCAGAGCTATAAATCTCTCCTAAGTATAATTAGATTACTATTTATACCTACTGTTGTTAAAACCAGCCTAAGAAATTACTTTTAGGGCACCATTACTGAAGAAATAATCTCTTTAAAACAATAATCACTGGGTTAAGTACAACTCATATACCTATTTTCTGTAATGAGAACACATAATTCAAGTATTTAAGAATAGTGAATGTATTTTCCTACTTAAAAGTTTGATAATAGCATTTTCAGACTTCAAAGGTTTTTTTTTTTGCCACATTATACAGCAAATCTGGGAGCATCCTTCAATTGCAGTAATGCACTGAGATGCAGGATTAAATATAGTGCCACCTCTGCATAGAAGTCTGTCATGGAGGAATGTAAGTTTTGTATTACAGAAAGTGCAGATTATGACTACTGTAGGGCCCTGTAGGGAGTATTATGATAACGAGAAAATTGTGATCTATTGACTAGAACTAGTTATCTCCATAGACTTTTTATCTTTTAGGAATTCCAAAAGATAGCAAATTTGTATAATCTGGTCCAGTGGTTCACTCTTGCTAATTTACATCTTATTTCCCATGGGAACTATCTTGACTTCTTTTTTTTACAGCAGAGAGAAGGCATAGCAACATGAAGTCAGTAACACTTGAAAGTGTCTAGTACCACCTTCTGATTAAACAGATTTCAATGAAAATATTTGCATATATTTTCTAAAATAAAAAGAGATCCTTCTTTAATCCCCCAGTAAAAGCATGGCATCCCAGAGAAATAGCCTATTTTTTCTCTTTCAGAATGCTTCAAGATGTAAGTGCTCATGGCCAACTACCTCATTGTGGAGCTGCAGGCTTTGATCAGAGAATGCTGATTCAGCTTGAAACCTGATGGTATTCTGCAGTGAGTACCTTCATTAAACACTAGCAACTGCATGAATAGAAGCTACTTCCAAATCCATTGCTGGAATAATCCAGGTAGATAAACGATTAAGGGGTTACAGTACTAAGATACAAATTATATTAGTATACACTGTCACAGGATTTCGGAACAAAAGAGCCTATGCCTCTCCTGATGCATATAAACCTTAGCAGACTTTGTTCCTCATTTTTTTAGTGGAGATTCATGATCTTCTAGTTTGCTTCATGCAAAACAGATTCCTGAGCTCAGCAGCCCTCAGAGAGGCTTTGTCTATGACCTAGTCATGTGAAGTCAGGGGCAAAACTGCCTCCAAGGTCTCACAGCATTGTAAAGTTAGTTCTCATATGGAATGTCCTCCCTTTCCCTGAAGGAGCCACTTCATTCTCCCATTAATATTTTATTACATGAACCTCAGAAATGGAAAAAGCATATGTTTGGAATGATATGTAGCAATATGAATAGGACCCCATTTTTACATAGTTTTCCATTGCATGATCCAGCTCATGTATTTAAGACAGTTTTTGTTCCATTTTCTTCCAATTTTATTTTTCTCTTAAAATCTTCATCTGCAGAATTTTTCTAATAGATGTATTTTATTTTAATTGTTAAGAGGCTTCTATTTAATTCTCTAGATACTGCAAACCATAGTCAAGTTTAACAACTTATAAAAATCAGAGTTTAA
This sequence comes from Agapornis roseicollis, assembly GCA_002631895.1. Lineage (NCBI taxonomy): Eukaryota > Metazoa > Chordata > Aves > Psittaciformes > Psittacidae > Agapornis > Agapornis roseicollis. The sequence continues at coordinate 10,770 of NDXB01012733.1, read as the reverse complement.
GCATAATACTTCAGGTAATGTAATTCTCCCACAAGACACAATCTAGTTTTCCTGTGCTATTATACTTTCTATTAACTCATCATAAGTCATAAAGTAATGGATGTATGCTGAGATTTTTATTTTGTTTACTTTATTACACATCACTGATATTTAATGGAATGTATCAATTCATCAATTTATCTTAATTATAAGTATCATCTAAACAGCTAGACCAAAGATACTGTTTACAATTTTTAATGAGTAACAGGGGATGGGTCCTTCACAGCACTATCGATGACACCGTGATATACCATTCCACTTCTGCAGTCATGGACAATAGTGCTGTGGGCTTCAGAGTCACAAGAACAGGTATGAAGGCATGGAAGTTGCATTCATATTCAGTACCCATATCTAAAACTTTCTTTGTGAGCCCTAACAATTTTTATGTTTTGGTTTATTTTTTTCTGAAAGGACCCAAGGCAGTCTCTGCTTAAACATACAAGAGGTCACATTTAAGACAATACCAACAAATACAGACCACAACCATCAAGCACATTTTAAAACAGGTAAATCCTCCATCAGGTGCAAAGCTGCATTCAAAACCACATTCATTAAAATAACCTACATACACTGTCTCATATTTCTTCTATTTTCTAGAGGTGGAGTTTTAATAATGCCCAAGCCTGTTATACACAGGCCACACAGTGCTCAAATAACTTAATGTCCAGAAGTAAAAGGAGGAGGGAAAGAACCAAGAAAATATAATGAAGTTTCCTATCTCAGATTCACTTAGACTCAGCTGCATCAAGGCATGGAATATCTTTTTGGCCATTTGTTAGCAGCTACCAGTAAGCAACTATGCCTAAAGGGAAAATGTATTCTAGTTAAAGATTGGCTTATGGCCTCATCAGCCAGGTTTTACAGCTCTTAAAGCACAGCAAGAGAAATATTTATACTGAACTTGTTGCAGAGGGACTTCAGATAGCAGGATAGTAATTTCTTGCATAAGTATTATATTTAGCTGGAGACAGCAGAGTTACGTTATGAGGGAAGCAGGGACTTCTAAAAATAAAATGTCTAGAAAATAAGAGGAAAACAGAGAAATGCTACACTCTCAATTTAAGTAATCATTTTTTTTTAAATGTTCCCAAGACTGCAAAATATTTTATGTGTCCTTTGAGTTTTGAACACCCTAAGTACAGTAGCATATGTCTGTGCTGTTTAACCAAATCCTCCAATGATTCGAACTGCTTCTAATTTTTTTTTTTCCTGTGTATGTTTGTGCATACAAGGGAATATTATTTATAATCATCTAAGGTCTGGCACAGCATTTTTGAATCAATGCCATCCAACACACCAATGTTACAGTTGTTCTATAATAATCTAATTGTTTTAACAACATTGGAAAACTTGCTCTTAACTAACATATACATTTACATGTTCTACAGTTCCAGCCTGTTGGGTAATGAGGTCCTAAAGAAGAATTTTTCAGCATTATCTTTTATTAATATATAAAAAAAATCACCACAAATACATACCTATCCAGGGACCTCCCAGTATTATTAAAGTCTCCAGGAAGTCTCAGTCTAGCTAAACTGATGTAGCATTTGAAGTGGTAAAACTAAGGAATGTAATTTCTGCAAAGAGAAACACCCTAAGGGATGGTAGAGAAGAAAGATTTCATAGAATTCAAAAATGAGATGGCCAAAAATATTACAGTAGGTAAATAAAAGTGTAATAGTCAGTTAAGCCAGCAGGAACTGGAACAGAGGATTTACACTGTGTTTCTATTCTAGAAAGCTAGTTTGTGCCTGCTAGTACTTGCTTGCATCTGATTGGCAATGTGTTACAGCATACCCAATAACAATTCCTGGTGTGGTCATTAAATAAATAAAATAAAGCCAGAAAAGACTAAGCAAAGACACTGGCTGATTAGAGTTTAGTTTCTGAAAGACAGAAGCATGTTTTCAGTGATGTCACATTACTGAACCTGAAATCAGTTCTTTTCTAAGAATGTACCCCGGTACTGTACTCCTAAGAAAGTATTATTAAGTACAGAATGTATAACCTTGTGATTTACTTTGCACATGTGTGGGCACATAGGGATATATACATGTACATGTACCTGTGTGCACATGTGTGTGCTACTTTATTTTTCCTCATTTAATTTTAAAACAATGAAAATATTTGCACATCGCCATATTTTTTGTCTAACTTTTAAATCCAAATAGGCAAATAGCCTTCTGAACCCCACTAAGATGACTTTATTGACTTTGATAGATACAAAATACCTTGGAGTGGCAGGAAGCCATAATATTAAGAGATTTCAAGAATGCCTGTGTAGGTTGAGAAGTCACATCAGCGCCTGGTGTTGAAACCAAATTTTTAGATATCACTACTGACTCATTCATGGAGCTGCTAATGAGGAAACCTACAAGAGGGAACCAACAAGAGGAAACCTTCGCTTGAGCAGTGCTTCAGGCACTTCTGAAACTATCATTCATCTAAGTCATATATAGCTGCAATTGTAAAATTTGTGGTTAAAGCAAATAGCCAATGGGTTCCCAGTGTCTTTCTTTACAGAAATCTGAACGCTGAGAGCAAAATCCTGCATCCAAGTTCTCAACAGTCAGAGTAGAAATTTAAGGTACAGAGCATTAATTTCCACAAAAGCCAAGCTGATTGCTTCACAGTGGGATTTAGGCCATCATAAAGCAGGCTCAAACTGCCATCATAGACAAATATCTCCTGGATCTAATCACAGACCATCTCTGATTGAAAAGTGATAGAGGAAGTACAAACTGGGACATGAAATTGCATTGCTTTATTGTTTCCACATAGAGGTTTTATACTAGAGGGTTAATGATTTCAAACCAATAGATCTCATTGAAGTTTGAAAGCAATAATTTATATGCATGTGTTTATGAAACGGCAACAGATGTTTCAGTTCCCTTTGCACTTCTTACTACTTCACTTCCAAGGCACACATATTTTTAATTGCCTAGCTTCTCTGTGTTATCTTTTACTATTCTTAGATGAGGAAGTGTTGTTGGATGAGCTTTATGACTTTAATTGTTTTAATTGTGCTTTTTAGTAGAAAATCTAATATGAAATGGCAAAGGGTTAATTATGGAATTTTCCAAGGGAATGTCCCAAGGAAAGAAAAAGATATGGGCTAAAATCAGTGAAATGCTAATTTTAGAATCTAATTTCTACTTCTATTTTTTTCTTTATAAGGTACTCATATTAAACCTACATATGGAGAAACATCTTCTAAAATAAACATATGCTTTAAATGTTCTGAATGCCAGTCCACATGCAAGCAAAATAGAACATGTGTTAAACAAGAACCCTAAGTAAGCTTTTATTTAATTCATTGTATTCACATACCTGATTAAACATGAATATCTAAAGACTTCCATGTGTCATTTTAATTATGAGTAGAATCATAGAATCATAGAATATTTAGGGTTGGAAAGGACCTCAAGATCATCTAGTTCCAACCCCCTTGCCATAAGCAGGGCAGCTCACACTAAACCATGCCATCCAAGGCTTCATCCAACCTGGCCTTGAACACTGCCAGGGATGGAGCACTCACAACTTCCCTGGGCAACCCATTCCAGCATCTCACCACCCTAACAGGAAAGAATTTCTTCCTTATATCCAATCTAAACCTCTCCTGTTTAATAGAAGTAATTATATGTAACAAGCGTAAAATCTCTTTATCTTTCATAAACTCAGGCCACTGAACTTTTCAGTTAATTACATCTATTTGTTTAACAATCTCAGTGTGCTGCATTCTAGTGCTTTTGGAGATTTTATATTAATACTTGAAATAGGATAGTTTTAGTCAAACCATCACACAAGATATAAACCAAATCTCTGTTGCTTGACAAAACACAGATACAGGCAGAAACACAGATCCTGCTGGGAAATAAGTCCCAAACAAAAGTTTTTGCAGGTGAAATCTGAACCCAGGACCTTGCATTTTGAGGTGATGTAGATATAGCTAATGAGATCTGTTTTGAAGAAAGATATGCATTTAGAAAGGAGAATATTTCAGAGACAGATCTTTGGCTTCCTAAAGAACCAAAATCCTGCTCCTGTACTGACATGCCTATTGGCTGCTGAGGTTTAGGCAAAACTGCCTCTGCCTAGACTACTTTTCAGAAGTATTCACCACACAGAGCAAAAAGTGCTTAGGAGAGTACTTCAGATAGACTGCCACTTTTCTCCCTAGTTCCTCATATCTGGTAATTGCTCATTGGTTGCTGTCTTAACTGGCCTATTTTATTTGTTCAGACTGAAAAAAGAAAAGCCCATCTCAGGAGATTGCCAGAGCAATGTAAAGATCTGCAGTGTTGACTTCTCATGAGATTTTCTTATTTGAGCCAGACATTATGTTCCAGAAAGAAACATTCACTTTAAAGGGCAGTAAATCTGTACAACAGTCCAGAACTCCTGCATCTGTATTTCTAGTCTCATATACATCTGTAGACAATTAATTTGGTTGGCCATGTCAACCTTTCTCTTAGAGGGGCCAGTAGGCCTCATTCAGTACAAAGGAATAAGACACAAGGGAACTAGCTTGATTTTCAACATTACCTGTTCACCATATCAATTTGAGCAAATCAGTTTGAATAAATCAACAAACTACTCAGTTTCAAATTCTACAAAGTGGAAATGATGGCATAAATTTCTGACAGTTGTAAAGTGCTCTCACTTACTTGAAACAAGAGAGGCTGTCTTTAAAATTTGATTTTAAACACATTTCAGATGCAAATCTTCCAAATCCTGTTGCATGACAGGGGAAGCTGAGCACCTAAGTCCTTCAGGCATCATTGTTGAAGTCACTTTTCCTGCCCACACATATGCACACACTTCTCATAAACTTCTCAAACCTCTGCACTTTGCTGGCAAGACATTCCTCATAAAACCCTCCAACAGACCATTTTTACTCTGGCTATTAAATGCATTCAGAAACAGACAAAGTTTACAACTGGAAAATGGAAACAAGGAAGTTTGTTCTTCATATATTAAATAAAAAGAGAATCTTGGGTCACATAGCTGCTACACAAATTGAATCTGTTACATGCTGCAATGCACAACAGGGCATATGTGCTTGTCTCTTAATTAACATGTCAGCTATCCATCAAATTTGTAAATAGATGGAGCTTAGATTATAAATTATTCTACCACCTTTGATTATTTATTTACACATGTGGGGGGAAAACTCAAATTTCTCCAAATATGGTTCTTAATACATCGTATATGTGTTTATGCACTCTAACTCTGCTGGTAAGGAATTAATTGGGAAACATCTATTTTCTATTTTCTGGTATTTATGTTCTTTGGAAAACGCTGCTTATAATCATCTTTTAACATTTATCTGTGTGCTTTGTTCAACACTAAAAACGCATTGTAGTTTATGTCTGGCCTCTAGATGATGCTACAATGCTTTTAACTCTCTGGTATTTAGTAGTATGTTACATGAAAGCAACTTTGAACTATACTCAAACCATTTGGTAGCTTAAAAACAACAGAAAAGTGATTCTGTTTATACACACACACACACACACACAAAAGAAACGTAACAGTCCCAAGGCTCATTTCTCCTGAAGGTTTCTGCAGCAAGTGGATTGCTGTTAAGCACAAAATAAAAATGTTATTAGAATTGGTTTGCTGCATTTCATAATGAAGACCCTGTGACATCAAGAGTAGATCAAGTTTAACTTCTGCAGTCTGTAGCTATCTAAATCCTCATTCTGCATTTTCAGACTTCTTTACCACCATAAAGTACCCTTCATTCTCCTTGGATCTGCCTTGTGACAAATACATGTGGCTCACTGGCACATAACCACCGGTAAAATGTGATGTCTATTGAAGATTTCCCTAATTGCAGAACACATTTTCCTGGTGCCTCATCCTAATTGCACAGCATGTTAACTGCCATGACATCGTCCAGGTGATCTCACAAAGAAACAAATTCCTTTCACTTTGGAGAACACTTGTAGCTGCCCTTAACACCCTGCCTGAGTAGACCTTGGCTATTTCCTAATCCCTATGATTCCAGTTCCTCACTGATGACTTCCTGTCCACCTGTTGCTCATATCCATGAAAGGATACAGGAAGTCTACATTTATGCTTCCAACAGTAAAAGGTTGAAAACAAGAGTTGCAGGCAGGTTACCAAGACAGTAAAAAAAAAAAAAAGATTGGTTGTGTTTGGTTTGTTACTCAAATGTTTTTGAAAATCAGACAGGGTACAGCAAATTAATGAATTTTATCTCAGATGCTCTCCCAGTTGGCATCTTGGAAAAAGGGTTCTTGTTATAAGAAGGATGTGACAAGGTTCTGACAGGTACTAGAATCTTACACCTACAAAGTTTTCACTTTCTTTTAAAAAATTCAACAGAGCAAGTGGAATCAGTAGTGTGAGGTTTTTGTTTTAATACTTAGAAAGGAAGCAACAGGTTTTTAATTTATATTTTTCACCTGATGTTTATTAGTGATTATAAAGCAGTGACTAGCCAACAGTAGCCAGCCTGCCATGATTGTATCATGTCACACAGAAGATCCTGCCTATGTCATTTGGCAATAAGTGCAACTGGAGACATAGAATCATAGAATAGTTAGGGTTGGAAAGGACTTTAAGATCATCTAGTTCCAACCCCCATGCCATAGGTAGGGACACCTCACACTAAACCATGCCATATTATCTTTAAGTCATTAACATATTAAGAATTCACAGATACTATATCATCGTGTTGTTGATTTTGCAGGTGATACCATCTCCCCACTTCCTGGCAGGAAGTCCAAAGAACTATTCTGTTGGAAAAGCTGACTTTCAACCTTACATCCAGGCTATCGGTTATAAGGATGCCTAGACAACCATCCTAACTTTGCCGTGTAGTCTATTTCCTACCCCAAAGGGTAAAAGAATCTCCTGGCTTACACCTTTCTCCTCTTCCTCATGAGCTTTTTCTGAAGCACATTTCTTGATTAAACTATGTGTCAAATACACAGTCTGAGGGTCCTATAACATGGAGAAGACAATAAGATAAGAAAATATATTGTGTGGCCAAATGTGACCGTAGTTCACTTACATGAAAGAATTAACTGCCTGGAGGGCGTAATCAGCACCATTCAGTGGCCTGCGGCCAGATGAGTCCCTGTAAACTGGGGAAGAGGTGGGAAGGAGGGAGCTTTGCAACCTTTTTTTTTAATCTCCAGTTTTTCACTCCTAGCTGCTGCCAAAGACCTCAGCCTTTGTGGCCAACAGATAAATATGTCAGTGTCTGCAGTTGAGTGGAAGATTATTTATGGGAGATGGGGGAGGGAGTTCACATTTGCTTTGCATGAGGTAATCAGTTCCTGTGTATACCTCAGGAAACTGTTACAAGGCTTTAAAAAAATTAAGAAGAGATAATATGATTTCAGGGTCTATCTGAAGTGTCACACAACAGTTTCTCTGAGCATATGGATCTGTAGTTACACACAGTGGTTCAAAGATCAGCAAGACAGCAAAGTCTTTCAAAAAGGTGGTTTGGAAAAACATACCAAGAGGATGAGCAGCTGAAGAATAGTCATGGCTACAGCTTCTGACAGCTCTTCAGGCTGGAAAAAGTGTTTTTCATGACAGCCCCTTTAACATTAACCACTTCCATGCCTTGGTTAGACAGCAACGGCACATCAAGTGAGTGGAGAATTCTAGCAGGCAGCACTGAAACAGATGGCATTGCCACAGCACTCCTCCTGCCAGCTGCTGGGGAAGTAGGTCTCTCTACCCTGCAATAAAAATGGCATGAGTTCAGGTGGATTCCCACACCACTCACTTTCTGCATTAGGAGAGGCAACTCAGGAGCAATGGATGAAGCATGGAACAGGAACAAGCAAACCTACAAGGAAGAGGTTTATGAACTTCCAGATTCCAGCAAGCCAGAAATACCACGTATTTACTGGAAGCCTACAGCATTTAGATTGCTTTCTAGTTGAAAAAATAAAAGGAACACATGGCAAATTATGACATAAATGTGCAAAATTAAAGCATAGTTTGGAATTGAAAGACAACATGATTTCTTTATTCTCCCCACTCTTCTAATGGTTTTCTAAATATTTCTTTTAAATATTGGGTTATGTTTTTGCAGGTATCCTTTGGCAGATGAAAAAAAATAATCCTGCCATGCTAGAACAGGAAAGATTTCTGAAACTATAATGTTTTTCAATTTACAAATATTTTTGGCTTCAATACCTTTATAGTTCTTTTCCATTTCAGATATGTTTATTTCACTCATGTTATTGTAATAAGACACAACATAATTCAATACAATCTGCAGGCTATATAAGTGAAAACATAAAATAGATGCCTGGGTTTATCACTGAATCCTTGCTACTTTTCCCACTTTTCAGAAGACACGTGAGGATTATCTTTTGGCTTTTTCTGTGTAACATTTCTGGCAGAGCCAACTACCACAGAGTAAGTACAGGAGAGTAGATGTATTGCAATACACATCGTTATGCATGGAAAACATCTACCCAATGTAAAAGACTATGGTGTGCAACTTTAGTAAAGGCTTTTCCTGCAAGCAAATGGAGCCAGATAATGAATAGGGAGAGTTTTTCTTTTTATCACCTGTTGTGTGGAAATGCATGCTTCACAGATTTTTCCCATTTAAAATAAACAAATATTTTAATCATTCTATAATAAAAGCTCCAAACAACAGATTTCATAATAATGTTAGCATAGCATTTTAAGTTATTGTGAAACCGTGCCATTTTATTTCTAAGAATTTTAAGTCAAGATATACATGGTGGGGATGTGATCTGTTTCACTATCTGCCAGCAACATTAATTTCTCTACTCCAGATCTTTGACATAGAATAAAACATCTGAAAGAAACAAACAAACAAAAAAAAACCTTTAAAGAGCTATGACGTGTAACCTTAGCTACAGGGCTCAGCCTCCACAGCTATAATGTACATTTGAGTTTTTCTAAGGACAATGTACTGTTTGGAACCATTTAAAAAGGAAATAGAGGCAACAGCTCTGCTGAGACTTGATGTGCAGTCCAGAGGGGCAGTGGGTTGTGCCTGTCATTACCAGGTTCAGCTCTGAGTGGAACTGACCACAGCCACAGCTGCCTGCCCTGTCAGATTTTCCCTTGCAGTCACCAGCTGAGGTTTAATCAGATGCTGGTAGGGGCACAAAGCAAGGAGATCATGAATTTTGCCAAAATGCAGTTCAGCTGCAAAAGTTTTCTGAGCAACTTTGATTCAGAAACATGAGGTTAAACTGGACCAAAGCTTTGAGTCATGGGGATTTTCATCTGCGATGAGTCACCCTAGAGTTTGCACCTTGTATTGCAGATTCATGGCAATGAAGTTTGCAATAGGCTGAAGGTCAGAGCAGAACGTGCAGCATGTCAAATGATTCAGAGAATAAACAGACTCAGGAAGGGCAAATACACAGGCTCCAGAAGCAACACAATAGACTGACCTTCTCAACTTTCTTTCTTCAGCCTACCACGTCACTAGACGTAAATGCAGGCAAGGAGATAAAATAAATGAAAGATGGATCTCAGCAAGTGGTCGGGATTTCAGCTACTGGCTGCTCAAGCTGCCTTGTGTAACAGAGTGCAGGGACGGACAGGAAAACAAGCAGTGTTACTAGCCAGCTGTTTCAGCTTTAGTAACAACCTGAAAAATATTAGCAGATGTATTTTCACATAATTCAACAAAAAACCAGGAGGGCAGTGTGCAGGAAAGCTTTAACAAATATTCTGTTGCAGGTACAGTTTTAATAAAAGTTCTTAGAGAAGACAATGGGCAATGGATTTATTTTAATGTATTGTATAACATAAAATGGCAATTAGAGAGCTAAACTAAAATATAAATTTGGATTACCCAAATTTATCACAAATGCACATCAAGCTCATCAGATTCTCATAGGCAAAAACATTCCCTAAAAGCCAAACCATTTCTTTTCAAGATTTTTCAAAACAGAATTTTAAGATTATAGTCTTAAAAGGCTTTGAAAACATTTTTCTTCTTATTCAACAACAACTTAAAATGAAACCAAATGTTTAACCTGGAACAGTCCTACACACTCTTGATTAAACCATCAAAACACAAAACAAAAAAGTCAATTATTTGCACAGCTGGACTACTAATTAGGAAATAAAGGCAACACAATTGATGTCTAACTAGTGACTACCACATCCTACTCCAATGTGGTCTTTGAATAAAATAAAAGCAAGAAAGACTAAAGCAGCAGCTTTGAACAGCTTTTTAGTTAAAGGCTGGATCTCCCAACATAGCCCCACATCAGCTGGAGGCTTATATCACTAAAATTCTGCTATAAAAGCTCTGTGAACGCAGGAGAATTTGCATAAGTGAAATCACCACCAAGAAGTTAATAATCATCTTTCCCTTGGAGGAATAAATTCAAGCCAAGCACACAAATATAAGAAGTTTCCTTTATAGATTTGAGATTGAATACCAAGAGGTGATGCATAAGAGTTCCACTATTCCTGAAAACATTCTCCAGCAACAAAAATGGATCACAGACTAAAAGGAAATAAAACAAGAGGAAAGAGCTCCTCTGCCCTTATTCTGAGCTGACCCTAGACTGATGACAGCTTCATTTTCCACTTGGCACAGGAGGATTTTGGAACAACCCCAACTCTATAAGAAGTGCTCCCAAAAAATCCTGTGGCCCACTTGTGACCTGAAGCAGAGTCCATCAGTATGGGTGAATCAGATAAGTTAACACCCTGTCAAAACTGGGAAAAAAA
>NDXB01012732.1:17432-36367 GCA_002631895.1 Agapornis roseicollis | reverse complement strand
CCCTCAGCAAGTTTGCCGATGACACCAAGCTGTGTGGTTCGGTGGATACACTGGAGGGAAGGAATGCCATCCAGAGGGACCTTGACACGCTTGTGAGGTGGGCTGATGCCAACCTCATGAAGTTCAACCATGCCAAGTGCAAGGTCCTACACCTGGGTGGGAGCAATCCCAGGCACAGCTACAGGTTGGGCAAAGAGGAGATTCAGAGCAGCCCTGCGGAGAAGGACTTGGGGGTGGTGGTCAATGAGAAAATGAACAAGAGCCAGCTGCATTGTGTGCTTGCAGCCCAGAAAGCAGCCGTATCCTGGGCTGCATCAAAAGGAGCATGACCAGCAGGTCAAAGGAGGTGATCCTGCCCTTCTACTCTGCTCTTGTGTGTGCAGTTCTGGTGTCCTCAACATAAAAAGGACATGGAGCTGTTGGAACAAGTCCAGAGGAGGGCCACAAGGATGATTAGGGGACTGGAGCATCTCCCATATGAAGACAGGCTGGGAAAGTTGGGGCTGTTCAGCCTGGGGAAGAGAAGGCTGCATGGAGACCTCATAGCAGCCTTCCAGTATCTGAAGGGGGCCTATAGGATGCTGGGGAGGGGCTCTTCATTAGGGACTATAGTGACAGGAGAAGGGGTAAGGGATTCAAACTTAAACAGGAGAGGTTTAGATTGGATATAAGGAAGAAATTCTTTCCTGTTAGAGTGGTGAGATGCTGGAATGGGTTGTCCAGGGAGGTTGTGAATGCTCCACCCCTGGCAGTGTTCAAGGCCAGGTTGGATGAAGGCTTGGGTGGCATGGTTTAGTGTGAGATGTCCCTGCTTATGGCAGGGGTGTTGGAACTAGATGATATTAAGGTCCTTTCCAACCCTAACTATTCTATGATTCTATGATACATGGGCACAGGGAGAAGACCAGCAAGGGGATGGAAAACAGTCTCTTGAAAGTGGCAGTCTTCTATTTTTGCTTGCCATGTTTGCTCATGGAGTTTCCTGAACCACTGCATTACATGCAGTCTGACGTGGAGACTGTCAGGAAGTGAAATAAGGAGGAAAACCTAACCATTTAATCTAAAAAGTAGTGTGGGCACAAAAGCAAGTGGACACAAGAACTCCTTGTTATTGTTACAAAATGCAGAATGACTAATGAACTGATGAATGGATGGGGCTTTGAGCAACCTGGTGTAGTGGAAGGTGTCCCGGACCATGGCACGGGGGTGTGGAGCTTTAGGGTCCCTTCCAACCCAAACCTTTCCATGAATTACAATTACTATGGTAATGATACAATAGATGGTGATTCTTAAGTAAAACATTTACCTCTGAGTAACAGAAGAACTGTAGGGCTGAGTTTTCATTGCTGTTTGTTAGCTATGCACCAAGAAAGAAAATTCCTTTAGGAAAATTCTGAGACTTCTCTAAGAGCTTGTTAGGTAGCAGCTCTCACTTTCCTTTCTTTCTCATAAATACACGCTGGGTGAGCTGTGAAAAAAACAAAACAGAGATTATCTCAACCACTTTTCCTACAAGAGGTTGATGTTGTCAGTCCAACGTTTTTAGCGTTTTAGCAGGAAAGAAAATTTCAAGCAGAAAAAAAATCTAATAATTTATTTAGAAAAGTAATAAGCTATAATTATCCAGCAGTATCATACACACGTCTCTATAATGCAAAATCTATAGCAAGGGAGAGTGATGCCAGACTGTGCTTTCCTCAATGAACTGAGTATGAGCTATAAACACTCCCATGCATCTTTGGGGAGATATCTCATTACTGCAGTAGACAATGGCCAATACTTCATACCCTTTTCCTTTTTTAAATGATACTAAACAGTAAGTTACAGACTAAAACTAACAAAAAAGCATTCACTTGCCTGAGCTGGATTGTTCTTTATCGCTTATCCTGTGTTCCTTGCAGTACATTTTTTATATAATGGCATTTCTGTTGAGGCTGAGGAACCATATGTAATCATATGCTTTCCTGTTAGAACCTGAGCCTCTGGGTACCGTGCTCGTGTAGAGATTTTCTTTAAGCATTATTCTTTTGCAGTTCTTTCAAAAACAGTCTCTTCCTCCAGTTTCTACCAGAGAACCTTAATAATTCAAAGTCCAGACTTTACCAAATGCTGTTGATTTATATAAGCAGAACTGAACCATAACACAGGTTAAAGAGGGAGGATGGCCTGAGTTTTAAACCACACTATATTTTCAGTGCTCTTGTACAAACCTTTGAACTGTCATAGAACAGGTTAGAAGGGGCCTTAAAAATCATATAGTTCCAACCCCCTCCCATAGGCAGGGATCATAATATACATTTAGCAGCAGAGCAGTACTAACAGAAGAAGCTTTTACTTCATTTTTCTCATTTTCAGCAACCAGTCTGACAGACCTGGACAGAAACCAAGACTCCCTTTTGCGCTACCATTAACATGCACGGCTGGAAGGATACAGCCGAGGATGTGCTGTCCTCTGCGCTTCGAAAGAAGCTTTGAGAGATCTGCTCAGAGAAGAAGTAGACCACCATGGTGGGACCAGGACTGGCGGGGAGGCCTCAGCGACTCCACTACCCGGCCTCCATTATGCTCTCCGGGCCGCAAGACATCAGGACGCCGCACGTCCTGGCAATGATTTCTATAGGCTGAGGTTTCCTCCAGAGCGCCCAGCGCAGCAGGAGCGGCGGAGCTACACCGCTCCCGGGCACACGGCCGAGCGCACCTCCTGAGGGGCCGGGCGGAAGCGAAACCCCGCCTTGGTAACGGGGCGGGGAGTGAGTGAGGGAGGTGCTGCCGGTCGCGGCTGGGTGCTGCGGAAGCGCAGGCGGCTGGGGCTGTGTTCCTGTCGGACTCTGGGCAGCAGGAGGCGGAGCGAGAGCCCGTCCAGGGTGGCATCCATCGGCGGGGCTCCATGGAGAACCGGGGCCCGGTGCTGCACATCGTGGTGGTGGGGTTCCACCACAAGAAGGGTTGCCAGGTGAGGCGGCGCGGTACCCGTCGTCTGCCTCTTCCGCTCTCTCTCCCTGCCTTGCTCTGCCCTCAGCCCGCGATGGGGCCGCCCGGCTGAGGCCCGCGGGCAGGCTGGAGCCGCTGCGGGAGGGGCGCGTCCGATGGGGCCAGGGAAGGGGGGGAGCTCTGCTTTACCTCAGGGCGGGCTGGAACCGGCGAGGCTGAGGCCTCCCACGGGTTGGGCCGGGGGTTCCCTCAGCCGTGGGGCCATGACTCAGCCCGGCCCGGGCGGTGGTTAATGTTTGCTGGGCTGCGCCCGTGGTTGCTGTGGGTCGGGCGTTGAGGCTGAGAGTTAAGAGGAAAGCAGATTTGTTACCTGCCTCCTGTTCCTGCCGGGCTGCTCTCTCACAGGTACAGCTTGTGCACACGCAGCCTGGTGGCCCCAAGGGACGGGACTACCCGTGATTTAGGTTTCGCGAGTCTGCTCCCTTCTTGCATAAGTGCTTGGCTGCTTCCTGTAGCCTGTAAGGTAGAATAAGTTTATGTTGTGTATTTCGTAGGTGTGTCATGCTCGGCTTATTTTAACCTTTGAAACAGGACATGCTGTTACCCAGCTGAGCTGCACGCACAATTGCTTTGCTGTGACAAGATAGATGTAGTGATGGTCTTGCAGTGAGTCTTTGTCCATGGGGCATCCTTAGTGTTTACAAAACATTGATAAAACAATAATGAATGCCATGGTGATGGCTATACAAGATTAGGTCTGGCACAAACACCTTTCATACAAGGTAGCAAAGAATTAAATTGATCATTGTTAATGATTAAGAAAACAAAACAAGCACAGCATAGTAACATATAAAACCATTCTTCATACGAGCAGCGGCAGAAGCAGAAGTGCAACAGCTCATTGCAGGTATTCTTCCATCTCTTTTTCTGAAAGATCTGCAAGGTTTTGCCATGCATCATTTCTCCTCAGGATGTTTAGGGGCTGTTCACATGTGGATGTTTGCGGGATCTTCCTGTGAAGTGATCAGGTTATCTAGGTTGCAAGGTTTGCAGTATTTATCGGTCACTTTTTTGTCAAAGTCTGTGAGGAGATCAGTGTTAGTTGGTTATCAGTAGGAGGAAGAGCAGATTGTTGTTGACCTCTTGGAAAAGGCATAGGTTGCATATAAAAGCAGAGATCACTTTTGTTGCTTCTGGTCTTCTTCTGCAGCCTGTATTTTTTTTTTCTTGTAATATCATAGAGTGTTGATGGAATGAAAAAACCACACACAAACACACACACCCCACCCCCCCCCCCCATACATTAGTAGCAGTGAATTTTGTCTTGCTGCCAGTAAAATGTTTGTAGAGGGATGTTTTCAGGTGTTGTAAAAAATGGGGTTGGAATACCTCTGAACCAAATCCTTCTGTAAGTTTCTTAAGAAATGAACTGGAGAAGTTGGAAATTAAGGCAGTTGGGTAAAGGGTTAAGGTAGCTGTGTCGCAGGGAGAACTGCAGAATAGAAGTTCAGTTGGTAGAACCACAAACAGCCAGGCTTCCAGAGGGAAATCTAACCAGAAATCTAATTTCAGATGTATTCTACTTCTGACCTGGCAGATTTGTTACTGAACTGTAGCTGCCTAAAAGAGCTGGAGGCAGGGAGCTGCACAGCTATAGCCTAATGAGTTTGACATCGGTAGCACGTGAGTCTCTAGAGAATTGATGAAGGAAAGAATTAATTAACAACATAAAACTAAGTAGACTGTGTCCTAAGGGCATTCACTGGAGATGAGTCATGCCTGACTTACCTGCATCTTTTGCAAGAATAAGTGATTTACTTTCTGTGTAGAAAAAAGAGAGAATCTTGAACCTGCCTGCAACTTGCAAACAGATCACACAGCACTGAAAAAAAGCTTTATTTTCTAAGGTGAAGATAATGGGGAATTAGCACAGGAGCTCATACCTGAGTAAGGAACAGTATGAAGGTGAGGAAGAAGCTTCATATTGTGTCAGGATAAGAGCTGCTGGTCTGAGAGGTGCTTGCAAAGGATGTTTCCCAAGACTGAATTTGGGCCCACATATATGGTACTGGCATTGTGTATACAGTGAAATCTGAGCTATGCTGAGCAAACTTGAGGAATCAGTGTTACCGATAGCAGAATGTTGTGGAAGAGCTGGATGATAAGGAATGCTAGAATGATAGAGATGGGGTGCATTACAAAGGCATGCAGTAGGAGTGAATAATAACTACAGGCTTGGAAATTAACATGAAGGATGCCTGTGGAAGAGCAGAGTGATACCACCATGTATAATGAAGGATGAGTTCCCAAAGTGGTGTGGTTTTGGGGGTGAGAGTGGCAGCAAATGTAGTCCTATAATATAATAGTATTTTTATTGATGCATAAAAATTCTGATTGATCTTTCAGAAGAATGGATTTGGATTCTGTCTTGTCACTTCCAGGAATGGATGAGATAATCCTTGGGCAGTTTGTTTTCAAGGAGAACATAGAAGAGCTTGTCTAAGTAGGCTAACAAAATGGATTTTGAGGCTTTCACTTGTCTTCATCTGAGGACTATTAAGCTGCCTCTGTGAATATGGGAAGATTCTTCCTTTTTCCTGTCGTACCTCTTCAAAGCTGGAAGATAGAGGCAGCTGTGTGTTGAGCTGAAACAGGGAACTGAGATGACCAAAAAGTAAATCTTGTTTTGGGTTGGTTTTGAGGTGGTTGGTTCACAGAATCTGTTTGCTGGGTGAACATTAGCAGAAGACAACTACAGGGGCACAGAGAGACTAGTAGGGGAGGTGGAAAAGTGTCTCTTGAAAGTGGCAGCCTAGGGCTTCTCTTTTTGATTGTCATGTGTCATAATGGCCTTTGAAATATTCATTGAACAACTGCATTAAATGGAATTGGATTCCAGGAGACTGTTAGAAAGTAAAATATAAGGAGGAAGAAAACAACCATTTAATCTAAAAGGCAGTGTTGGCACAAGAACAAGTGGATATGAACTGTCTGTGGATACGCTGAAGATGGCAAGTGAGAAAGCACTAAATGCACAAAAGCAAAGTTCCAAAGCAGCTTTTAAATGGCAGGAATTCAGGGTGAATTTGGGGAGCTTAAGTTGGAGATATCATACAGCTAACCTGCCTGTTGTAAGAGGAGTTTACCTGGTTTACCTGAGAAGGCTCCTTTCAGGTTCTGTGTTTTCATTTCTCTTTTCTCAAAGAGTCCTCCTAGTGAATGTATGTGGAGTTAGATATTTGGATGGATTTCTTGATTCTTGGTGTTTTCTTTAGATGACTTTCCCTCCAAAGCTGTAGTATGGAAGAAGAGGGAGAGAAATATATATGTGCTGTAAAGCTGATGTGTACAGAAGTGTGTAACTTGAAACTGAGCTCTGACATTATGGATTCTCTGAGATTGCTGTTGGTAATGGAGGTAATTGGATTCTTATTCTGTCTTATTCTGGCCTGAGGTTTATGTCTGAAGTGTACAGGGCTTCCTGTTGATTATCTTTCCAAATAAGAATTGTTTAATCTATAGAGAAAAACTTTTATGTGCAGTTTCAAAATGTACAGGAACATACTTGTCTTGCATAGACTTGGAAAACAATCCACATGCATTTGTTTACAGATGAGAAGGAGAGTCATGGAATTGCTTTATCTCCTTCCAAGGCCCCACTGTTGGACTGTGGGTCTTTTTGCTGGGTGAATTAGAATTAGGCTTGACTTTGTTTAGAATTAAGAGATGTCTAAGGAATGAACGAGTTCACTTTGCTCTTTTTATCAACTCTTTTGAGAACTGCCGACGTTTCCAGGTCTCCTCGACCTGTCTCTCCAGTCTCCTTGACTGTGCCCTCGACTGTAGCACTTGCTTCCAAGAGGAAAATTCTGAGGTTGCTCTCTTCAGAGGATTCCACAGGCAGCCCTTCTCCAGGCCTTTTTCTTTTCTTTTAAGGGCAACACTTCCAGCTTGTTCCAGTTCCTGTTTGTTTGCTGTTCTCCTAAGACTCTGTTTTACTGGAGAATTACTTTTTTGCCACTTCTTGGTCTTTGTCAGCCCAGTAGTTGATGTGATTAAGAGCATCAAGCACATCTAAATCATGTAAGTGAAGTAGATGCTTTGTTGTCTTTAAAGTCCTTCTCTCTCTGTTTGGGGGAGCACAGTAGGCAGGTATTAAGCAATAAGTAATCTCCTCTAGTGATTAAATGAGCTGTTGTTAAAAAGAGCAACAGAAACACAAAATAACGTGGAAAGGAACTGGACTGAAATTAAGCTGAAGTGCTTGTCCTGCCTTTATTGACAATAACCTTTAAACATTAGCTCAATTCCTTTTGTTTTCTTCCCTGTTTGTAATTTTATTTAAGCACTTCAAAGGGCTATTATGAGCATGAAATCTCTAAATGAAGTTAATCCTAGCATAGGTTGAGTATCAAAGATTACCCTGTTGTCTAAAATATGTGGGTTTGTTTATGTTCAACAGGGTAAAACTTTGAAAGAAGCTTTTAGCTTTTATTAGAAAGGCTATTCAAATTAGAATGGGATGCTAAAAGTTTTAAATCCACAGCTGAGTACACCTATAGTTGCTATCTCACATTCCTGTAAACAGTGCCACAGATTCTATCTCTCATGCAGGATTAATTGTGGGTTCTGTTCCTTGCATGTCTCTGTAATCCACTTATTTAATGTTTTTTGTTCATTGTTCAAGTGAAACTTACAGGGGTTGTGGATTTCTGTTTGGGTTTTTTGTTTCTTTGTTTAGTTGTTCAAGCTATGAAGAGTGCTATGCTTTAATAATCTTGCAATTGCTTCCCTGAAGTCCCAGACAGGAAGTAAAGCATTTCTTTGAAGAATATTTTCTCCTTAGTTGCCCTGATGTGTGAATTGAGATAAAGTTCCTAAATACCTGATTGCAGCTATGTGACACTTCCCATACTCAGTATCATCAGCTTTCTTCCTATAATCTGTTCTTTGTATGTCTCATAATAATGTGAGTAGTTATTTGAGCTTTCTCTTGAATCAATGAATTAATTACAAGTGCATCTAGACATAGGACAAGGGGGAATGGTTTTAAATTGACAGAGGGGAGATTTAGATGAAACATTAGGAAGCAGTTCTTCCCTGTGAGAGTGGTGAGTCCCTGGCATAGGGTGCCCAGAGGAGCTGTGGCTGCCCCATCCCTGGCAGCGTTCAAGGCCAGGTTAGATGGGGCTTGGAGCAATGTAGTCTAGTGGAAGGTGTCCCTGCCCATGGCAGGGGGTTGGAACTGGATGAGCTTTAAGATCCTTTCCAACCCAAACCAGTCTGGGTTCTATGCATACTAAATCAGTAAAAAAACCTTAGTTTTGTATCTCTGTCTCACCTTTCCTCTACCTATTTCAGAATGCTTTCAAATAGTAACTCAGGCTCTCAACACTTGTAGAGGCAGCAGTGTAATTTACATACATCTATAATAGAGTGAGGTTCAAAGCTGTAAATCACTGAAGGAAAGTCATTCCAGTTGGAATGGACTGAAACTTGCTGTTTCACCTTTGTGTTCCCTGTCCTAAAAATGCCTTATTTTATGTGTCTAATTTTGTTAATCTGTCCCACACCTTGCATGTGCTCCTGAGTTACTACACCTAGGCAGGTATGCTGTTTCTGACAGCACTCTTAGAAAGTTGTGGATACAAGATGTAAAAGCAAGTTTCTTGCCTGCTCTGACATGCTGGAGGACAGGGCATAGGGCTGCTTGCTTTGTTGAGATTACCTAGGGCATAGTGTGCTCTGTACTTCACAATGTTACTGTGTTTGTTGAGCTGGATTTGTCTGTTCTGAGGAGTAAATCTAATGCCAAGACTTGAAAGCAATGAGCATGTTCACTAAAAGCTATTCTGGCACCATCTGGTTTCCCATAGTAAAGAACCTGAATGCTTTGTGGCTCATAATACAAGGTGATCGCTCTCTTGGACTGCATCAATTCAGCAATATAGGCTATATGAATTACACACAATGGCTGTTTCTAAACTGACAAGTAAATGTACTTTAAAGTGTGCCTACAGTCCTGGTCCTTCATTTTCCCAGGACAGGGAGGATTCACTGGACCCCTTGACAGCTCCCTGCCAGTATGCATGGGCTTCTTCCCATTGGGAACTGGGGCATGCAGCAAATCTGGGGAAAGGATATGTGTCTGAGTCTTGTGTGTGATAAGGTCAGGTTGCTGTCCTTGGGGACAGGAAATGCCACCAGGCCATGTAGCTGGATGGATCCATTTAAGAACCAGTGGGAGCAGCAGGTTGTGGGGTGAAAGAAGGGCTGCTGCTGACCCCAGTCTATACTATTTGCTGTGTTGAGCAGATGTCGGAGTAGAGTGGAGGATTGTCCTCTCTTGTTTTATTAAGGAAGCTGTCCTCTCTGGTACCTTATATCTTCTTAAGAGTTCATCCTATATGAATTCAAGCTTAGTTTCTGTAAGACCATGAAGTCTTGTCTTGAGGGCAGAATTCTCTAGCAAGTCCCCTATGCTGCAATGTTTGCAGTAGCATTATGTTCCACGTCTGGGAGGAGTGTGTGTGTGTGGGGAGGTTGTAATTGTTTACTTTCTTTGAGGAGAATGATGCAAGCTAAAGTTCCAAGGCACTGGACTTATGTCTGACTTGAACTGCATGACTGTAAAACCAAAGGGTTAAGTAATTGGAAAGAGTGTCTAAATGCATCCTAGCACAACTTTGATGGCAAATACAAAGGTTCTGTGTTTCAGATTATTTTATATTTTAAGGGCCTAAAAGTCAAAAGTTTACTAACCTGGTGAGAGATTTCAAAGCAAACTTGAGTAGTTATATTGTGCATCTGCAGCAATACAAATGGTGTCTTATAACTTCTGTAAGTGGCAGCTCTGTAGCTTTAGCAATATGAGAACATGAGGCAGTGCCAGTTTCAGGAACTGGAAAGACAGAAAAGACTCAGCTCTACCTCTTTGTAGTACATGGGCTTTCTTCACTGTTAATCTGCATGTATGTAATGGATTTTAAAATATATTTCTAGAAATACGTATCATGCATCTTCTGCATCTACATTTTTATATAAATATATATGTGTATTATACATAGTTATTTTACAGACAAATATATAATATATATTTAAAAATCTGTTGTTAGATCTATTATTGCATAGGCATTATTGTTATATGGATGAGCTCTTCAGCTCGTAGGTCCTGATCTGTTGGCTCTGTCATACAACAATGGGGCAAGCTTGTCATTTAAATCAGATTAAATTGTGATTTCAATAATAAATTGTTCTCTGTGCTGAAAGACCAATAATGTTCTTGGATTTGCAGTTGGCTGTATGCTGCAGTTGTTACGACAATTCAGATAAAATCACGGGTATGCTGGTTTCCTCTGCATCTGGCTGTGCCAGGACTAATACATCAAGAAAACTTTTAAAAATCCCTGCTTTGTTTGAGGGGCAAATGCTGATGTATATGAAAGGAGGGGTCAAGGTTTAGGTGTAATTTTAATCTCTTGGGGTTTTTTTTGATCACTACTGCACAATAATCAACATTCTTCTACTTTTCTTTCTTAAATGAGAGAGGAAGAGCTTTTATGCTCAAAATGAAATTTGTTGAAAATGGTTTATGAAGGGAAAAGTTTTCCTGAATGGGAATGTAATAGGTGGGGTTTGCTGATCACCTTTTCCTCCTTTGGACAATTCTTTTACCTGTTTGTGTAGTACAAGCAATGGGAGAGATCATCAAAGCAATTGTTCAGAGAACAGAGTGGGTTTGCTCCCTGTAGATTGGATTTTGCAGTTTACTGAAGGCATCCTTAGTCTTTAACATAATACTGTCATTCTAAATATTTTCAGGGGTTTTTAATAGAGATTTGAGTTTAAATCCTCTCTTCGCTGAACTGATGGGGAACCTTACTTGTGTCCACATGGTTTTTCATTTCTTGTCTGAAGAGAAACCTTCCCAAACACCCATATTAAAAGAGGAGAGTTGATATTGTGACTCTGCTGAATAAGAAGAGGGGCTAACTTGTAAGTGGAGTAGTTCAAATGTGATTGTAGATGGAGGGGGGAGGATGAGGAGTTTATACCGCCTTGCCAGCACATTTTAGGTGATTGTTGTTTGGTGCTCGCAAAGGAAAACAACCTTACCTGACTATGAAGGTCACCAAAAATTAATGCTAACTTCCTGTGTAATGTCTGAATGTAATACCTTAGGTGGACATGTTTATATGTATTGGAAATTCCTCTTTTATCAATGCTCTTTAACTTCTCTTTTGGTTGTGTACTTGTAATTTAGAAGAGAATATCAATGTGTTGTTTTTAAAGAAAAAGCACCATTTTTGTTCCTAAATATAGCAGGCAAAATACATTTTTCCATGCCTGCACTCGTCTTTTTCACTTTGAGTAAAAAAAAAAATGCTAAATGAGTAAAATAATAATAAATGGCTGATAAATTCTTTCTGGCTGAGAAATCCTCTTAAGGGGAGAGGTTTTTCTAACTTGTATTTTATTTTCATTTGGCAATCCACAAAGGGTGAAATACTCTGTGCAGAGCACAGTTATTTATTTGTCCACTAAATCACAGCACAACATTCTGTATCGATTTTAGTTCTGATATCCATTGAGAGCTATGTGCTTGCAGAACAAGACAGTGTGAACAGGCAGAAAGCATTGCCATCAAACAAACCCCTTTGACAGGCATAAGCAGTATTTCCAGCAGTAATGAAGATCCCTGACACCGGGAAGAGTAAGAACTGAGTGGAGATTCTAGTCCATGTGTTAGTAGCTTATTCTGACGTCTCTTAGGAGTTCAGCTTTGCATTTGAATTTCATTTTGTTAGGGAGTCTTCTTTAATTCACATGAGGAGACGAAAAACTGCTCTGGCAGTCTGCTCTGAACTTGGATGTATTTCCTTGTTCCTGTTGACTAATGAGCTTTATTAGAAGACTTTATTTCTCACATTTGCAGTAATACATCTGTGTATTAATGACAACAGGGAAATTGAAGTGCATGCTTAAGTATGCACATTGTCCTGGTTTCAGGTTATATGCATGTATATATGTAAGGATTTACATAAATCCATTGTATTTAAATAAAAAATTAGCTTCTCTTCATTCTGTGAAGAGGGTGAAAGAGCTCTGAGACAGGTTTCTCTGTAGTCCCATCCCATCCCTCTGTCAATCTTCGTCTTGGGTTTAAAGTGGAAGATGAAAAATAAAATAGCTTTTATTTTAGGTTGCTTTGACTGGGGACACTGTACGTTGTGCATTCACAGGCTGAGAGGAGGATTTAACTGAGGGTCCTGCTGTTCAACTAGTCAGAAGTGATAGAGCTGAGATTCTGTCTACCCTGTTATTATCATTTCTGTATATGTGCATTGTGCCAAGCTTTTCAAGAGCTGTGGGGTTTGGTTTTTTCAGTGTTTCTGTTGGTTATGGAGTTCTTTTTTAGGCTGCTCAATGTTCTTATCCTTTGGGTTTGAAGTAATGTTTTTTAATATGCGGAGTTGATGCAAGTCTGCAAATTGAGCTGTAGAAATCAAGCAGGGAGCAGTTATGGTGAGTTTCATCTGCATTCATTCAGTCAGCTGCAAGTTAGAAGTGTGAGCGAGCTCTCTTCAGAGGCGATGGAAAAACAGATCAGATGAATCATCCTCTGCAGGTGTCTCTTCACAGAATGCTTAGGAAAAGGAAAGCTGTCTTGGAGATGGTGCTTTTTGATATGTAGGCAGCTGACATGAATCCCACCTGCACTGACTACTTAGCAAGAAGTTTGATTTAAAGAGTTCTCAGTGATTTTCTTTCAAAGAGTTAAGTCAGAGGAGGGGTGGAAGAAAGTTTCCCCAAGGCATTGCACTCTGTCCTTGCTGTTGGATTATCCTTTTTCTTTTTTCTGCTTTGTTACTTCCACACTTTCAGCTTCCATGGTATGAGGTATTCTACACTTCTACAAGCAGTGATCTATTGCACTACACAAATGTGATTCCTTCTTAGAAACCAGAGTACTTCCTACATGGATACTCTTGGGGAGGGGGAGGAATAGTATATCAGAACATAAATCAGGTCTATCAGAAAGCAGATCTGTAAAATAGGCTGGTTTAGGGTACTTAAGCAATCTTAATTCTGCTTTATCTGAGTTTTCTGATATTCTCTCACTTAAAGAATCGCAGAATAGTTAGGGTTGGAAAGGACCTTAATATCATCTAGTTCCAGCCCCCCTGCCATGGGCAGGGACACCTCACACTAAACCATGCCACCCAAGGGTTTGTCCAACCTGGCCTTGAACATTGCCAGGGATGGAGCACTCACAACCTCCCTGGGCAACCCATTCCAGTGCCTCACAACCCTAACAGGAAAGAATTTCTTCCTTATATGCAATCTAAACCTCTCCTGTTTACGTTTGAACCCATTACGCCTTGTCCTGTCACTACAGTCCCTAATGAAGAGTCATTCCCCAGCATCCCTATAGGCCCCCTTCAGATACTGGAAGGCTGCTATGTCTCCATGCAGCTTTCTCTTCTCCAGGCTAAACAGTCCCAGCTTTCCCAGCCTGTCTTCATATGGGAGATGCTCCAGTCTCCTGATCATTCTTGTGGCCTCCTCTGGACTTGTTCCAACAGTTCCATGTCCTTTATACATGCAGATGTGTACAGAAATCTCTATAGTAGAGCACATTTTTGAAAGAAGCAGACTGATACAGAGCAAGGTTGTCATTAGTGTCTAATGTGTGCTTAGTTTGTTGAATTTGGAACAGTCAATGCCTGCAGAAGTCCCTGTTGCTGGGAGTATCAGATAGCAGCTGAGGTGCTGACAGCATATTGTGAGCTGAACAAAATAATTCCTCAGCAAATTTCATGCTGTCAAAAGAACACAGGAGGCCAGAAGTCTTGGCTTTATTCTGGGCTTTGAAAAGGGGTATCCTTAGTGAATACATTTTTCTTATATAGCTTGAGTTGCCCTACCCTTTTTTCCTTTATTATGTCTTCTAATTAATTATTTTGGTTGGAATGCAAAATAAAATTAGAATTCTGTAAGTGCTTGGTAGTAGCTTGATGTCTTAGATCCTTCCCATATTTTGCTGTGAGGAATGCTTGAAGGTATTCACTGAACTGTAAGGGACCTGGGGTCTCCTCTGTATTTGATGGAAAGAAGCTCCTGCCATGGGTCATGCACTGAAATAAAATGCCTGATTCAGGAGGTTAATGTAGATGCTTCTTGACTATCTGCATTTTAACACTTAGAAACTGTTTTATTTAATGCTACAGTTACTTGTCCTGCAAGAATCTAGTAATAATTCTGTCAAGTTTTCCACCAGCCAGTTCGAATCTGGACAGCATTAGACTGTATAATCCCTTTCTGTATTGCAGACACTTACATGAAGCTTCTGACATTTTAATTTTCTTATATCTGTGATTTGAAAAGGATAGCAAGAAGTTCTCTGGATTTATATTTGTACTAGATGGCAGGCAGTTTCTCTGCCCCTTGGATGGATGCTAATTCCAGTATCTGTTTCTCCTTCAGAAGTCAGATGCTCTTCTCTTTTGCTCAGCATAAATAGCAGAGTGAGGATTCTTGGTAACTAATTACAAGTCAAGGTCTGGATTCCCTCCCCTTCCCCTGCCAGAATTAATCCTTTTTCTATTGCATGTTTTGTTGNGTCTGGTTTAATTCAGGTATTTCTCTGTGTTTTCAGACCAGCCAGATATTATGGACTCAGATTCAGCAGTCTTTATTTGGAATAGCTGCTCCTAAATAGACTTGATGTTTGTTTGTTTGGGTTTCTTTCCCCCCCCCGGCCCCCCCCCCCCCCATGCCTAATTAGTTTTGTGGATTACTTACCTTTTGCGCAGGACTTTTGTCTTTCACCAGACCTTTATTTTTTGTGGGTGTTTTCAAGATCTCATTTGCAATACAAGGAATAAGAAAACTTGATACAGCAAGTAACAAAGCTCATTTCTTATGGTGGTGTCTTTTGTGCTTTTTTAAGTTGGCAGCAGTTGTAGAAAGAGTGACACCGTGTGTTAAGGTGAAGAATTTAACTTCTTTTGATTTAGTTGCTATTTCATCTTCAGTACTCTCATCCTTTACCATGTTTATCTTTTACCATCCAACAAACTTTAAGGTTTTCTGTATGCTTGCATTGCCGTGCTTTTGTTTTCCATGTATATATACCTGGAAAATTTACATGTGTACAAATTACAGCTCACTATAGCTACATGTGCTTTGAGAGCAGTAGCAGTGTCTTCATTTTAACTTGCTATTCAGTGTCTTTTACTGATACAGGTGGGTTTAAATTTTGTTAGGTAATTTAAGATATACTTAAAGGGGGGTCTACAAGAGCGCTGGAGAGGGATTTTTACAAGGGTTAAAGGGGCAGGACAAGGGGGAATGGCTTTAACATGACAGAGGTTAGACATTAGGAAGAAGTTCTTCCCTGTGAGGATGCTGAGGCGCTGGCACAGAGTACCCAGAGAAGCTGTGGCTGCCCCATCCCTGGCAGTGTTCAAGGCCAGGTTGGACGGGGCTTGGAGCAACCTGGTCTAGTGGAAGGTGTCCCTGCCCATGGCAGGGGTTGGAACTGAATGAGCTTTAAGGTCCCTCCCAAACCAAACCTGTCTGGGATTCCACATGGACCTCTGGAAAAAAGAGTTAATGAAAGTGGTTGGAAACCCAGTGGGGTCTCCATAGAAAAAGAAGATGAAGGATTAGTACTGTGAAGATGCTGATGATGAGGGTCTGTGGTAGACATGCATCATAATGCTAAGAATAGAAAGGTTTTCTCTATTTATAGGGAAAAGGTAAATGACAAATAAATGAAAAGTGAAGTTGAAAAGCAGGATTTCTCAGGGGAAGGAAAGGGAGGTACTTTAGGGCAATGTGCAGAAGGCATTGCAGTGAAAGACATAAAAATACTTACAAACAGTATTTTGCTATTAGCATGGTTTCTCAGATTATTCCACACTGTTAGGGTAAAATAGAGGCTTGTGTGTGGCAGCTTGTTACCCAGTCATGAGCACTTGGGGTCCTGAGAAGCCAAATCTGATTTCAGGCTATGTGAGCCCAGTGATGGCCCCTGCTGAGGTTGCAGGTGCAGCAGTGTGCTGTTGACTGTGTGCGTACAGAAGGTATTCAGCTGTTGGGTGATACTTTCTGCTTAAGGATCCGTTTCATACTTCTCTTGAGGAAAAAGTCCTAGGCTGAGCAGAAACAATGTACAAGCCAAATCTGCTCAGGGCCTGTCAGACCACAAGTGAGTCAGTCTGTGCGTACTTTGGAGTAGGAGATAAAGAATGCTAGTAGGGAAATAAAACTTTACTACCATTGCTAAAACAAAAGGTGCTTGGCTGAATCACAGACGCTTGTTCAATAAAAGTAATGTATTGTCTCTTTGCCTCCCTTCTGCTTTTGTTTTTTTGTTTAGGTTGAATTTTCCTATCCTCCCCTAAAGCCTGCAGAAGGACATGACAGCCAAAGTTTGCCAGAGGAATGGAAGTACTTGCCATTCCTTGCCTTACCAGACGGGGCTCACAACTATCAGGAAGGTAAGAAGTGAGAGAGGAAGTTGTATCTACTACTGCTACTGCAACCAAAGGAAACATCTTGATATCTGAACAGTTAATTGGTGATTCTTTTAGACTTCCTGGATTGTTTTTTGTTTAAGCTGCGAAATACATTGGCAAAGGTACGTTGCTTCAGTCTTTGAAATGAAAGTAGATCATAAAGGTGTACCTCCTACATCAGGAAATCAGATGTTGATAAAAGCCTACACTTGTGTGTAGTCTAGAGCAAAACAAGGCTCCAGCCCTCTCATTTCTTTGAATGGAGAATAAACTCTTGAGTAAAACCTAATCCAGTTTTGAGGGAAGAATGAAATTCTAACATTCTGCTTTGTAATGTATGTAATCATTATTTTCTCTACTAATTCAGAGGTTCTTAGAGTAACCTACGGGTCACTCAGTGTCTGTAGAATGGTGTATTTTGAAAACCAACAAATGTAAAGGGTAGGAACAGAAGCTGTAGTGTATTTGTCAGCAGAATGATTCCTTTGCCACGTATTTACCAGCATGTTCACTGCAGTTATTTTGTTTCTATTGCTTAGAATTGCATTTATTTGTTTGACAGCAGTTTGGTTCATCACCATGATGTTGTTTTTTCTTTTTTTAACTCTCTGTACTTGCCTTCCTAATTCTCCAGCTTCCAGAGATCTCATTTGGAAGCAAAAAGAAAGTCATATCAAAATAGTC
This sequence comes from Agapornis roseicollis, assembly GCA_002631895.1. Taxonomy (NCBI): domain Eukaryota; kingdom Metazoa; phylum Chordata; class Aves; order Psittaciformes; family Psittacidae; genus Agapornis; species Agapornis roseicollis. Next base: position 19,226 of record NDXB01012732.1, on the reverse strand, counting down.
CCCTGCCTGGCAGCAAGAAGACTCCAGTCTGGGTCATGATTCAATAGTTCGATTTCCATGTTGTTAAATACATAAGGAGAAATAGGTTACATTCAAAGCTGGGAAAGTCACATTCAGCTGCACCTACATGTGTTCTCTTGGCTCAGTACCATCCCTCGACTTTAAGCATTTTTATTACTGTACTAGAAGGTTATCAGTGTGTAATTTTTGGTAAATAAATAAAGACTTGGCAACAAAACTGATACATATTCTTGTGTTCTGTAAACAAGAATGCACCTGAATTTGAATCAGGCAAGTATGTTTCAGATAATAGTTATGTTTATTATAGCTTTATTAGATATCTATTTTTTGAGTTTTAAAGTAATTCCCACTGATAGTTGCATTTTTGCAAAGGAGATGATGGTTCAGGAAATAGTCTTCAAAGCTTTCTAAAACCCTAGGTGGTCTTCATAATGTCATTAAACTTGTTTGAGGGAGTTAGCTTTGTTGTGAATAGTCCCTCTTTCTGTTGGACTTAAAGCATGTGGGATTGTCTCTTCGTTTTGTTACTGTGAAGCCAACAAAGTACTAGTTGGTTTCAAAACAAGTTCCACTCAGGTTTTTGAAAGGCAAACAGTTGTAAACAGTTGTTTTCTAGTTACAGTTTAGCAACTTTTGCAGTAGTAGCAAGTGTGTGTGTATATACATAGGTATGTAGGTGTCAAGCCATAAAAACCTTTCTCTTGTCATATTTTATAGATACTTCTTTTTTTTTTTCTTGTTACGCTTGCACAGAGAGAGTAATTATTTTATGTTGAGACAAGGATTCACAAATCCTTTTTGTGAGCATAGTGGTGCATGGGTATCTACCTTAGTGGTAGCAGCTATGTTAATCTTTCAGCTGTCCTCGTTGGTGGTTGTTTTTTTTTCCCCTGTCTTCATGGCATTTACCTTCTTAATGGCATCACACTCCAGTTGTATGCCTTGCCTCACAGCACTTTGTCTTTGCTCCTCCATACTGAATTGGAAAAGCAGCATGCCTGCAGGTTTCAACGGTGTTTAGCTGCTGTTAATAGCTGCTTCTGAGAACCTGTCAGTGGGCTTGTAGGAGCTTGGTTAAGCTAAACACCAGGCTGTTGTCAGAATATCCATATTAGCACAGCTGGAGATGCTTCCACAAAGCATCTTGCAGTCTTGAAACTAATTTAGGTGTAGGCATAGCTTTATAGATGAGTTTTTAATGTCTCATAAAATAAGTGTGCCAGTATTTTCAGCAATGAATGTTTTATAAGTGATGCTGAAAATGACAATATTGGACTCTTGTTAGTAACATATGAAACAAGTCTTTTCTTTTTGTTCTGGGTTCAGCAGTAGCAGTCAATTTTTTCTCCTTCTTAGTAGCTGATGCAGTTCTGTGTTTTGACTTTCGGCCTAGGAGCATAGCTGATAACACCGATGTTTTTAGCTGTCGCTAAGTAATGTTTATTCTGACCAAGGACTTTCTGAGTCTCATTCTGTGCCAGGGAGGAGGGGGGGCTGGGAGGAAGCGGAGACAGGACACCTGACCCAAGCTAGCCAAAGAGATATTCCATACCATAGCACGTCATGCCCAGGGAGGTAACTGAGAGTTACCTGGAAGGGCTAGTGCTCTGCAGGGTTGGAGGAGGTGTCGGTCGGTGCTCGGTCAGATGGGGTGGGGTAAGTTACCTGTTGGTGGTTGGTGAGATGCTGTATTCTCTTCCCCTGTTATTTCCTTTATCATTATTATTATTATTATAGGTGGTAGCAGCAGTGATTTGTGTTATAGTTACTGAA
>NDXB01012732.1:0-17415 GCA_002631895.1 Agapornis roseicollis | reverse complement strand
CGGTCGGTGCTCGGTCAGATGGGGTGGGGTAAGTTACCTGTTGGTGGTTGGTGAGATGCTGTATTCTCTTCCCCTGTTATTTCCTTTATCATTATTATTATTATTATAGGTGGTAGCAGCAGTGATTTGTGTTATACCTTAGTTACTGAACTGTTCTTATCTCTACCTGGGGGAGTTGCATTCTTTTGATTCTCCTCCTCATCCTTCTGGGAGCAGGGGGAGGGCAAGAAAGGGGGGGTTGAGTGAGTGAATGATATGTGTGGCTGGGTTTAAACCACAACAGTTCTTTTGTCGCCCAACGTGGGGCACAGAGGTTTGCGATAAGGACAGATCTGACTGGATTAATGGTCACTCGTCACAATGCTGATTTATTGGCTTTTAATGTTGTTTCTCATGACCTCACAGTTTCAGAATGTTGTATCTTACTTAGAGTAGGTATTTGCTGTGTTAGTGTTTTTTCAAGTGTGGGGCTTGGGCTAAGGTTCTTGTCTCATTGTACTTTTCTTGTTACATTGTCTTTTCTTTTTCACAGATACTGTGTTTTTCCATTTGCCACCGAGGTGTGGGGATCGAACCACAGTCTATGGTGTCTCTTGCTACAGGCAGATTGAAGCAAAGGTGAATTTCCAAGTTGGGAATTATATTAATGAAATACTAGGCTTGATGCATTAATGACCCCAAGAATCAGTGGCTTGCATTACACCAACAATCTGCATAGTCAGTTTGCATTAAAAACCTATGAAAATATGCATAGTAAATAGCTCCATAACTTGGAACTATTCCTTTCCCTTATGTCATCAGGCTTACTGTGGTCTTTTGAAATGTCCAAGGCAATTGACAAATATGTTTTGGCTGTTGTGAGCTAATCCAATCAGCACCAAATAGGAAAACAGCTATCAGCAAATAGCTAATAGTTTGTCAGGTAGCCAAGTCATGTATCAAGGAATTAAGCATCTTGGGTGGAAAAAGTTGAAATTTCTCAAGTGTGTGCCTATGAAGAATTTTGGAGCGTTTCCTGGGATTTGATGATGCAAGTGTAGGGATGTTTCTCTTCACTTACTTCCTTTGCCAAAGGTACACTTGCAGAGTAGACCAGAATCTTCCCATTCATGGTTGCTGCTTACCAATACTGAGCAAATGAAAAGCAGAAAAGGTGAAAAATAGCTGAGAGGTGGTGTGCACCTGATCACACTGAGGAAATTATGTACTTGATCTACTGGAATCTGTCCATGTTTTCAGAAGTAGTAATGGTAGTATGATCTGTATATGTACAATTGAGAAGTAGGGAACTAAATGATCTTTAAAATACCTTCCAACCCCAACCATTGTAGGAGTCTATTGCTGAGTTATTGCAGATTTCTTTTAAAATTCCTCCCTTTTCCAGTGAAATGCCAAAAATCTGGACTGCCATGTGGGTTTGAGTTTTAAATGAGTCTTGCATTCAGAAGATGTAAATGTTGTACTCTGTTCTAGTGTTAATCATACCTTGACTATATTTCAAGTTCCTGTTTATGCTATAGGAGAAATTTTACCCATGCAGATTTTAGTTCCATTTCTTCTGAACTAGATCCATGTTGACTTCAGTTCCCTCACTATCTTTGCAGCCAGTCTTCACTGTATTCTGTGATTTAGAGCCTTCCTCTATTTAACTGTAAATTAACTTGGCTTTATTGTGCTCTTGATTAGTTTATGTTGTTTAGTAAGTAATTAAGAAGCTAAAGAGATGTTTAACACTTTGGAACAAGTAGAACACAAAACAATGTGTTTCATAGGACAGCTATAGTGTTCTTCCCATCTGTCCTTTCTGGTGTGTGGGCTGCAGTCCACACACTTGCTGGTTTGTACCATTAAGTGAATCACTTCCCTGGATTTCTGCCCCCACCCTTTCGAGGTTTGCTGTTAAATCCTGGAACCATTTGGTCTGGCTGAGAATGTAGTTGATTCTGCAGATTATACCTCCTATTTATTTGATGGGTGGCTCAAAGAAATCCTCAAGTATAAAGCAAACAAGTTTCTAGGCAAAGACTTTTCAGCCTGGTCCATTTCCACAGATACTGCTAGAGAAGAGCAAGAGATGTGTTGTGGCTCCTCTTCTGTTATATTACCTTGACTTAAAATGCCATTGCCTTTTCCAGGGCTATTGCCTTTTTCTCATGCTAGTGTCCTTTTAAACAGTCCTTTGCCTGTCATCACAGTTCTATTTGGATCTTTGCTGTACTCACTGAGATGAGAACAGAACTCTGACTTATCAGTGTTATGATCATTCTTACTAGGTAAGGGCAAACTGTTGCATGGTTTGGATATTCTGCCATTTAAGGCAGTCAGTTTTAGGATTCTGTTTAAAACAGGGGATGGCATGTGGCAGCTAGACCTGTATCCACAACTGTGTATGGTAGAACTACTGTAATACTTCTATTTTTTAGGCATTAAAAGTACGGCAAGCAGATATCACCCGGGAAACGGTACAGAAGAGTGTCTGTGTTCTCAGTCAGCTGGTAAGAATGTTTGTTTAACTCCCAAAACACTTTCAGATAACATATTAAAATTATTTGTTTTTTCATACTTTGATTTGGAGCTTTTGGCTCTAAACACCTCACTTTAAATCATTGCAGAATGAATTTACTGAAGTAAAATTGAGTTGGAAGGCTCTGGCATTTGAGTGAGCTGCCTGGAATTGATATCTCAAATGAGTTATTGTAGAAGTGTCTACCTTCTGTAGAAGTTATCAGGGATCAGGATATTTATTTGTGCTTTTGATTATTCTTATGTGCTCCTAACTTTATTTCATGTGGTAGGATTGAGGATTTTGGCCATTATAATACCTGGAGAGATTGGTTATTGACATTGATGCTCTAACAGTTGACATTGAAAGAGGTTTTAAGATAGTCACACATACAGCACACTCTTGTTTTGAAGAAACATCTTGTGATTCTACCTATGTAGCAAAAGCTACCTGTCACCAGGCAGGGAAAAGGGATTCTTTCTGTGCTTAAAGCTGAAAGGCTTAAGCACAGGAGGAGGATGCTGCAAGTTACCAACTGCCCCTCCATGAGCTCTGTGTCTATATTGCAAGATGAGAATGGGAGAAGATTCCACTTTAAAATGAGTGACTAAATAAGTTTTCTTCACATGCTTTTGTGTTTGTTTTTCTCCCAAGCCTTTGTATGGATTACTTCAGGCGAAGCTGCAGCTCATCACACATGCGTACTTTGAAGAAAAGGACTTCTCACAAATTTCAATTCTTAAGGTAACTTTTCAGTAACAGCCACACAACAAACTTTCAGTGTACAGAGCAAAGCTGTCAGTGTAAGGCTACAGGCTTTAAGTGTTTGCAGTTACTGCTCAAATATTCCATTTGCATAGGTAATTCATTTATTCAGCTGTTGTAACAATTTAACATGAACTACTCTAATCTGACAGAGTCACCTTTCTGATGTATAGTGAAATACAAGAACAAGCATGATTATTGGTCTGTATCTCCATTGACCCCATTAGTAAAATCTGACTTTCTTTCTGGAATAAGACGTTGAAACCCTTGAAAATCCTTATTCTGGAGTTGTGGTGACCATGTGCCATTAATAGCTTCTGAGTTTTGTTTTGCTTTCATTCTAACTTTTACAGGAGCTTTATGATCACATGAATAGTTCCCTGGGCAATACTTCACTAGAAGGATCACAGGTTTATCTTGGTAAGTATTTTTGTACAAGCAGCAGAGATGTTAAACTAATCAGCACATTCCCTTCCTGAGCTAATTTGTTTATGTGCATTTAATAGATTAAACAGCAGAAGTCTGTGTGCCTGCACACTATTCTGTTATGTGTTTCTTTCTTAATGGATTTCAATAAATGTCAAATAAATTGAGTGTTGGTTTCATAATAGGAGTTAGTTGTAGGTTAAAAGCTGTGTTACCTCTTGACCCAACAGCCTGACAAGCCACTGCTTGGCTGCTTTTAGGAAACAGTACCTTCTTAATTTCTAGATTGAGCTATTTTGATAGTGTAGGGTGCTCCAGCTTTCATCATTTGTTATTTGGGATAGATCCCATCTGATTCTGACTTTTTTCCATGTTTTCTAAATGTATAGTGCAGTACTTCAGTCTTTCCATAATGCTGTATGGTAGCCAACAGGAGTCAACTCAAGAGTATGACAGTTCAAGTTATTATTGTCTCAGTTGTAGATACAACTCTTGCTCCTGCTCAAAAGAAAGTATTTTGTATGAGTTCTGCTGTTGAAATAACCAGGTTCACATAATGGGTGTCCTGCCCCCCCTGAAAAATGGTGACAAACATTAAGTTAGTATCTCTGCTAGCTGTTAATCTGTAGTAATTGCTCTCTTTTTGGAATCTCAGGTTTGTCTCCTCGGGATCTTGTTCTTCACTTTCGACACAAGGTAGGTGATCTGTACTAGTTGTATGGAGTACAGCACTTTGTGGAGTAAAATGCTTTGAGAGGAACTGAAAAATAAACACATCTAGACACATTTCAGCTAGGAGCAAGATGATTGTTTCCTAAGTGTTTCTGGTTACAATCTCCTGATTTCCTATCCCCTTCCACCTACATAACTTCAGTGAATGCAAGTCCTAGGCTGACAAGTTTTGCCTATGTGCTGGATTCCCCGGCCATTTCTACATTTGTGTGACATTTCTTTAGACCTGTCCCAGACTGCAGGTGGGATCTCAGTTATGGCCTTGTTTCTATTTCCTGCTTCTCATCAGATGAATGTGATGGAAGAATATTGTTATAGTCTGTGCAGACACAACTTGGAACATTTTTCCCTGTATCTTGTAATTTCTGCAGCTTTTGCCACCATAGAACTTCAGGGGACTTGTTCCTCTTCTATTTCCCAATGACTATTGAAATGCAGTGTGTATTCTATAGCTAAGGTACAAATAGCATTTAGAATCTCTTATTAACTGAGAGAGATATCAAGGAAGCAAATTAAAGAATCTGAATTTCATGGTGTATTTGTACCTGCTTAGTAAATTTTTGGGGTAGAACTCATTTTTGTTTAACATCAGACATACCCCATACAACATACCCCAGAATTGTCTGTGTTTTGAGTGTAGAGAGTCTATGCAGCCGCTCTGATCTAAATGTCTCATCTGTAGATGCCTAAAATTAGGTGAGGTGAATGACATTCTTGGTATTTTGCTGAATCTTCTCTGTAATTCTATGGAGGAATTCTTTTATAGTTCTGTAGTTTACTGGGACTTTTAAATTCTTGAATTACACAACAATAAGCTTTGTATGGTTCAAATTACACAATTCTTTGTGTAGCCTTTTCATTGTGTATCTCAAAACGCTGATTTAAAATGAGTGCTCAGGTGGAAAAAGAGTGTTGGAACACTGGTTTTCACTGTTTGAATATATTTGCTCATTTGACAATCAATGCAGTGATTAACATGAAACCTTGGGTGAAAGATTAGGCTTGCACAGTATTTTTGATGAATGACACTGGTTTACTCACCGTATTTCTCCTTTTTGTGTTTTTTTTCTGCAGGTGTTGATACTTTTTAAACTGATTCTTCTAGAGAAAAAGGTAACGTTTGTAGGCTGAGGTAATTAAAACAGAAGATGCAGTTATAACAATTTGCCTCCACTTCTGTTCTGTCCACACTCCCCTTATCAATGGTTGTCCCAGCCAGAGTAAGTAAAATGTTATTAAATGTAAGTGGAGAAACTTAACATATTATGAAAGAGAGGCTACACATAATGCAAATAGGTACCTGTGTGAAGGAACCAATAGGAAATGCTGGTACCCAAGAGGCTGCGTAGTTTTACAGGATAACTTCTGGTTCAGGCTTTAAATAGGCATACCAAAGAAAACGAGTGGTAGAAATGGCTTTCAGACCTGAATTGTATGGACACCTGCAGGAGACAGGATAAAAAGCCATATCTGTTAAGTCAGGCTGAACTCACATTGAGTGGGTAAAACCAGTTGAATTCTAGGCTCAGTGTTTTCTTTGGGCTGTCTCATTGCCTCAGAAGTAATGCTGACTTAGTCATTTAAGTGCAATATGCAAAATGTACAAGCAGATGTGAAACAGAGACTTTCAGTGAAACGAATGTGTATCAGGTCTCAGACATATGCAGGGATTTGCTTTTGTTTGTTTTGCTCTTTTTAACTTCTTGTTTAAAATTCTGTTTCAATTTCCCAAATGTCACTTTTTCTTCAGCAAACCTGCTCTATTAAACCCCAACTTCTTCAGAGCACTGAGAAGGAAAATGAGGATTTCCTGTTAGCTGCAATTGGAAAGTCAGTGGGACTTAATCTATAAAGGAAACGTTCCAGGCCAGGCTGGATGGGGCTTGGAGCAACCTGCTCTAGTGGAAGGTGTCCCTGCCCATGGCAGGGGTTGGAACTGGATGATCTTAAGATCATTTCCAACCCAAACCAGTCTGTGATTCTATGAGTAATTCTAAGTATAAACAGTTGTGATTTTTTTAAAATCTTATTGAAGGCCTGGGGGTCTTTTGTTAGGCAGTAAATATGGCTTTTAAAACAGAAGTAACAGCTTCTCCAAAGCTTATGCACTTGTCACTTGTAAATTAAATATACCTTGACAGTTCTAAATATTTATTGATGAGAATAAATGCAGTTTATAGAATCATAGAATAGAATTGTAGAATGGTTTGGGTTGGAAAGGACTTTAAGATCATTAAGCTCCAACACCCCTGCCATGGGAGGGGCCACCTCACACTAAACCATGTCACCCAAGGCTCTGTCCAACCTGGTCTTGAACACTGCCAGAGATGGAGCATTCACAGCTTCCCTGGGCAACCCATTCCAGTGCCTCACCACCCCTAACAATCTAAACCTCCCCTGTTTAAGTTTTAACCCATTACCCCTTGTCCTATCACTACATCCCCTAATGAAGAGTCCCTCCCCAGCATCCTTATAGGCCCCCTTCAGATACTGGAAGGCTGCTATGAGGTCTCCATGCAGTTTCTACATTTAAGAGCTGCATGCTAAAGACTGCTAGGTATGAGAGGCTAGGCAAAAGGTATGCTGGAGAAATTACGATTATGACATAATAGGAGTGTACATGGAAATATGTATGTAATCAAGCCTCAATATGCAAGCTTTTTCCCCAGAAGAACCCAAGCCTACACTGGTTTTTTAAACTATAAATGGAAAGAATATTTCCCAGTGGGATTTTCTAATGTATCTCCATGGATCTGTCTAAAAACTTGTAACAGCATTTCACCAAGTCAGTTCAGTATCTGGACATAAAGAAACTAAATGCTTTCTTGAGCTACAGTTCTTCTCCGAAGGTGCTCAAACCACAAGACATAAACGCACAGGAAGAGGAAGGCTTTCCCAAGAATGCTTGTGTGACTCAAATGTATAAAATTGTTTTTAAAGTAACTGGATACTTTTTGAATAAACCTGCAGGTTGCTTTGGTTTTGGTTTTCCCTGATTTCCAACAGGAACACAATGATTCCATTTTCAAAAGGAAGAGTTTGGTTTTCAGACGCTGCCTGTTTTCTGCCACATATTAAGGTTCCAGGATAACAGAAGGAATCTGAATGTTCAAAGACCTTAAACATAATCTCCAAGAAGCCACTAGTAATGCCAGTTTTCCTTGAGCTGAAAAATGCCTGAATGCCACAGACCAGTTTGCTTTAATCCTTAGCAGTTTGGTTGATGCCTTTCCACAGGCTAAAGAACTGGTTTTCCACCTCTTGGCTGTCATTAGGCTGGAAGACTACTTTCAGATGGTGATCATTGGATTTTCTGCTGCCAGGACCACCCAGTTTGCTGATGTAGATGTTGCAGGACATATGATAGGGTTAGGAGGGGTCAGGAAACATGCGCACATATAGACAGAGAGATGGCAGAGGGGCTTGATGGAACCAATATAGGAAAGTACTTGGCTTAAGTAAGCAGTATACCCAGTGAAAACTTAGGGTGGAATAGATTTCTTGTAAGCAAGATGGTACTTACAGGCTTAATGATTTCTGTAGGCTTAAAAATAAGCTTGGCTAGGAATACATGTTATCTGTGGATCTAAATCTCTAGAGGTATTGCATGGTTTCTGTTGTAGTTCATTTTTGTTGGGTCCCGCATCTTTCATACATGCAGTAGAAAGCAGCATCCTAGAAGGTTGACTTTTTTGATTCCTATTGGAGTCAGCTGAAATCCTGTCCTCAGATGAGCTGCTTGTTCTCATCATCCTTTCTCTGTGGCTATAGCAATTGAATTTGACTATTTTGAACATAGAAAAAAGAAAATTTTTGCAAGATAATACACATAATCTGTTTCTACCTGAGGTACTGTTAAATATCATTCGGTATGTGTTAGGTCTCTGTAGGTTTTTCTTTTGGTTCCATCAATTCACTAGCTTGTAGACCTGCACATACTAGTGAAGCATGAGTTCATCAGTCACATCAAAGTGTCTTCCTAGCTGACAGCAGAAGTCTTCTAGTAAGTCTACAAATTTGCACTTTTAATTTCATCATAAACCTATTAAACTGGCTTGCAAAGTCACCAAGTTAGGTCATTCTGCATTCCTTTGTCTGGTTGATTGTTTGTAACACTTGCCTGTCTTGGAGGAGCTTCAGTAGTAATATTCAGTTTGCCTTGTGGTTCTTCTTTCATTGCTAGCCTTTGACACCCCATCTTTTGAATTCCTAACTAATTTAGTAAGCATAGTCTCTCTGATTTAATTAAGGAGATTCTCTATTCCCATGTTATCCCTTAAGTGCTTTACCAAAGCTAATATCAGTCATGTTTTCTGTTTCCGCAAAATCTTGTGTTTAATCATAGGAAGACACTGTTAATAAATGCATGCTGCATTTATTCTGGTTTTCACTTATCTGCATAGCTTTAATTTATTTTCTTAGAAGAGATGGTTTTGCATAGATTTTTGTTAGAATTCCGGAATGGAGATTATTTGGCCTCTTTGATTTATGACAGGCATTATAATGCACTACACATGGATAAGAATTTATGTGGTGTGCCAGGAACAACTTTTTCCTGTCAGTTATTCAGTAAACTGCATCGATTTGGGGGGTAAAAAGCCTGAACAACTGACAGTAAAATCCAAATGATTGAGAAGTGTCTATTACACATGTGTATATATATGCAACATATATATTACAAATAATATATAAGGGTATAATAGACATTTAAATATTTGAACTGCTGTAAGAGCTTTTGTTGGTAAGCAGACTCTCTAAAATAACATAAAAAGCAATGCCTTGAATAGTTTGCATGTGTTCCATATGTCTTTGTTGTGCTTGAGTGTAATTTTATTGTTCTTGTTCTCCTTTTCTCTCCCCACCCCTCTCCCTTCTGCCATTAGGTGCTGTTTTATATCTCTCCAGTCAATAGATTAGTGGGAGCTCTTATGACTGTCCTGTCACTCTTTCCTGGTAAGAAGACAAGTTTGGGCTTCTTTTTTTATATGCTTTCTGGTAATAACTGGGACTGGCAGTTTCATATGGCAAACAACACAGGTGACAATAGTCATGTTGATATGTCGCCTGAAAAACAGGTGACTTTTATGTGTGTACACATACCCTAATTCTTACTACTTACATGCTATGGGTTATTTCTCGTGCTTTATTGGAGTCATTGGATCTTCTGTATTGCCAGTGGGTAACATAGATGGGACCCTAAATAAGTCACATGTTCCTGGTGAGTTCAAAGAAAGAAAACCAAAACCCCTAACCTTGCTAATTCCTAGCTTCTAACCAGTCTCCTCAAAGCAAAAAAGTTGGGGAAGATTGTTTAGGAGAGAAAGTGTGCGGTTTGGTTTTGGTTTAGTTTTGAGATTTTTTTTTTAACACAGCTTCCCCCAAAAGTAGTGTTTTAAAAAACTTGATTTCCACCAAAGCACTTTATTAATTTTCTTTATTCAAAGTCACTTACATTTCTATTGAGATGCTGATATTCCTTTGTGCTATCACTTTCCAGGGATGATTGAACATGGTCTTAGTGACTGCTCACACTATAGACCAAGAAACAGCACATCAGATGATGCTGGCTTGCAGGAAAATACACCACATTTAGGTGACTCTGTTTCCACTGCTGATACTTCTGATACAACTTTAGGAATGGGAAACGGAAGCAGAAAGGTGGCAGAAAACCTTTCACTGGAAGGTCAGAAAAGAAACACGCCTTTCTCGCCATCAGAGAAGACTTGCAATGGAGCTCAATCCTCCAACAGTGCTGTACAGCGCTTGAAAGTTCCTTCCCGTGCTTCTCCAGCATTCTCTGAAAGTGACTGGGAGACCTTAGATCCAAGCATTTTGGAGGAGTCTAATCTGAAAGAAGGAGAACGTGAAAATACAGCATCAGAACAGGCTGAAAATCTTCTGAGCTCAGAAAGCCTTCCAATCACTGTGCAGCCCCAGGCAAATACAGGACACGTGGTGCTTGTTCCAGGACTGATTTCTGGGTTGGAAGAGGACCAGTATGGTATGCCCTTGGCTATTTTTACAAAGGTAAACATGTTGTTTATGGTAACTCATAAAGACATCTGTCAGAAGTGGCTAATAACTCCAGATGGACAGTAGGGTATTACAAAACATGTAAATACAGTCTCCGGCAAGTGACTGTGTTCCTAGGCAGGTAGAAAGTGTGAGTGCACGTCTGAGAGGGGTGTGTGCATGTACATGCACACACTTGTCTTTCATATGTATACTTATTTCAGTTCTATATGATGGTAACCTGTAACCCCACTGTGGTTAATAAATGGTATGTAACTACTGTTTTCTTTCACTCTGAGTTGTTGATCTAACCTGTATGGGGCAAGATCAGAGTGCATTAATCTACACTAAGATTCTGAAAGCTGTATTTTAGCTAACACGTAAGTCTGTGTTTCCCTCTTTTAATTTTTATATGTATGCATTTATAAATACATATATGTGTATATATGCATAAAATATGTATATACATGTGTATTTATATGCACACACAAGACTATATAGAATCACAGGCTGGTTTGGGCTGGAAGGGACCTTAAAGCTCGTCTAGTTCCAACCCACTGCCACAGGCAGGGACACCTTCCACTAGAGCAGGTTGCTCCAAGCCCCATCCAACCTGGCCTTGAACACTGCCAGGGATAGGGTATATATATCTAATTTCATTCTTTTTTACATGGTAACTCCAGGTTGTCTGGCTCTTTCCCTGTGCATGGTGCAGAGCCACTGAAGTTTAAGCTTTTGCTCGTGCCTGCCTGAACTCCAGGTACTCAAGTGTCTCTCTAAGGACTCTGAGCATTGTCAGATAACAAGCAATATATCTACTAGGGCTGGTTTCCCATAACCTCTCCCCTCTGCCGCAGGAAAGCGCATCCCTGTTAAAGATATTTTTGTTAGTAAAAAAGTTTTGGTTTTTATTTAATAATCTTTTAGAGGAATGTTTGCTCAGAAACTGAAAGATTCAGATTGATTTCCTAAAGCTGATGAGGTTCGAAGTGGTATTTTTTCCTTTGGAGGTGCTTATTTGCATTTCCTTACAGAACATTTTATTAAATGGGTCTGTGAGCTTCTGTCCGTAACTTGCATTGGAAATGGCAGTCTGTGTGGGCTCACGGGAGCAGCTAAAATGTCATTGCCCTGTATTGCCTCACGTCACTGTTAGAAATGATTTTTCAACTAAGATCTGCAGTCTGATGTTTGTCCATATGGTCTGTCTAATGAAAAGGATAGCCTGTAAATTGTATTTAGCGTAGTTCTATGGAAAATACTAGATTGAAAGCAAGAAGAAAATGATTGATAAGGGGGCCTGTGAGTGCAAACTTAGTTTGCTACTGAGCCCATAAAGTGGAAAAATAAACAATTTTGAGGAAATAGACAGTCTCTACGTGTTTACCTTCTGTTACACAATGGCACTTTTATTTTGAATTCATCCAGTGTCATTAAAGCAGAAAAGACTTTACATCTCTTTAAGTTATCAGAAAAATGTCATTTGAAGTTATAGTTTAACCACTATAAACTTGCTGCAAAGCTTAAATCTCTTTTAGAGCTCTCATATCAGTGTTTTTTAATGCAATGCCATGGAAAGACTAATAAATCTGACTAATCAGAGTAGGAGGGGATTTTGCCAGATGGCCTAATTCCTTATCCAAGTACACCTGAGCATAAGGTTGTGATACTTGTTTCTTTGGTATCGGTTCTTTAACTTCTGATACTTATTTCAGTTTTGCTCTTTAAAAAGAGTGGAACACGTTCACAGAAATAGGAGTAGTTGTACTTAGAGACAAATATGAATTTGGAAACTGACGCTTGATACCTAAATAGCAAAAGATTTCCAGGACTTTGCTACTTGAGTAATTAAACCTTCCTTTGCCAGCTTCCCAAGCTGTATTTTGGGAAAGATTTCCATTTAAGTTGGTGATTCCCCTCAAAGCACCATTGTTCCTTTGACACAGGCTATTTGTTCTCAGCCGATAAGGCCTTGTCATCTGGGACGCCATCCCAGTGTCTAATCTAACAAAAGGGAATAGCTGTGCTCCTTTCTTCCATATGTTTCCCATTACTGCGTACTGTGCAATGAAGTGCACGTGCTCTTTTTTCTGCCTGGTATGTGTTAGCCCTTCTGGGTTCCTACCGGTAAATTGCTTTGTGTTTTATGCAACTGAACAGCTGGAATTAGATTTTAGGGGTATGTTGAGCTTGTACTGAAAAGAAAATTACGATTTCTACAGCTGCTTCTCGATGATATCTCCATGATTTACATGGAAGCCTTTTTACAAAGGCAAAATATTTGGTTGTTGGGGTCTTTTGCAACTGGAATGTACGATACTAGTTTAACTTGAAATCATGGAGTGGCTAAAAAGCATGGTATATTGCTTTCTATCCTGCTCTTTCTTAAAGTAGGCATGCATATGGTTATCAGAAATTGATTGCTATCTCTGGAGCCTGGAAATCTCCACCTACAAAATGTGGATAGCAGTCTGCAGCTTTCCTGCATTATGTGCTTCAGGACTACTAGAAGAGATGGTATGCAAGTGGAGAGATGAATCTTTGTTGACTTCTTGTCTCTGAATTGACCTGAGACCTCACTCATTTTATATTGCTTGATCTGTTGCCTTATAAACACATTTGACTCCTGTCCTTTGCATTGTGTATCAGTTTCAGTCCTGAAAGGCAGCATAACCACCTCTTGAAAAATGTAATTCATGTGGAACCTGGTGGCTTTGCTTTGCAGATGTGATGTAGCAAAGCAATAGATAATTGTGGCTGAAATTGTAATAACTGAGGTTCATTCTGGGTGGAATTTGATGGTTCTGTTAGGGAAAAACTCTGAATATAGACAATTCTAATTTGCTTGACCTTATGTTAATCCTCTGAACATGTCTGTTCTTTCAGGGGTACCTCTGCTTGCCCTACATGGCACTGCAGCAGCATCACCTCCTGTCAGATGTAACAGTGCGCGGCTTCGTTGCCGGAGCCACCAATATCCTGTTCCGTCAGCAGAAGCATCTGAGCGATGCGATTGTGGAAGTATGAACCTTTGCCTTTGAGCTTCTTGAACTAGGGCGGGGGAAACAGAGGTTACATTTTAAGTACAGCTTTAATGTTTAAAATTCATGCCCAAATTCTGAATCATTTCCTTTTGAAATAAATTCTTAAAATGCAGAAGAGTATTAAATTGGTATCATCTGTTAGGATAGGGTTAAATAAGCTGTTCAAAACTACCACGTTTTTCTGTATTTGAATTTGCAGGGCACTTAGAGTTTTGTTTTGTCACTGGTGTTGTTTTGTGCTCATGTTGTGGGCTTTTTTCATCACTTTGTAGTAAGGTCTTCAAAAATAAGTGCTTGCAGTGGAGAAACAGCTACTGTTGGGTAATAAAGCACATTGCTGTTGAGTTCCTTTTGATTCAAGCAAGAGTTAAAAATCAGTATCTAAGAAAACAGCAGTTCTAGCATCAGTATCTACTCAGAAAACATCTAGTCAGAAAATATCAGCATCTAATCAGTTCTAGCAAATTGATACAGCTACATAATCAGCATTTGGTAACCTAAGATAGCTACATATAGGTAACCAACTTAATAAATTGAAGTGATAATCAAAGAGCCTCTAGGAGAATGTATGTAAGCACCAAACTTCCCCTGCCAGATCCTGTCAAATAAGCAGCTTTTACTATGTGCCAGGGAGATGATTAGGTTCTGGTTTTATCAGAGCAGTATCTGACTTTTTGAGGACAGTTCTTTGTTTCTTTGGCTGTTTGTTTCTTCTTGATATTGGGAGGACTGTAAGTTTAAATTCAGATAGCAATATATAGTAATATATATATATATGTAAGTAATTTTATTTAGATGAATGTTTACCTTTGGAACTATTTCAGATAGAAGATGCTCATGTACAAATCCATGATCCAGAACTCCGTAAGATCCTGAACCCAACAACTGCTGACCTGAGATTTGCTGATTACTTGGTGAAGCATGTAACTGAGAACAGAGATGATGTTTTCCTTGATGGCACTGGATGGGAGGGAGGTGATGAGTGGATCAGGGCTCAGTTCAGTGCTTATCTTCATGCACTGCTTGCTGCTGTGCTGCAACCAGGTAGAACAGACACCTTGTCTAGGGACTGAGATGAGGGTGGGTGTAATAAGCATTTGTACTGTTGCATTAAATGTGTGAGCGATCATTGGATCTTTCTCTGCCTGACATTTCACTTCAGGCTGCTTTTTTGGTTGACCTTGGCTATTCTTGTTACTCCTTGACAAGCTTGTTACTAATTCTCACTCCACAGCCTGACAGACACTTTCTTCTTTGTCTGTCTCCTTGATTTAATTAAGGTTTCCTCATAAGTAGAAATACCTGAAACCCCATATATGATGAGACTTCTACAAACTTTGGTGTTTTACAGACCCTATTGCATCCTGAGGTTAATTTTCGGGAACTAGTTGGATTTGGAGACATTAAGTCTGTCTTCAGAAAGTTTTCCAAGGCTATTCCATCTCTTTTCCCTTCCTGCCATAGTCCTGGGCAGACATTCACATAAATAGGAAGTGTTATATAGAGGTGTGTGTGTTTTCTGGAGCTCAGTTTTTTGTCTTAACTCAGAAATCTCAATGTTCCAACTTTTTGTGCATGAATATAGCTAAAAGAGTCAGTGTTTCATTTGTGGAAAATGTTTAGTTTGCTCAGCACTGACCCTCTTCACTTCATTCTTGTCCCAGTGATTGTATATTCATATCAAATAGCTAATTCAGATTTTGTTCTGTGGTGTCTGTAAGAAAATATGGGATTGAGAATCTGATTTTTCAAGTCCAGAAGATGCTCAGTTCACGTCTGACAGTATTTTCAGCTGATTACCTGATTGATATGAAGTGCCAGGGTCAGGGTTTCCATACTAACTTTGCTCTAAAACTGTTTTCCTTCTCTCCTGGCATTGCATGTTTGGGACAATTTAAAATGAAACTGAGAAAACATTATTTAAATGCCTGGTTCTTAGTACTAGAGTTTTACTTGTCTTTGATTTGATAAGAGCCTGGAAAACTTTAATGTTTCCTTACAAGAAAGAATGTACTATGTCTTGTATTAGGTCTCTAATGAATTGCTGCAAATTCTAATCTTCTTTTTAATTTATTAGACAACGAAAAGACTTTGTCAGATTTTGGAACAGTGTTTGTAGCAGCCTGGAAAAACACCCACAACTACAGAGTATGGAACAGCAATAAGCATCCAGCTCTTGCAGAGGTAAATTCTAGGTAAGGAAAGCATAATTGTTTTTCTTCATTTACCATGGATTGCTCCAAGTCATTAATGGGGATGGAGGAAAACTGCCTGTTTGATATTGCATCTTCTACATTTTGGATTGGCTTATGTGTATTTTCACTCCAAGATTAGATGATTCCAGGCTTGGCAACACTGTTGACTGTGCATATGTTTTGTTTACAATGGGTTGTTATTGTACTGCAGGGAGTTTGTTTGCTTTTGCATTGTCAGCTGCTCTAGTCTGAAGAAGGCTTTTCTTCAGACCTGCAAAGCTCTCTTGGTCTACTTAAGGGATCTTTTTTATTTGCTCTGGTTTGTTACAAGGAGGTGCTGTGCCTTAGTGTGCAAAGATTGTAAATATCTGGACTGCAAATAGAAGGCACCTTACAGGTAGTTCTAGGAAATCTACAGTTGAATTGTCACTGGGGCCTTGCTGTTGGTGAAGTAGTGTGTCTGCAAGAGATTCATTAGTTTTGTTGTAAGCCACAAGGAGGAATACAAATAATAATTGTGTGACATGAATTGATTTATAAAATTAAATTCCTAAATGTTTTCTTGGGTTTTCCTCCTCTTCTAGCCACCCATTCCAGGGCCAGTACTCTGTGTCAGATGTGAAGTTAAGATTGTCACAGTAAGTATATAGTACTTGGATTTCTTTATAGTTTTTTAAAGTGTGATCAAATATTAATAACCTACTGTTGCTATGATGAACTAAAACAAAATAATGATTTAAATTGGGCCTGCACATGAAACTGTATTCAGTGTTCTGCAAAACACCGCATCTAAAGATGGAACACTGTTTTGTGTTGGACTTCACAATAGAGCTCTGTTTCTCATGCATTGCAATTATAAGGCTTTTGTATCTCTTCTTCTTCTAAGAAGCTTGCCTAACTGATCTGTGTGGATAAGATGCATGCAGAAATTATGGGCTTGATAGTATGTATGTATATATAAAACTATACTTACACTATGTAAATTAGTGTGTGTGTTGATATATATACTTTAACTATGTATTTTATTCACACCTGGAAGTACTAAGTCAGTCAGCTAACAGTGTTCAGTATCTATCTTGTTTAGCTCTGTGCAAAACAGTGAACGTGGAAAGAAGATTGGGAATGTGATGGTTTCTACTAGCCGAAATGTTGTTCAAACAGGAAAAGCTGTAGGTAAGACATTTGTTTCAAACCAGCTTGCATCTAAGCCATATCATTTTGAAGAAGCATCCTGTATCTCAGTTATGGTTTGTTTTAATCCAGGTGTACTTTATTATATACAAAGCAGAGCAACATTTTGAGGGGTAAAGCTGCTGATTGAGGCTCTGTGTATCTGTGGAATGGCAGAAAGAGAAGCAGCTAGACAAAGTATAAATTCCTTTTCTGGTGTGGGCTGGAGATGAATGTGGGAAAAGAGATGTTCAGGTAAAAACTCTCCTGGAATCTGGAAATGCTTAGACAACATCACAACCTTCTGCACTGAGCTATTCTCACTTTTATATCACTTTGACTGAAACTATTCAAAGCTGGTTGAAATCAGAGGAAGACCTTGTGTCAGTTTCCACAGGTTCTGCAATAGTCTGTAGTTCTCTGGAAAAGCACTGCTTGCACTTGAACAGGAGGCACATCACATTGTCACAGAACCACAGAATCAATGAGGTTGGAGAATACGTTCAAGCTCATCCAGTCCAACCATTTCCCAGCATTGCCAAGGCCACCACTAACCCATAGCACTGAC
>NDXB01012731.1:523910-539897 GCA_002631895.1 Agapornis roseicollis | reverse complement strand
TGTGAGGTGTCCCTGCTTATGGCAGGGGATTTGGAACTGGATGATCTTAAGGTCCCTTCCAACCCTAACTATTCTATGATTCTATGACATACTTTTTGGAGTAAGAGCTACGAACCAGGTCCTTTATCTGTTTGAGAGCTCGAAGGTTTCTGTTCAGAAAAGTTGGCTGAATATACTTTTTGATATAATAAGTCCCCAAAAGAGCTACCAAAGAGCTGACCTTGAAAAAATTAGCATGCTGTATTCTGATACTGAAGCTGTAACCTTGAGGGGAGGATGGATAGTCTGCTGCAATGCTATTTAACCTTGATTGTGCCTCACTCTTGTCAACTCATTAGTTGATGAAAAAGCATATGTTCCTTTGTATTTTCTCACAAGTTGTGCCCTGGCTGTTCATCTTTCTTTTCCCAGGTGAAGTGGTGCTTCTGGTTCCAATGCCAGCAGATGGCCCAGCAAATTCATGGCAGCTTTTGCCTGATGGAAGAGCAGCCTCCCCTACAACTTCTTTTACCCAGGAGGACATCAATGAAGGCATTGTGTGGTACAGACACTCTGGATCTGAAATAGAAAGTGACTCCTTTCAATTCCAGGTACTCCTCATCATATTCATGGAGGGAGTCATACAGCAGTTCTGCTGGCATTTTTCTCTGACATTACTGTCTGCTGTTCCCTGTACATTGTAACCCAAAGCTTTAATAGATACACATACATGTACACATACATGCACACACAAATAGGTGTGTAAATATATATTTGTATTCATATACAGACTTGTATGTGTATGGGTGCATGCTGCTTGACATGTGCTTACATGTCAGGATGGATGCAGCCCATCATTGTATTCATGGGAGACTCTTACTCATGCACAGGAGAGCTTTTGCTGCATGTGGACCACCAGACTTTAATCTGTGGCAGTGAAGCCAGCCAGCTACCCATACTGTTGAGCCACGTGCAAGGGCATTAACCTTCTGGATGTCAAATCACAGGCCATATTGCAAATCTGATGACATTTATCTGTCAAGTAGCATCTAACACATAAGCTGTTAAGTTAATAGCTGACCTGTTTTTCTGTGCAATTCCAACTCAGGGAGGAAAGGGGTTTTGTAAAAAAGAAAGGATGTTGTCCTAGTGCCTTCTAGCTTGTCTGAGCAGGAAACCTCTCTGAGATCAAGAGTCCCCAGGGTTAACAGGCAAGCAGATCTGCACTTACAACTTCCAAAAGATGAAACCAGTAGGCTTGTAACATCCCATCAGTATGACAGGATGGCAGCATGTTGGCTGTCTTAGATAATCCTCCAGCTGAGTGCTGGATCTTCATGAGGAGACCCTTACAGAGGTCCTCTAATATCCCTGTGATCCAGATGACTGTGAAAGGGCTTCCCTGTGCAAGGTGTGTTACTGCATCTCACATCCTGGCTGTTTTGATGCACCGTTTGCAGTTCAGGAGGTTCAGCCCCTTGATCTTGCATGGCGAATACATCGCCCTGTCATAAATCCTGTCATATTCTGTCCAAGAGCCAAGTGTTCTGAGTGCCAGTTTGTGGATTGTTTTGCAACCTCCAAAACCAAGCAGCCCTCCTGCTTTCTGCAGTCTCTAAGCTAATAATTCAATTTTTGCTAGAGTATTTCTTCCTGCAAACAGACAAAAAGGTGCAAATACTCCCCAGCAGATGTAACACTACAATAAATCCCATCTCCCTCCAGGTTGTAAAATTCCTTAGACAAGTTCTTGCTGTTTGCTTGGGAAGTTTAACAGCCTCCCATAATGCTAAGCCTATGTGAACCCTTGCACATGGTATTTGTTACATCTGGTTTACAAGTCAGAAGCTATTACTGTAGCACCAGAACAGCAATTAAGATAATTTCTAAAGTAATTAACATAAGTGATAACGAGGAATTTGTGAGTGTCAATGTTGAGCAAGCTAATCTTTAGCTTAATTGCTACATTCCTCGTATAGAGTATGCATTTTGCATGAGCTAAATGTTTGGGTTTACTGTCTTGGAGCAGCAGCAATAACTGTATGGAGAGCCCTACTAAGAAATAAAGTAGGGATGGCCTGGATCGCATCTGGAGATGAGAACACATCTGTCCAAGTCTTGAACTAGTCGTTGGGGCATCTCAGAAAGTGCTGGCACCTTGTTTTCAGCAGTATTTTGGCAGTTACCATGCAGATAGCATGAACTTGAAACAGGGCCAGCAAATGGCTAAAATAATTTCATTCACTTGCAGCAGAGCATGCATTTTTGTGCATTTTTAATGCATTCTCTTGAAATTAAGTTTGCACTAAAGTCCATTCTTGCTTACAAAGTGCTCTATTGGTTTGAAGCACGGACTTCCATCCCTACCGAAAGATAAACCTGTGACTTTGTCCAACAAAGAAAGAGGGTGTAAACAGTGCTTGACGAAGGGTGCTTGCCTTATGTCAGGATTGCTGTGAACATTTGCAGGCTTTATCTCTAGGGGATGGTGTGTAAAATTTCCTTTGAATTTTTACAAATTTCATATTATTTGCTTTGTATGTCATTACTGCAGGTTTGCCATTTTGATTTAGATTCTGTTCACTTCACCTCGGTGTTTCAGTGGGATATGGAGAATCGTTATGTGTCTCTGAAACACAAGCACAGTTTGTCTGGGAAGATACTGGGATCACAGGGAGTCACAGCCAGTGCAGTGCTTTTATTAAAAGACCAGTTATTTTCACCTTGTCAGCACAACCAATGGTCATTTTAAGGGCGGGAAAAAGGCTTAAAAACCCCTTATTTTTTTCTGTTCCTGTGATGAAAAGTTCCATTAAGGTGTACAGACAGTTAAAGTAAAATTCAGTAAAAATATGGCAGTGACCGAGGGAAACAGGAATGAACAACAGGTAGGGAACTGACAAACAGGTACCTTTCTAAATGTTAATAAACAAGACAACCATTTCTAGATAGTACAAGCAGTAATGGTTAATATTTAAAGGCCTTAATTCCCATTCACCACTGTTCATGTATGCTTTGGGTTGGTATCTGTTGGGAAGGTGTGTCATTGCCTTCCCAGATCAGGGGAAGAGCAGAGGGAGCGTATGAAACTGGTCTAGAAAAGCAGTGGTGTCCTCTGCCAGGTATCCATTCGTATAATCTTTTCTTCCCAGGTATCTAGCTCTGCCAGTCCACAAGCCAGCTTGCAGAGCCATGTCTTCAATGTTGCTGTTCTCCCACAGACACCCAGAGCTCCTCAGCTTTCCCTCGGCTCCTCTTTGCACATGGCTGTAAGTATGAACCGACACCACTGGCTGATGGTTTCTGTGTTCCCACTTTTCTTGCAGCATTACACAGAGCCCTCAGAGACCAGAGCCCACATAAAGCAGTTACCACTGAGTATTCATTCTTCTACTTGCTATCATCTGTTCTATTGTGCTTGATTCAAAGATCGAACTAGATCTATGAAACAGGGGATGTGCACCAGATAGGTGGCTGAAGTAGAAATGGAAAAAAAGACAGGTTAGAAGAGTAAAGACAGGGGAGAAAATACCCATGAACAGTTGAAAATCTCAATATTATGAGTGCTGAAAGGACTGGAAAGGAGAGGGATGTTAAAGTGTTTAACATCATTTTATGGAATTCTTAACCTTTCCTGAGAAGCATTAGGAATGTCAGGAGGAAAAAACTGGGTTGGAGAGACTGTAGTGAATAGATCTTGCCAATAATACCACACTAAACTGTCAGAACTGTAGACCACCCACATTAGGAGGCTTTCATTCATCATTCTGACAACAGAAACATAGATTATAATGTATGTGGAAAACATTCAGACAAGCACTGCATCCATGGAACTGAACCTTTTATTCCATCATCAACTCTGGGAGTGACCATTTTGATAAGAGTGGTCTCCTAATGTCATTATTTTCCTGAGTGTGGTAACTGGAAAGATGACTTGGAAGTTTAAGGCTGGTTTTGTGAGCTCTCAGACTTTGGTGCATGCCTTTTCCATGTCCTCATCACATCTGTGGGTAAATTCCAGCATTCTTCTCTTCTTCTCCTGCTTGTCTGCTGTTTTTTTGATTCTGCAGGGAGAGATCCCAAGTGAATGGGCTAGAGGCGAGCTTCAGGGCTCAGCACCCAGGTCACCCATTGGGATACACAGAGAGCCAGGACCCCAGAGGCAGAGTTTGATTTAGACATCATTCTTGCCTCATAGCTTTCTTGTGTTGAAAAGCAGAGATGGAAACATGGAAAGAGCTGAGGCCAACCCTTCAGGCAGAAGCTGCATGCAGGGAGAGAGAGAGCTGGATCTACAAACTTGAAGACAGCATGCAGTCATCTTTGGTGTTACTCATTCCTGATGATTTATTTATAGCATGTGAGGTGCCAACCGTACACTCAGCCTTATCAAACAGAAATCCTGTGCCTTTGGGCACTCTCTGACAGACAAAAGCACCTTGAGAGGCAGTGCAGAAGGGTAGATGTAGCAGACCTCTCGGAAGCAATGAGTCTCAGGGAGGAGCCACGTAAGGAAAGGTGAAGGACTCCTAAGCCAGTACAGCCTGCCAGGCATGGGACCAGGAAAAGCCAAAGGAAGAGGTGAGAGAAGGTTTAGTGAAAAGTTCCTGACACACAACAGCCTTGTCAGGGTTTAAAATAGTGGTAACCTTTCCCAGGCAATAATAAAGCATGCTCAGACTGCTACTTGGAGCAATAGCCAGCAGTGTATCTTTCTGCTCTTGACTTTCTGTTGTTGTTATTATTGATAAAATTGATGGGAGAGATATCTGGCTGAGCCGTGCACTGCTGGATTTTATAGCTAATTACACACCACAAAATCCAATAGTGCCATAAAATACATTTTACTGAGGGACCCCTTAAAACCTGCAAGTCCTTCCTTTGGGAGAGACAAATAGGCCTTGGAGGCAACTCTGAAGCAACCATAACCTTAAATCTTTCCATTATAAAATTGCACTTCCTTGCCACAGCGTGACTGAGTTCTGTTCATTCATCTTCAAACTCCTTCAAAATTAGACTGTCTTCTTGGCTGAGGAGGAAGCACCAGATGTTAAATGTTTCCAAGTGAAACCCTGTGAGGTGTTGCTGAACCTGATCATTTCATGTTGCAAAGCAGATGAATTAATTGTCTGTGTTTTCAGTTTAGTTTGTTCTCTCCATATTTTGTTCATGATTATGAAATGAGCTGGATGCTTTTCATACCCAGCTGAACTGTTTAATTCAGTGACTTCTCATAGCTGTTAATTCCACAGGATTAAGGTTCATGAACACATGCAAGTTAACTGCTTTTATGCACTTAAGTCTGATCATTCAGTACTGTAATTCCTCTAACACACTGCTGACCTTTAACTAATAATTGTAATGGAATGATTAGAACATTTTTAGAGGGATTTAAAACAAAGGGAAAGCTTTAGTTCCTCTGTATTCCAATGGAAATGGCTGAGTTCTTTCCAGGATTTCTTTTACAAGCAAGTCCAGTCTAACCATATCAGACTACACCAGAAAACTACACAGGCAATTGATTAGATCTTCATCCAGGGAGGTTTTGATCAAATTAGATTTTCCTCTGTCTCAGTTGCTGTAGGTCAAAAAAGAAGAGAGACTTGGTTAAGGTTCAGTTTTAGGTCTAAGGCCTAGGCCTTTGCATTCAAAGACACTTTTATATTTATTAAATTTAACAACAACAAAGCAAATTCTACTTCAGTGCATTTTGGGGTGAATTTTCCTATTTCTCTGGCCTTGATGCTCGTGGTTTAATGTATTTATTGAGGTGCTGGAGGACCGTGTGACAGTGATTGAGCCCCATCACCTCTCCTTTGTAGACCCGGAGATTCCTAGTGAGAAAATCCTGTTCAACGTGACCGTCCCTCTTCTTCCTGGCCAAGGTAAGTGTACCTATTGAGAACATGGCAGCTTGATGCTGAATTAATTGCTGTGCTTTCTGATCACATCATTTTCCCTTAGAGTATCATTCTTTGGCTTGTTTAGGAGCTAGCCACACTGCTCAGGCAGTTTTCTTACTGTTGTCTGGAATATATCGAATGTTGTGCCCCTGGCTTTCTGCTTTCCAGTTCTCTAGTGAGAGGTATTTGAAGGAATGACAAAGTGAGGAATCTCTGTTACTTTCTCATGTCCCAAGAAGTTACAGCCATCTTGCTCATTCAGGAACCACTGAAGATGTAAAAAGAAGCACCTGCGGAGACAAAAGAAGCTGTGGCCTTTGGTATCTTCTTTTAAAATAAAATGAATTCCTGCTGTTCATACTGAGCTCTCTGCCTCTGTAGGTATTGTGGAGCACAGAGACAGGCCTCTCTCCCCAGTCAGGTATTTCACCCAAGCAGATATAAACCATGGCAAGATTGCTTATCGTCCGCCAACTGCAGCTCCTCACTTGAGAGAGATCATTGCGTTCTCCTTTGCGGGTAAGGAACTGGACGTTCGTTGTAGTGCCTTGCCAGACTGGTAGAGGTAGCTGGACTTCTGGTCTTCCTCCAGTTCTGGAGTGACTTAATGGTTATGTCTGTACTTGTGATAGCATGAGGCTGGAATGATAGAAAGAAAGCAGAAATCTGTGGTTTGATAAGCAGTATTTGGTGAATTATGGGGATGTGGCAGCATTCACTGCAGCATTTAGAATTGCTGATGCTGATACTAGGTGCTGTGCTGGGCAAACTGCTGATCTGCTGTGGGATTAGGAACTGCAGACCTTCCCATGCTTAAGATCTTTGATGCGCTGGCAGTTTAGTCCTTGAGATTGAGACTAGAATTGATGAGTATGAGCTGACTCAGTTTAACCAGGATATTAGAAGATTCCTATTATCAGAGGAATAATGTCTGGAGCAGGAGGTAGAAGGGCAAAAATAGGACAGACTTCAATCATCTTTGCACAGGATTGTGCAATGAAGTGACAGTACATGGTAGATGCAGTTCTACGCATCACCATGCCCTTCACTAACGTCAAGAGGCATTTTACTGTTTGGAGGAGGGGGTAGCATGTTATCTCTCATTACCTGAAGCAAAGGCACTTGCTGCCTCTAAAAGTTGTTCCAGTCCACATCAGTGTGTGCTTTCCTGCCTGACCACAGTTACTCTGTGCTGGTGTTTGTCCCCTCAGGTCTCCCAGAGTCAGTGAACTTCCGATTCACAGGTACGTGAACCATTTGCTCTTTCCAGGACAAAGCAGATTTTATCCTTGTACCCTTCATGCTGCCTGCTATTCCTTGGCTTTTCTTGTGCCGCGGGCACACCTATGGGTGCTCAATAGGGATTTCTGGAAATGCACATGCCTGGGGAATATGAATTAATCTGTGTCCCAGCAGTGTTTTATAGAAGCCAAGATGCAGCTCAATAGAGACATCTTTTTCCAGTAGTTGCCTGGAATCTGTCCTAAAAGCCTGATTTCTCCCAGTGTGAGCAAGATCAGAATTTTACACTATTTGGGGTTTTTTTTAATACAGTATTGGAAACATTTCCACAATTAAATTACTACTGATAATTTGCTTAGCTGTTTAACACATCATTCCCTTTCCGTGTGTTTTCTAGCATAGGTATGCAAAATGTTCTACTGGCAAGGATAAGTCCATGTTCTGATTTACGGGTGCATCTGATGCGCTTATAAATCAGATACAGAAGACAGTATGTACAGACACAGACTTGTAGAAGCTACATTTGTCCTGCCAGGAGTCAAGTTAGGGGCAAAGATAAATACTCTTGTCAGGCATGAACTGTGTGTTTATGTCCTTAGACGGAGGTGTAGTGAAGGTGGGAGAGAAGTCAAGATGTGGGGTGGTGGTTTTGTACAGAAGGGTGAATTTTCCAGGTAAGCCCCTGAAAACACATCCCTACATTCAGGTGTGGGTTTTGTCTCTGTCTAGTGTCTGATGGAGAGCACGCAACCCCGGAGATGGTGTTTGTCATTCATTTGCTCTCTACGGAACAGCAGCCTCCAGTGTTCCAGATCACAGCTCCATTCCTGGAGGTCAGCCAGGGAGGCAGAGCCACCATTGGTGAGTAGGACACAAGGGATGGGGTGCAGAGCTCAGCCTGAGGCACAGTGTTTATTGCCAAAAGGCCACATGAGTGGAGCAGAGGGGAGTTTTGGTCTCACTCACCTCTGTCTGCTGTAGCGAAGGCCATGCTTGTACAGGTGTAACAGCAACCACTGAGACTGTGCACTTCTGTCTCATAAGCTTAGGGCTTACATAGCTGTCATTCATGAGCCATGCTAGCAGTAAGTTTTCCAATACGTCCTCTGATCTGAGCATCATCAGGGGACTAATTATTTCCATGAGACCAGAAAGGTCTCGGGTTAGAGCAGCTCCAAAATTATTCTGATTTTCACATACTGACTGAATTACAGTTTTTTCATTCCGTTCACAAGAGCACATCACAAAACCTAAGGGATATTCCCAGTGTAGTGCCTGAGGATGCTGAAGCTGCACTCTCTTCTCCGACACAGGGATACAGCTAGCTGTGAGTGACACGGATACAGCTCCTGAGGGTCTTTTCTTTGAGCTGGTGAAACCTCCCCGTCATGGCATTGTGCTAAAGTACAGTGCAGGCATGCAGGAGCACATGGGAGCAGGTGAGTTGAGCAGAAGTCTTTGTCAGCACCCGGGAGGGGTCAGTGTGTGCCTGTCCACATAGCTGCTTTAGTTGACCAGGACAGGACAGATGCTCCTGGCAGATAGGGCTGCATCCATAAGTGTGTGAATCTTCTGCCTGTAACCAGTTGCTAACTGAAAGCCTATTTTGTTTTACATGGTAAGTCATATCTAAAGTAATTAATTGAAGTAACCTAGTGAACATTTCTACTGAAGTCCATGTAAGTCTGTTGTCATCCAGCAGTCGAAAGCTCCTGTAGAGTTTTACTGTTGATTTTGGTGACAGCTATATCCAGTGCGTGATCAGATGAGCAAATGTTAGATGTAGGAGAGTAGTGCAAACAGTAGACGTGGAAAGGGAAACCTTATCTAGCTATGACAGGCATGAGCTTACAAAGCAGCTGGGAAGTAAGGAGGAACTGTGCACTCCCTGGAATTTTGAAGGGAATCTGTGAAACTCTGAAGGTTACAGCTTTTCTTCTGCCCTGCATGTATATGAGCCCACTAATAAATGCCTTCATAACTCACATACCTGTAAGGATGGTATTAATTGCCTGTTTAGTACATTATCAAGTCCTTTGCTAAATTGGAGCCCCTAGGTCATTTGAAATGGGTGTTCTGAAGAGAGCCTTTCTGACTTGTGCATTTTGCTTTTGGGAAGGTGACACCTTCACCTATGAGGATGTCACTCGAAATGCTCTGCAGTACGTGCATGGTGGTTCATCAGCAACAGAGGACAGCATGGAGATCTCTGTCACAGACGGTGTCACCACAGTGACCACAGTGCTAAGGGTGGAAGTGTCCCTGCTGGATACCAACGGTCCACAGCTGGCTCCAGGCTGCTTGTTGGCAGTCACCGTGGCTAGTAAAAGCTCCGTGACTCTCTCTCGATTGCACCTTGCTTATATTGTAAGCTTTCATCTATTTCTAAACCTGGTGAATGCTGCCAGCCCTTACCTTTATCCCTTTCTTTCTCCCCCTAAGGAGCCTTCATGACACACACCTCTCTGCCATTAGTGTGGATTCTTGGCAGAGAGCTCAAGTTTTGACTGTGTCCTAACTACTGCTGCCAAAAAGGAGATAGTAGACTCTTTCATCCAACAGGGTTTTAAGGCTATCCATGTTAGACTGGAACAGAAGTGAACTGCCATGCTAAACATGAGAACTGAGTTAATCCCAGATTTTTGTATCAGTCAGACTTGCTGATAAATCTCATGGATTTGCCAAGTGATAATCCCTTGATTTCATTCCTTGATGTGGGAAATTTCATCTCCTACATTCCCCTTCCGAAATTGCCTGGTTCTTTTTCTGGATGTATTTGAAGGTGGGAGGTTTCAGCAGCCCAAGATGCTGCACTCCTTGGTAGCTTGGAGTCAGTTCCAGCAGTTGCGTGTTGTACAGGAGTTAATCTTACTGGTGAAATTCAGAAGAAAGGTGGTTTACTCCTTGCAGATGACGTAGCAGCAAATGCACGAGCAGTGGATTTCAGATATGCAGATATGCTTCCCTTAGGGAGAAGAGATTGCAGTGCAGGTTGGAGAGACCTACAGTAGTGGCTGTCAGAGATGATTAGGGAACTGTAGGGGGTAAGGTTGATGTTTCTTCTGAGGGATCAGTCCTGTTCTCTTAAGGTGGAGGGCTGACAAGGGAGCTGTTCAGGCTTAATCTAAGTAAGAAAACAACTAGAGAAAAGACGTCAGTCCTGACCCATACATTGAACATATGATGACTTCTGCTTTTGGGTCTTATCTTTCAAGCAACCAACAAGAACTTACAGAATAAAGATGACATCTGAATTGGGGTATCATAGAGATGGTTGTGCCTGATGTAGTTAAGAGTCAAAATCAGCTTTTAGTTCAATGTAAATCTGGCTTTTGCAGCATTACTTCACATTAAGCTTCACTAGAGCTGAATGTAGCTCTGTGTTTCTCTCTGAGGCAATGGTGAGCAACAGTTACTCCCTGTGCCAGCTCTCAGCTAAAATTTGGCTCATTGTATCTGGATAACATTACAGAATTGATCCAGTCCACTAGACTTGTAAAGTAATTTGAAAACAAAATCATCAGGTTAGTGTCTGTGAGATGGTGTTGATGTGCTCCAAAGACAGAAAGAAATTTCTCTGAGCTGAGAGTAAATGAAAATGAAAATACATTTTGTGGTAGATTCTGAAAATGTCAACCCAGTTTGCTTTTCTTTCCTATAGAGTTTCATTTAATATTCACCAGCAGTGGGTCTGACCCCGCTAGCTTGCTATATTCCCCTGTAAAACATTTTATTCCTCTTTCCATTTTTAGTGGAGGGAAACAAAAGTTCATCTTGCTGTGTTTTGATTTGGTTTGTTTCTTTACGTTTAGGACAACAATTCTCCTGACTCAGAGATCAGAATCCAGTTAATATCTCTGCCTGCATATGGCACTCTCTTACGGATGTCGGGCTCTCATGATGGGGAGCTTTTCAAGGTTTATAATTTCACCATGGAAGACATCAACAACCATAGGATCAGGTATCAAAGAGCATTCCTCCTTCATGGCATGTGTTTAAAAGCTTGGGGGACTTTCCATAGGGATTTCTTGGTTGTATTATGTTAGTGTATCAAATATTTTTTTTTGTTTTCTCTTGGCTCTTGCATCCCATCAGATTAGGAATGAAAGCATTTCCTATGTGCAGAATTAGGTTAGGTATGCATTCACCTCTAAATGCAGGGATGAGATGTATTTGCCTGACTGTCAGTGAGACTCCCTGACCCAGATTGTGCTCTGACTTTCACAGCTACTCCACCATGTTTGAGACCAGCAATCAGCCAGTTACAGACATCTTCCACTTCGTTGTTTTTGATGCTGATAATAACCAGCTTGATAGACAGATGTTCACCATCACGATCACATCTGCCCCCACAATGCCATCACTCATTGCTTTTGCTGACCATATCACGGTAAGTGGCTACCCAGCATACTAGAAACAGTGACAAGAATGTCTTAGATGTGAGGAATTGACCAGTGTACCTGGCCTGAGGGGAAATGACTGAAGAAACATGGTGTTACCCATTCAATCCTGAGTGCAATGGGCTAACAAATTCCTTGGAGGCCAGAGGAGACTGACAGTACACTGCATCCCTGAACCTCAGCTGTGTACATGTGTTCCAGTCAGGAGCTGGGCTCTCCCTAGAGTGTCTTGTTGGTATCAGTGCAACAAGTCTGACCTAGCCCTGTTTAATATTTCAACCCTTATTTTAGCAGCTTGTGTGTAAAAGATGAGCAATAAGACAAGTCTTGAAGACATCTGGTGCTTTGGAATGGTACACAGCATTTCACACTCCTTATTAAAGCCTTTTGAAGTCATGTTCCTCTTTTTCAGCTTTGCATTCCCCTTCCCTTGCCTTCAAAAGGCTCTGCTCAACAGGAAATGCAGATCTCACCTTCCAGGAGGTCAGCATGACTCTGCCAGTTCTCTTCTTGCCCTGATAAAGCACTCAGAGGGGTGCAGGCTGGCTTTATTCTTAACATCCCACCTCACCTCCTAGTTGGTTTGATGCTTAACAGACCTAGGGGAGGACAGGACTTCAGAGACTGGGCAAGGCTATTCCATAGAGGCAGACTTACTCTGCTCATGGGTTGCTGTGTGTTGTGTGCAACACAACACAGTGTGTTGTGTGGGAGTAGCTTTTATAT
Source organism: Agapornis roseicollis (assembly GCA_002631895.1). Lineage (NCBI taxonomy): Eukaryota > Metazoa > Chordata > Aves > Psittaciformes > Psittacidae > Agapornis > Agapornis roseicollis. Next base: position 527,647 of record NDXB01012731.1, on the reverse strand, counting down.
TCTTTTGCCTTCCAGGTGGATGAGGGGGGCAGAGTCCCACTGCTGGCTCATCAACACTTAGCTGCTGATTATGATACTGCTGCCAAGGAAGACCTGAGGGTCAGAGTTATCACTCTGCCTATGTATGGCTACATTGAAAACACTAAGACAGGTAAACTGCTTGGCAGTCTCTTCTTCCTTCTGGCTGACAAAAGGGAACATAAGCATTGCCATGCTGAAGCACCTGCTAATTTGTCTCACCACAGTTCCTCATTGCAGAGCTGGTTGTCATCTCACAGCTCATAAGGTCATCATTACAAGATAAACTGTCTCTGGGGAGCATTTCCTCCTAATTCTCATTTGTTAAAGACTGGTCTATGGCATGAGAGTGGGAAATTAAAAGCCTTTTCAAATGAAAATACGTATGTTTATGTATTTGGCTGTCCTTGTTACACAGAACAAACTTTGCTGAATCCCTCTAAATGTCCCAGCAAGCTTTAAGGCTGTGAGAGCTGTGGCAGAGCATGGATGATAACATTCTTTTATCATATTGTATTACCAAGAAAAGGTAGGATTTATATATGTTGTCCAAAGATGTTCATTTAGAAGACTTGTCTGCTTAATCCTGTACATGGTCCTAAGAGAAATGGATTGTATCATTTTACTTAAATCATAACCTGCCCTTGTAAAATATCACTGTATGGCCAGCATAGTGGCTTGTTATAACAGTGACTGCCTTTCTTCTGGAGGGCACGGGTTGCCAACCATTAGATATCATCCCTCCTGATAGTGTCCTGTGAATGAGCTCCAGTTTGTGCCATTGTGGTTATGATGAACTTCTCTCCTTGAACATGCAACAGCTGAGTGATTTTCTTGGGTATGAGACTTAGTTTTGCAAGGTGAAGCTCGATGTAGAGGTTGTGGTGAGGCCAATGGCACTTGGCCTGTTGTCTCATCTCTGAAAAAAGCCTGAGTAATACAGGGATGTGGGCTTGCTTGTACTATTCATGAAACTTCAGCTTCCCTAATGACTAATGCAGTAGGTGCTGCTTTCTGCAAAGGTTACAAGATGTGTGAAAGCCATGTTGTAGAAATGAACATCCTTCTGCGCCCTTCATAATGTGCCATTCTCCTAATCCTGCTTCATTTAATTTATCAGTGAATAGAACATTCTTTCTCTACTGGTGTTCTGAATTGCAGGTGAGAATTTCGGCCCGCAGAGTGAGTCTGCTGTGACTACAGACGCATCCTTTTCCCTTCAAGATGTTCTGGAGAACAGCATTTACTACTTCCAGAGTGTCCATGAAAGCATTGAACCAACAAGTGATGTTTTCAGCTTTTATGTGAGCGATGGCTTCAGCCAGTCTGAGGTGCAGAGCATGAACATCACAATCCAGGTACACCTTTGCTCTCTGGCTGCCAGAGCCCTCTCCTTCTACATAGACAGATGGCTTTTAAAGTGTGTGCTCACTCCTTTGTAGTACATGAGGAGGGGATTAAAAGGAATTTCCATCTTCCTCTCAGTTTCCTTAGCCTAGTACAGGCACTTAATTTGCCTGTGATGAGAGACAGTAGTTGTGCATTGCAGCCTCTTCCTCAGGGCTTATTTCTCTGGTGTCTCCTCCCTCTTAGAAGCAGCCATGATGCTGCATAAATTTGGACAGACTGGTGTAGCTCAGTAATGGATATCAGCACCAGTACTGTAGTTTGGGAGCTTGTACTTCATTCAGGTGGGAAGCAGTTTTTCCCTTGACTAACTCCCTTTTTTGTCTGGGACCCATGCAGAGGCAGAACGATGAACCCCCAAAAATGGTCCTGAAGCCTGTCAGAGTGCACAAGGGCTCAGTTGTGGTGATTACCAACACCTCCCTCAACCTGCAGGACTTGGACACCCAGAACAGTGAGCTTGTCATCATGGTTAGCAGAAGTCCCGATCATGGTAAGTCCTGACAAGCTGGCAGTGTGAGAGGGAGAATGTCTTTGTGCATCAGTGTCTATGTTTGTGAGTGATAGAATCCTAGAATGATTTGGGTTGGAAGGGACCTTAAAGTTCATCTAGTTACAACCCCTGCTGTGAGCAGGGACACCTTCCACTAGACCAGGTTGCTCCAAGACCTTCCAACCTGGCCTTGATATGAGAAAGGAGCCTGGTGTATTTGTACAAAGCACATTTAGTCTGTGTTTGGACCAGCAACCACAGAAGGATTATGCTTCAGAACAGGCCTATTCTTTGAGACTTGTCCCTCTCTCTTTGTAGAAGAGAAAGGGGGACTGCATTTCCCTAGAAAGTTCCCTTTTCTGTTGCTCCATTTCCTTCTGTGGGGTTCAGTTCCAAAGAGCTGGACAACCAGCATCTATCTGCAGTGACAAAGCAAGGCAGGGTGTCAAGTGAAGGCTGGTGTCATGTTAAACTAGTGAGGGCTGTACCTTCTTTTTCAGATCTTATGTGTGTAGCCAGATTCTCACAGGTTTTAGCAATAAGCAGGTAACTTCCTTCAGTTTTGCTGGTAAGGCTGTGTTCATCTCTGTCCATCCCACTGAGAGCTGGCACTGAAAGGGTCCCCAGCAGGCTGTCTACACCCCATAACCTTCATCCATCTATTGTTTGTCAGGTAACCTTCGCAGGAGGCAGACTGCTGCGGAGCCCCCAGAGCATGGACATGTGCTGTCCATGGGCTCGTCCTTCACCTACCAGGACATTTTGGATGAGCTGATTGTTTATACACAGAGTGGGGCAGCAGCACAAACAGATGAGTTTGGCTTCTCCATCACGGATGGTCTCTACACACAGATGGGGAGGCTGGAGTTCTCCATGGAGCTGCCGAAGAAGCAGCCACCCATGTTAGCTGTCAACAGGAACCTGCAGCTCCCAGCTGGTACGGGGAGAGGGAGGAGAATGGTGTTGCTTGGTATTGCTGTATGGTCAAGTCTAAACCAGTTTCTTAGCTGGATTAGCTGAAACTGGTTTTGGACTTTTTTCTGTGGTCCAGGCTCTGCATCACGCCTCACAGATCAGCACTTGAAAGCAGCAGCTATTTATTTAGATGACACAATGATTAGATTTGTCATGAAGCGGGATCCCAGCGTGGGCCATCTGCAGCTGACCAAAACTGATAATCCAGTCCAGATCTCTGTGAAAGGACCTGTCAAAAGTTTCACCCAAGCTGATATAAATACAGGTGAGAGCACTTGGTTTTCTGCAATCAGCAAGTGATATGTGTCTGATTTAGACAGTCCTGGGAAGAGCAGGGAGTTGGACTCGATGATCCTCATGGGTCCCTTTCCAACTTGAGATAGTCTGTGATTCTCTGATCTTTATGTGAGGAGGATGACTTGAAGCAGGGATGGGAGAGGTAAGGTAGTTGTGTTAGAGCAGAAACATGTATCATTAAACAAGTGTTAAGAAGTGTCTCTCAGCAGAAAAAAAAGAGAATAAAGAGCAGAAGCAATGAAACCCAAATCCAGGATCTCTGTCAAGTCCCAAGTCCCTCAGCTTATGGTGCCAGCATGGTTCCAACCCAAGAATTAAATGATGCAGCCTCTAATAAACACCTCTTTTCTCCTGTTCCTCTCCAGGGCAAGTGGTGTACAGTCACAAGAAAGGGGATCCTGGTGGAAATTTTGCCTTCACCTTTGATGTAATTGATGCAGACGGCAACAGTCTGACAGACCAGGTCTTTTACATTAATGTGTTAGGTAAAGTTCATGCTGAAGTCATGTTTTCTTTGCTGCAGAGCTCAGGCCTTCATCCCATCCCA
>NDXB01012731.1:500033-523650 GCA_002631895.1 Agapornis roseicollis | reverse complement strand
AAGATGTAACTCTTGAGGTTTTATTTGTTGTTAATTCAAGTTTGGGGCATGGGGAGAGTTTGCAGATGTAAGGACTAGTTCTTTGGCTTCTAACAGGCTCACTGAAAAAGGCAGAGAAATTCCCTTTAGTATCTTCATACTGTCCAGATTGTCTTTCATACATTACAGTGTTACTGTTCTGTTGATTAAAGCCAAGGCCCAGAGTACCTGTTTCGGAATTAAGCAGTCTGTGTATGTTATTTTTGCTTGAGCATTTTGAATTAACACCAAGAAAAAGACAGTCTTCTAACTCAGTTTTGTATTTAACCTTTCAGAGGACAGACTTCCCCCCTCTATCATCACCAACAAGGGGCTGGTCTTGGATGAGAACTCGGCTAAGACGATCACCACCCTGCAGCTCTCTGCCACTGACCAGGACAGTGAGCCAAGACAGCTCCAGTACAAGCTCACCAAGCAGCCTCAGCTGGGGCACCTGGAGCATGTGGCCTCCCCAGGTTAGCAAGGCAGTATTTACTCACTACGTAGTCTGAGCAGCAAAGCAGTGAAGTTAAAGTCCTAAAGATTCACTGCAGGAAAAATGTGCCTAGAGGCAGCAGCACAGAATTATCTTTCCTGACAGAAATCAAATGGTCATTAGCCCAGAGTAGGGTGAGTGGAGGCAACGCATCCTGATGATCACACATGAAGGTTTATTCAGCCCCTGGGTCAGTTTATGCCCAATGCTAACCTTACCTGGGGGACTCCACAGGTGAGTTCAGCTTGCTGCGGTATGGATCTTCTCTTTCAGGACCTGTTGCTGCATCTCTATGACAAGCAAACCTTCAGCGTTTTCAGTGACCAAATATAGTATACAATGCCCAAAAGAATTCATCCCCTGATGTCCACGGTACTAGAGCTCATCTTGGAGGACAGACAACTTTCTTTCAGTCCCCTCTTGGCCAGTATGTCGCTTGATCCCCAAACACCAGCCTCTTTTCCCAGCTATGCTTTGGAGAGAGGAAGGGAACTAACCTCTGAGCTAAAAAGCAAGCTACATTGTGGTGTGATGGATATGTGGATGATGAATTCTGGTCCTTCAGGGAGGGATGGTTGATCAATCCTGAGAAACTCAGAAAGTAGTTACTTACAAATGTGATCTGAATTCTAGAGTTGCCTTTTATGCCCACTGACAGTATGAGTGTCCTACCCCTTTCAGATTAATTAGTATGCATCTCTGTCATATAATATACTCTTCTGGTTTAGATTGTAGTAATCTAAGATTATATTTCTTCTTAGAATTGGGTTTCTCATTAATGTGAGATCAAAGTGGAAATACCTGCTGTGTATTCTCAAGATGCAGACAGTCGTTGTACAACTCAGTTTTAGTATGTGGTTTGCCTCATCTTCTCACAGTGTAAGATGTCCTCTGGCAAACACGTTGAAAGGGTAGGAATAATGAATGGGAATTATAATAAGTAACCCCTTGCTGAGAGAAAATTAAAACTTTGCAATATTTTTTGCTATATTGCCAACTAAACAGTGAATCTTGCACTTCAGAGACCTTAAGGAGCTGGATTAAGGATTTTATTCTTCCTGCTATTTAAAATGTGATGATTCTGAGTTCTGTGCTTTTTCATGTTGGTGATGGACTAAGAAAAATGCAGTTACACACTGTGACATGGTTGTTCTCATGATTTAAATGACCTAAACCTAAGGAGAGAGTACTGGAGTGTGCAAAAGGGAACACAGACATCTAAAGCTAATGAGCTCTGAGGAAACTTTGGCTAATCATCCAGTTTTGGCTCATTTATTTATATCAGATCGTGGTGCCTTTTGTAGCATGGCCAATACTTGTCTGTAGACACTTAACATCATAAATTAGTGAAAAAATGTTTGTCAGGGTTTTATTGTTGTTGGTACAGCCTGAATTGGAGCAGAACAAGACTGAGTGCTTATGGCTAGGTATGTCCAGCTCCCTATATTTCCCCCTGCTTCCCTCTGTATTGCACATTTTCCCTTACTGTTCTTTTTCTAGGGACAAGGATTATTTCCTTCAGCCAGGCAGACTTGGCCTCTCGCAGCATCCGGTATGTCCACACCAGTGACACTGAAAAGCATACAGATGCATTCACCTTTTCTGTGTCTGATGGAACAAATGAGGTAAATCTGGCATGTTTCTTCACCTGGGTCAGAGTAGGGTAGTGATTCTGTACAATGTGATGGGACTCAGTTATCCTCTTTCATGCTTGAGAGAGACAGTTATGCATGACAAGGGAAATGAAACAAGCCGCACATGGGCTTGTCAGTCAGCGACATTGGGTGCTCTTACTTCTCCTGCTGTGAGAGATCTCACAGGGAAGGAAGCAAGCCCTGTGAAGGTAAGGGGTGTGTAGCCTCATGAGATTGGTTTACCAAGATTTCAGTGTGTGGTTTTCATCTGCTTACCAACTGCTTCTGGAGCTCTGCTTTGATCCAGTGCAGTGATTTAGTGGGAAGTAATAGAAGAGGTCATGTTCATGTGATCTGACCTTAGGAGCTCGTATTTAGTCCCTAAGCAAGGCTGGAACAAAGTGACCCAAATTCTGGATGACCATGGTCTCCTTAAAGCATTACTGTTTTAATGGAGTTGCACTCTTGGCAGACTGAATTCATCAAGAGAAGCTTTTCCTCCTGTTCCAGGTAAGCCAGACATTTGACATCACCATAAACCCTGTGGATGACTCCTTACCCATAGTGCAAAGCCTTGGGATGACAGTTCAGGAAGGACTGAGAAAAACCATCACACAGCTTGAGCTTAAAGCAACAGATGCTGACACAGAGGTAAGGCAGAACTCCCCCTTGCCTCCTCCCTCCCCTCTTCTGCTGCCCATCCAGGCTATCAAAAAAATGGGCTTGTGTTCAAAGAGAAAGATTGTAGGGAGTGTCATCTCTCCCTTTGATCATACCCTGTCTGATCACAACATCAAACAAGCAGCTTGTAGGAGGTCCAGCTTGCATATAAACAGATGAATGAGTGTTTGGTGTTTAAGCAAAGCAAAGCCCTGGCTCAAGACATCTGGGACGTCTCTCGAAGACATAAGCAACAAACCTGCAAGGGAACATTTAGAAGTTGTGGTCAGAGCTGATCCTTGCCCTGTACCACCTTCTCTGTGAACTTTGTGAATTTGAACCAACCTCATGCCTAGCCTTGACACTAAGTCTGTGCCTAGTACAGAGGAAAATGACATCTCCTTTTCCTCCTCCTGGATCTGGCCAGAAGGTACTTGGTCTATTGTTGGCTCTACCTCACTGCAGTTCCCTGCAGCAAGAGAACTCCTGGCTGCCTGTTATTGCTGGGAAACAAAGATCCTTCCCCAAAGGTTATCGCTGCCTCCATCCCTGACAGAAGTGGCATGGGGCAAGTTGCTTAGAGTGGCTGCAGCATGGGAGACCGCTTTTGTGTTCAAGGATGTGTAAGGACATGCGTGTCCTGGCCGTGGGGTCAAATCATCAGCTTTGCCACCCTGTCTCCTTGTTGCAGGCTGAGTCAATTACATTCACAGTCGTGCAGTCTCCCCGGCATGGTGTGATTGAATGCACCAGCAATGGGCAGCATTATCACCAAGCCACCACCTTCACAATGGATGACATCTACCAGAATCGCATCAGCTACAGTCATGATGGTAGCAACTCGCTGAAGGATCGCTTCACTTTCACTGTGTCTGATGGGACCAATCCTTTTTTCATTATGGAGGATGGAGGGAGGCAGGTAAGGGGGGAAGAAGGGATGGGAGGCAGACCTTCTATAACTAGTAGAAAGCTACCTCCTCTCAGGGGAGACTTAGCTGCTGTCACTCCACTGAAAGTGAGCGCTCAGTATTCTCAGTTATGTGATGCCATTTACTTCTTCCCTGGGGTCTCAGCCTTTGTGTGTGCAAAACTCACCCCAAGACCTTGATCCCAACAGAGCTGAAAGGACCAAAGCTGGTAATATGGTGGATGAGGCTCTGGCTCCCAAAGTAACAGTAACATCTCTGTAACATCTGTGAACTTTTGTCAGGTTGTGACGGCAGCACCACAGCGCTTCAAAGTGGATGTTCTGTCTGTGGATGATGGGACACCCAGGGTCATCACCAATCTGGGTTTGCAGTGGCTGGAGTACGTGGATGGCAAGGTAACTGCCTTGGTGGGGTCAACTTCAATTGTTTCTTGGGCTGTTCGAGGTGAAGAAGATTCCCAGGAGAGCATCCCGATCCTTCGACATTTTTGGTTTTATGCTAGAGAAAAGGTGTCCCTCTGTGCCCAGGAAGTGTCTTGGAAAAGTTGGAGGTGTGCAGGGATGCCTGCACTGCAGCTCCATTAGCTAAACCAGACAGCATGGCTCCAGTGGACTAAATCGCTTCCCTTTCATCAGCCAGACCATCAAGCCTGGCTCTTCTTGGCTCTTGCACAAGCTGTGCAGTGCAGTACAGCTCCTGCCCACCTTCCTGAACAGACACATCCGTCTCCTCTTGTCCTTTCTCCCCAGGCTATGTTTTCAGCTTTGCTGATGGCAGAAAAGTCTTGATTATGCGCCACAGCAGCCATGGTAGAGATACATGGCTTTCAAAGAGAGATAGTGTAGGGATTTCTTGCTGTGACATGCCATTGTTTTGCTGAAGTCCAAACAAAACCCCAGGGAATTCTCCCTTGTGCTTGTTTTTGAGGACCAAGCATTAACTGCAAAGAAATACTTCTGGTTTTCCCAGAAAAAATAGTTGTAAGAGACTGTAGTAGAGAAATTGTATTAAGAAATGCCTATCAGCTCAAATTCCTGACTTCAGAAAAGCACTCCTACAGCCTTAGGCAGTTTAGATCTCTCTTTTCTCCTGCAGTTAAAGGTATTTTCTTTATAAAGAGAAAGCAAAACGTGGTGAAACTGAGGCACATCCATGTGAGGTCATTGGAAAGAGGCTCACTAAAGCAGCATGAGTTGTCCTGAGTGAATCCTTCAACTTGAGGCTCTTTGTAAATGTTTCTTTGTAAAGCCACGCTTCCCCTGAGCATCGGCCCAGTTTGTGGAGCAGGGGTTTCCAGGTGAAAGCAAAACGTTTGCCATAGCTTTTAGCCCCAGCTAGATGGGGCTGGGCAGCTTGTTCTGAGTTTGCTTTTCTTGGAGCCACAGTGGTATTTTATTAAACACACCAGATGTGAGGCAGAATTTGAGTCCTTCCTGTGCTTTCAAATGCCTCATGGGGCATCTGTCTGTTCTGTACTTTTTACATCCCTTAGATTTTCCCTGTTTCATAGAGGGATGATTGGGCTTTTGGGATGAGCAGTCAATTAGACTTGCACTGATGGATCTCCTGAGTTTCACTCTCTTGTTTTGGCTTTAATCCAGGCAACCAATCTAATCACTAAGAAGGAATTACTGACAACAGATCCTGACACAGATGACAAACAGCTGATCTATGAGATAACATCTGGTCCCAGAAACGGCCATGTGGAGAACAAGCTGAAGCCAGGAACAACTGTGACCACCTTTACGCAGGGTACGGAGTTGGGTTGTGTATGCTTTGCTTTTTTCCTTCAAATGTTTCGATTTGTCAAGATAGCTTGTGAGTGGGGGGTGCAGGGAGAAGGTGGTAGGGGGCAAGACAAGGGGCAAATCTCAAAGGTGTATCAAAAGTAAGAATTGAACTTTGCTCTCCATTCCAGGAATCCTGTTGTTTCTTACAGATGCCAACCTGTGTCCTGTAGCACACCCATGTTTCTTGCATTTCATCAAAGCTACTTTAAATTTACCTTATTTTTAAGTGTGAGCCATTATGGGTGAAGACTAGGCAAGGGAATGTCTTGTCACAGCTTGTAGGGAGGCTTCTACCACAGGCAGGACTATGAAAGTTAGAAGCAGCATAAAGGACATTTGGACAACCTGGTCCCTGTGGCTGCGTGGATGAATGTCTCCACACTGCTCATCTCTAAACTGCTGCTGAATTTCTGGGTTGGCTTATTGGATGTCTCCTCCCACAGAGGAGGTGAACCAGGGCCTCATTCGGTATGTGATGCATGAGGAGAAGGTTCAGGAGACCATGGACAGCTTTCAGTTCCTAGTGAAGGACAGCAAACCCAATGTGGTCAGTGGCAACATTTTTCATGTCCAGTGGTCTCTCCTCAGCTTTACAGACACCAGGTAAATTGTTTGGGGTTTACAGGACTCTTCAGATGGATGGGGTCTGATCTGGGGGGGAGGCAGGTTGAGCTCTGTAATATGTGAGCTCCCTTCCAGTATGGAGGTGGGAACTCATGCATTTTTCACAGTGTGTCAGAGGAGAAGTTCCTGCTGGGTGTTAAACCATAGAGCAGGGTCATTGAATAGCTGCTGTCTGCCCAAGTTCCTCATGATTGGTGTCTCTCAGATTGTTGATGGAGGCAACAGTCAGCCTGAGTCTGTGATGCAGTATCAACATAAACACACAGGGGTTGCTCCTCAGCCTGTTGTTTGTATCTGCTTGATACAAACCAATGTCAGCTGTATGCTGGGGCTGCATCAAAAGGAGTGTAGCCAGCAGGTCGAGGGAGGGGATTCTCCCCTTCTACTCCACTTTGGAGACAGCCCTCGTGCAGTCCTACATCCAGCTCTGGGGCCTGCAGCATAAGAAGGATGTGGGCCTTCTTGAGCAAGGCTAGAGGAACCGTGAAGATCAAAGGCTAGAGAGCCTGTGCTCTGGAGACAGGCTGAGAGAGCTGGGCTTGTTCACCCTGGAGAGGAGAAGGCTCCAGGGAGACCTTAGAGCAGTGTCAGTGCCTAAAGGGGCCAACAAGAAATCTGGAGAGGGGTTTTTGACAAGGGCAGGTAGGGATAGGGCAAGGGGGAATGGTTTTAACCTGATAGCAGAGTTTTAGATTAGATATTGGGACATTCTTCCCTGTGAGGGTGGTGAGGCCCTGGCACAGGTTGCCCAGAGAAGCTGTGGCTGCCCCATCCCTGTCAGTGTTTAAGACCAGGTTGGACAGGCTTTGGGCAACCCCATCCATTGGAAGGTGTCCCTGCCCATGGCAGGGGTTTGGAACTAGATGAGCTTTAAGGGCCCTTCCAACCAAACCAGTCTGTGATTCAATGGTGTGTTTCCAGCTACAGTGTCAGAGAGAACATGGGCTCTGTCAGCGTCACCGTGAGGCGGGTTGGTAACCTCAACCAGTATGCGATTGTCTTGTGCCGCACGGAGCAGGGAACGGCCACATCCAGCTCTGGTTCACAGCTGGGAGAGCATGACTATGTGGAGTACGCGGGGCAGGTAGGTTGGGGACACCATGAAAGGGAAGGTCTGACCATTCAGCTTGGATGAAAGAACTGATAAAAACACAAAGGAGACTGTATTCCCTTTCTAAAATGGGGGGTGGTTTATTTGCTTTCTGAAGAGGTCTCTTTTTTTTCTTCAGTGTTTAGATTGGCATATATGCTTTGCAGGAATGTTCTCACAGGCCACAAATGTTACAGGCTTTCCTGAGTAGGCATGTCATTCCTGATCATTCAAAGGGCTATTTATGACCAAGATCAGAAGGGGTAGGGGTCTACACACTGCATTTGCTGCTGTCTTTGACCTCCACTAGCTGTTTATCCTTGTTTAATATTGGTGCCTGATGCTGCCAGTGGCTCAGGCAATGCTGAGAGAGGAAGGGCAGCGAGTGTCAGACCCCAGTCCAAAGACAACAGCCCACTTGCTGCCTTCCAGGTGCAGTTTGAGGAGCGGGAGGACACCAAGGCCTGCACCATCATCATTAATGATGACAACATCTTTGAGAACATGGAGAGCTTTGCTGTGGAGCTCAGCATGCCAGCGTATGCTCTGCTGGGGAACATCACCCAGGCCACAGTCACTATCATGGACACAGAGGATGAGCCCACCCTGCAGTTTGACAGGAAAACTTACCATGTCAGTGAGAGCGATGGGTTTCTCTCTGCTCCTGTGGAAAGGAAAGGTGGGTCAAGCACGTGCAGACAGTCTGTGAAGTATATGTGGCTGCCTAGAGCTCGGACTTTAACTCTGTATTTATAGGAGCAGTTCAGTGCCTGTCTCCTGCAGTCTCTTCTCACATGAGTAGGAATTTACTGCAAAGCTGCTGAGTCTTTGCAGTGTGTACCTTTGCCAGGCTCAGGAAAACAACTGTTTCCTGTTGGCAGGCAAATAACAGTGACCCCCCACATAAGAGGTCTTCCTTGGGGTTTGCTTGTTTGTGATTTTGGGTTGATTCTTTGATTTTTTGGAAGTACCTTTATGGTGCAAATGAAATGACAAGTAACAACAGGAAACAGATGGTTTGGTTTTCATTCTGAGCTCTGCTGTAAGATTTACTAATGCAGTTAAAACTCCTTACTCTTGGATTCATTTCTCCTCCCAGCATGAGCAGGAGAAAACCCTTATATTTATTTGCTGCTTCTCTGTGATCTGTGTTTTATGTGGACCTTACCAACCTGTATCCTTTAATAAGTAAGTGCCACCCCCAGTTCCTGATCATGGTAACCAGGGTGCAGATTTGGAGTATGCCTGGAAGTCAGACTTAAAACAGCTTTTATGCGGGTTTAGGAGTAGGGATGGGGGTGTTCTTAACTCTTCACCCTCTTATCTGAATGCTACTTTAAGTGAATGGTATGTCCACCAAATAGAGTAAAAGTATTTCCCTAGAGTTAAGGGTTTTTTTCTGTTGTGTCTTAGGGGATACCAGCAGCACAGTGTCTGCTCTATGCTACACTGTTCCCAAATCAGCCAAGGGAAGCAGCCTTCATATGCTGGACTCTGGCTCTGACTTCAAGTCCCGAGGGATGGCAGATGACAGCCGCATTGTTTTTGGTCCGGGTATCGCTGTCACGACATGCGACATCACTCTGATTGATGACAGTGAATATGAAGAAGAAGAGGAGTTTGAGATTGTGTTGGCTGAGCCCTCAGATAATGCACGTGTTGGCAGCCAGGCTTCAGCTACTGTCTTCATCAGTGGTCCCAATGATGCCTCCACAGTGTCCCTGGGGAATGCTACTTTCACCGTCAGCGAGGCTGCAGGTGAAGAATGCTGCTACACAGCTCACTGGGTAGCTTACCATCAAAGCATGCTTTCAGGAAGAGTGGTAGAAGGAGCGATTTAGGGCACAGCAGCAGAATTGTGAAAGATCTGCTGAAGGTTTCTGCTCTTCCCTCTGCGCTCGTGGGGAGGGCTGGGAGTTGTTCTCTGCAATAGCCTGTGCTGTGCTGTGGTGAGTGGAGAAGGGCATGCTGAAGGGGAGAGAGTTGGTTTGTGGTATGTGCCTGCTTTCTCATCTTGGTTCTCTCTCATATGCAACTGGTGATGCAGGAAACATTGAGATTCCAGTCCTCCGACAGGGACCTGATCTCTCAAACCCCATCTCGGTGTGGTGTGCCACTCGGGCATCAGACCCTCCATCTGCCAGCCCAGGAATCGATTATGTCCCCAGCTCCAGGAAAATAGAGTTCAGGCCCGGCGAGACAGAAGAGGTGAGGAGCCAGAGCCACTCCTGATGAGTCTGCTCTGTCTGGTGACACTTCTCTCTTGTTTACATCACTGCCATTTGCCTGCTTTGAAAATCCTCTCGGGGCCACTTGAGAATTGTTAATGAATCTGCTAGGCCCAGACTCACATCTGACCAGTGCTTCAGGCAGAGAAGATACAGGTAGGCCACCTCTCCCAGGATGAAGATGGCTCCCTAATCTCCAAAATGATATGCCAGATTTATCTTGAACATTGTTTCCAGTGATAAATGAATTCAGGAAGGGCCTGACATAATGACTTCATATTAGACACCCAAATGGGAGTGCTGGTAAGGATGAAAGTTTTGCATCTCTGCTTTCCTTCCAGTTCTGCACTCTGACAATCCTGGACGATGCACAGTACCCAGTGATAGAAGGGCTGGAGACATTTGTGGTTTATCTCAGCTCACCCCATGGAGCTGAGCTGACAAAGCCATTCCAAGCCATCGTGGCCATTAATGACATCTTCCAGGATGGTGAGTTGTCCATGGCAGCTCTGTCCAGCCCATCCTAGGCTCTTCCTTAACAATTCCATGCTAGTCCAAGTTATGTTATTTATAGGCTGGAATAGCTTGTTTTCCTGGAATCCTCTTATTCCATGTGGCTGCTCTGTTTCCTTCCATGCTTCACTGCCTACAGGAACTTGGAGTCTTCAGAAATGCAGAATGAATTTCCCTGTAGTGTTCCCTCACTTTCAGCCACACGTTGCCTCCTCTGCTCAGAGCTCAGTCCTTGTTTCATGGTTTCTGTGAGCTAAAGTCCCCTTTACTGTGGGAGAAAGTCTTGTTGGGTTTTTCTTGTATTTCAATGTCTCTCATGTTTGCCTGCCTAAGGAAAGCATACACTGTATAATCTAACTTTGTAGCAGTCTGTAATCATTTCTGTCTTTGTATCTTTTGTTGGGGACTGCCCTGTTGGCTGCAAGATACTGTTCTGTATCTGTCCACAAACAATAGGATAATGTTTTGAGGCAGAGAATCCATTCCAGTACTGAGTCTCAATATAATCCCTTCCTTACTCCATGCAGCAGTTCTCCCAGGGTGTATGTGCCTCGACTAGTTACTGTCTCTCTGTGGAGCTTCAGTGCTGCTTGACTCTTTTTATTACCTCCTGCAGTACCAAGCATGCAGTTCACCAAGGATACATACACGGTGAAGGAGAAGGAGGGTACTCTGCACATCCCCATCTTCCGCACCGGGGACCTGAGCTATGAGTCCTCCGTCAGGTGCTACACCCAGAGCCAGACAGCAGAGGTCATGGAGGACTTTGCAGAGAGGAGAAATGCAGAGGAATCTCGCATCACTTTCTTGAAAGGGGAGAAGGTGAGTTGAACCTGGCTTATAGGGGGAATGAAGAACCATTGATGGGAGGGGTTCAGATCTCCTCTTCAACTCTGCATTGTCAGAGGGAGCTCACAGAGGCTGTCCACACTGGTTTCATAGATGCTTCAAGTCTCAAATATGACATAACTCTGAAGATGTTTGTTTCAGGATAAAACTGGTTAAAATGTGAAATGCAAATCATCTGTGTCAGTAGGACTCTGGCTTGTTTTAGCAGAAAGCTCTCAGTTTGTGGACATAGGTGTATTCCATACTGTGTCTCATTGTGTAACAGTGTGGTTTGTCCCCACTGAAGTGGCAGCTTCCAGGATTGACAGTACTTGAATATTAAACCCTAGATAGTCAAGTACAGTGTGGCCTTTAAGCGGCTTCATTGGATTTATGAATATTTGCTGTTTTCTCCTGCTTGCTTGGCTTTAGGTGAAGAACTGCAGTGTTTATATCAGTGATGACTCTGCCTTTGAGCCAGAAGAGCAGTTCCATGTCTATCTTGGCAGCCCACTTGGAAACCATTGGAGTGGAGCTAGGGTTGGGAAGATGGACAAAGCAACTGTAACTGTCACCAATGATGAAGATGGTAAGCAAGGATGCTCAGCAAGGATGTAGCTGTTACGTAGGATGCAGTTCCAAGGTAGTCTGCCCAGTCTCAACAGTTTGCAGTTTAGTTTAGCACACATGAATGCCTTCAGTCACATGGCCACAGCTCTGTGTGCAGGTCACCAGTGTGGTGGCTGTGTGCACTGGTCTTAAGGGAGGGATGGAATAACAGTGGCTTGAACCCATTGTTTTCCCTGTTTCATATTCCCCTGCATTTTCACAGGGAGTTGCTGTGCTTTCCCTGGGAGATGTTGCCTTCCCTCCACAGTGTCACAGCCTGGAGAGATCTGCTAAGAAGGGGAATGCCAGGTCCCTCTGGTGTGACTGCCAGTGGGGGCTGTAACACCATTGTGTGGCATGGATTTGAGGGTGTGTAGTTCAGTAGGAGGCACAGGATGGGAGAATCATTTGCCATCCAATAGCTATGTTGGGTTTTGCCCCACTCCTTGCCCTAATTCACATGCAACCCTTAGAACTGCAGTTTTGACCTTCACTTGAAAGAGTCTATTGATCTGAAGATAGATTATAGAATCACAGACTGGTTTGGGTTGAAAGGGACATGAAAGCTCATCTAGTTCCACCACGCCTGCCATGGACACCTTCCAATAGACCAGATTGCTCTGAGCCACATCCAGCCTGGCCTTGAACACTGCCAGGGATGTAGCAGCCACAGCTTCTCTGGGCAACCTGTACCAGTGCCTTAGCACCCTCACAGGGGAGAATTTCTTCCAATGCCTAATCTAAATCTACCCTCTGTCAGTTGATGTGTAGATAGGAGTCTAGAAGGGGCTGAGCTTAGCTCACTCCAGCTGCTGAATGCCTTTCAGTCAGCTGGTATGCAAACCACACAGGACTTTTTCTTCACTGCTGTTTCTGTAGCACCCACCATTGAGTTTGAAGAAGCTTCGTACCAAGTACGGGAACCGCCTGGCCCGGAGGGTGTTGCTGTTTTAAATATCAAAGTGGTGCGGAGAGGGGATCAAAACAGGACCTCCAAAGTCCGCTGCAGCACCCGCGATGGCTCAGCTCAGGCCGGAGTGGATTACTATCCCAAGAGTCGAATGCTCAAATTCAGCCCAGGTAAAGGGTTCTTGGAGGGAAGATCAGAGGTGGTGACAATGACCAGTGCCATTTTCTGTCTATCAGAAAGGAGCATTGAAGGAAACATTCAGGAGATGTGGAAAAAGCCACTTCTCGCGTGAGGTTTGCAATACAGCAGAGGTCTAACTGCTCCTAGTGAACTGCATTAGCTGTAAGAAGGCATAATATACCCTTAGATTTCGGGGTTTAGGTTTGATTTGGGGTTTGATCTTGGGCTCATCACAGTCTCTGTGGGAAGAGACACCTATTCAGTGTGTTACAGGTGGGGTGCAAGACTTCCCCTTTCCTTACATTAGACATGTCCTTTCCTCTCTCCCCTTCTGGGTGCCTGATCATTCTCAGTTCAAACACAGTGGTGTTCTAAGCTTCAGCCCTCTCTGCTTGATGAGCAAAGTGCCAAGCTGCCCAAGCAATGAAAAGAAGGAGGGAACGAAAGCTTGTAGGTGATGAGCGCTTTATTGAGTCTTTCTGCACCCTAGAATTAACACCGCTTGAAAAAATGGGAAAGCCATCCCAAAGCTTGCCTTGTTTTCTCTTGTGTACATTTTATTCTTTTGCAAGGTTCCACTGGATGAGAAGGAACTGGAGTTTGGTTTGTCTGGGGGTTTTGTTCTGGGTTTTTTGGTAATATATTTAAAATGTACTACCTAGACTTACTCTGTGGTCTTTTCTAAAGCGAGACTCCTCTGGGCTGCAGCCTTACACTCTGCTGTGGCTATAATTTTGTTATGCAAAAAAGGCTGAAGTGTTAAATGACAGGTGAGCAGAACAGAGGAAGAAGTGCTAGCATCTGGCTGGTGAGAGTAAAGTGGTCCTCAGAGAATGTAAGGCTTAGCAGAGAGTTTTCAGGATCCAGTGCAACAGCTCAGACTATGCTGCTGGGCTAAGAAACCCTCACCAAACAGTTCTGCATACTGAGGTGAGATACAGCAGAGATGCTTACAACAGTGGTGGGAATGTACTTTGGATCATAGATTTTTACTACAGACAGCTAAGGCAAGACAGGCATTATTAATCCTTAGATGGCATCTGCTACTAAATCTATCACCTCATCAGTTGGCTCGGTTGTCATAGCTGGAGTTTTATGTATGGAGTAGACTCCTGTGGGAACAGGGCTAAATTATTAGTAGCAATGAGTGGAAATAAAATTTATAATGCATATTTTATCATAAAGTTTCAGTGGTCATAGCCTAGACCAGCTGTGCAGCTTTTTTATGAGAACTTCAGAGCAATATCTGATGATGAATGGAATTCCCTCTGCTTCTCCGGCATTTCCTCTCACAGGTGTGAACCACATCATGTTTAAGGTGGAGATTATGTCCAATGAAGACCGGGAGTGGCATGAGTCCTTTTCTCTGGTGCTGGGTCCAGATGATCCAGTGGAAGCTGTTCTTGGAGATACCAGCACTGCAATAGTGACTATTTTGGACCAGGAGGCAGCAGGGAGCCTGATTCTGCCAGCATCTCCTATTGTAAGTTGCCTGTTGCAGTAGGTGTGATTTAGTACCCTTCCAGTACAGACTGAAAACCACAGTGGGGTGTCTGAAGTAAAATGAAGAGCTGCAATGATGTGGCAGGGTCGGAGTGTAGGGGAAGGATTGCTTCTTCTGCCTCTCCCCTCAGCCTCAAGTGAATGCTGCTGTCTTGTATCTGTGCAGGTCGTCACCCTGGCGGATTACGACCGGGTGGAAGAAGTCACCAAGGATGGTGCTAAGAAATCCCCTTCCCCGGGCTACCCTCTCATCTGTGTCACTCCTTGTGACCCTCGTTTCCCCAAGTATGCCGTCATGAGGGAACGCTGCAGTGAAGCTGGGATCAACCAGTCCTCAATACAGTTCAGCTGGGAAGTAGCAACCCCCACAGATGGAAACGGAGCCAGGTCACCTTTTGAAACCATCACTGACAGCACACCATTCACTAGCATCAACCATAAGGTATGTGGGAGGTACCGACATGGCAAAGCTGCAAGAGCCTATGGCATCTTTTAGCTAGTAGTGCACACTTTAGTTACACAGAGGGTAACATCTAAAATCTCCTTAGACTTGGGAATTGGCATGAGACATCTGCATGCTTCTTTAGGGATTATTATTTCTTTCTGCTTCAGAAAACTTAGCACTGTTCTTTGCTGAGCTTGCTAAAAGAACCGCTTCTGTTGACACGGGGGGTGGTTGTGAGCACTTGGACCCTTCAGTAAATATCTGGTGGCAGGAGATGGATGGAGCCTGGCAGATCTTAACAGCTCAGGCTCCTTCTTCCCGTTCCTTCATTATGTGGGCAGTTTGGAAGCTGTAAAGCATCCAACATACTCAAGCATCTGCTGCAGCATAGCAACAAGATGCATGTGCAAGTGGCCAAGTAGACGTTAGCATGTATGTGCTCTTGAGTTGAAGTGTATCTTGCCCTTGTGCTGCTTCAGATCACCAGGACAGAGTGATTTTGCTACACAATTGGATGTTGCAGTACTGGTGTCCTTGACCCACAGGCATGTTTCTCCCTTCTTGTTCCATGCAGGTGCTGGACAGCATTTACTTCAGCCGCCGGTTCCATGTGCGCTGTGTGGCCAAGGCTGTGGACAAAGCTGGCCATGTGGGGACCCCCCTGAGAAGCAATGTGGTGACCATAGGCACAGACAGTGCCATTTGTCACACTCCTGTGGTTGCAGGGACAGCCCGTGGCTTCCAGGCACAGTCATTCATTGCCACGCTGAAGTACTTGGATGTCAAGCACAAGGAGCATCCCAACAGGTATGAGCCTGGGGAAGGGGAGAGCTTGGGTCAAGAGGAGGACATGTGTCTGAAACCATGCAGTGTGCCCACTTGAACAGCTCAGGTGCTCAGGGTAGTGCTCCTGCTTTCTTCCTCAAACCCTACTCTGCTGAGAAAGTGCCCTTCCCCTCAGGAATTTGGAGTTGGTAGGACAGCTTAAGGAGCAGATGTATATAGTCAGGGAAATCTAGCTGAAGCTAAATATCAGGCTACTACTAGCAGGCTCACCCTGTCTGTGCTGTTCTGCTGCTTTTTTTCTCCTGTCTCATCCACTGTTTGTTCCAGAATCCACATCTCGGTGCAGATCCCCCATCAGGATGGTATGCTGCCCCTCATCTCTACTCTGCCACTCCACAATCTGCATTTCCTTCTCTCCGAGTCTATCTACAGGCACCAGCATGTCTGCTCAAACCTGGTCACTGTCAGGGACCTCAGAGGCATCTCAGGTAATCCTTAAAGCCAGCCTTTTGCTTTCTGAAGTTGGTAGTTACAAAGAAGCCAGTAAAGAAATGTAGATAAGAAGAAGGTTTTGTCTTCCCCTGGGCTCTCTTGACATTAGGTAAATCATAATTAATCTTCCTGAACTAACAGCAGGGAACAGAGTTGCCCCACTGAAGGTGAGATATGATACCTGGAGTGTTTAAAAGATAATGGGGTTAAGCTGCACTGGCTGTAGGTTCACACCGTGCTGGTGATTTTCTGCTTTTCAAAACTATCTTGTGATATCCATGCAGTTAGAGAGAGATCCACAGGAAGTGGATCACTGTGTATGTGTCACTGAGGTCTCCACATGGCAACAAGAAGCAGCAAAAGCAAATTCACTCCTGAAGTAAATGCCAGAAATGAAGAAAAAAAGGCAGTTAGTGTCTCTGACACTCAGGGCAATGTGGTCTGTGGTGGGCAGGGATTGTTGTGCTTCATTCTTTTCAGTTCATACTCAGTTGAATTGAGTTCTGCATTTCTTAAGGTTTAACTTCAGCCTTTAATTAATAGGTTCATAAGTTTAGGTTTTAGGATTCTTGTCCAATTCCTATAATGTTTTCCCCTGTGAAGACCTGTGTATATGTGGTGTGACCTCTAGGATTATGAAGAAAGAGGAGCCCATTAAATCCCTAATATAATAAAAGTCAGTGGTGTGATTTGAGAATGAAAACGGGCCTCAGCCTCTTTGAAGTCTGAAGTGATCAGTGTCCTGATTGTCTGTTAATCCCAGAGGCAGGGTTTCTGGATGAAGTGACCTATGACAGCATTGTTCTTGGGCCTGGCTATGACCGCCCTTACCAGTTTGACCCCACAGTGAGAGAGCCAAAGACCATCCAGCTGTATAAACACCTCAATCTCAAGAGCTGCATCTGGACTTTTGATGCTTATTACGACATGACTGAATTAATTGATGTCTGTGGAGGCTCTGTCACTGCTGACTTCCAGGTAAGATGCCCTATCCAAAACTCTTCCACATAATCCACATCCTGCTCAATTGTTAGGCAAAGCGCCACTTAGTGTTCTTGTGTATTTGCTGCTCTGTAGAACTAGAGCATGGTTTTTTCCCCCTTTTCCCTAGAAAAGAATGGTGCTTTGTTAAATGTACTTAAGTCATTTACTTTTGTTGGGGCAACATGTGTTTTATTCTTTTAATCTTCAGAGCACCAGTAAAATATGGGTTTTTAAGTATAAGGATGTACTGGAAATACAAAACATTCTCAGCTATGCTCTGTTACATCTTGGGCTAGATTCTTAGCCAAAAGATCAAAGAACCAGGGCAGAGGCACATCAGTTCATACTCTGCAGTGGAGCAAAGTCATGGGAATTTTAAAGCCATTTCTTAATTAACTGACTGGCATATGGAAAGCCTAAAATGTTGCTCTATAAAACAGTGGCTTTCTCTACTGGAAGTATCTCACTGCCCTCTCATGGATGGATTATACATGTACATCGCACTCTAGAGAACCTTCATTCCGTTCTTGTATCAAATTCCCAGTCAGAATGTTAGGGCCAGCATCATCTCTTCTAACTCCTGCTGGTCTGGAGTACTTTGTTAACTGTCCTTTTATACCTCCAATGATGTGCACAAAGCCAGAGAAACTATTTGACCTGAACAGCTGCAGAATTTAGTATGTGGTGACTGGCACTAAACCATCTGGAAGTCTCTCTGAGCAATCTCAGGGGCTTGCAGAATACAGCTGTGTGCCCTGCAGGTAATAAATGGTGTATACAAATAGCTGTAGAGCTCTGGTATTTCAGATACTCATAGGGCTAGTCCTAAGCAAGAAGAATTGCATACTTTTAATTCACAGAATTGGAAAATGGGGAGATTTTGAGGTGAAGTTTTGACCACAGCTCTTTTTGTACCACCACATCAGCATGCTTTAGCACTTGCCCTTATTTAACATGCAAGTTTGTCTGAAGTACCTACATGTAAAGGTAAAGAAAGGCCAGACAGTCATCTCTGACTTAATTTTCGGAGTTCTGTAGCATGTGAAGTTCACTCTATGCTTGCATACTTTTCCCAGCAGTTCATTATTATGTTTCAAATGGCAGCCCAGCAATAACTTTTTTTGGCAAATCAGCTAATCGATTGCCAGTAATGCCCAGTCTTCATGGAGCAATGACATTATATTGCTTCAGAAATATTTCATCCCCACATTATCCTCCTTGTGTTGAGGATATCCATGGGCCAGAACTAAGAGAGTCGTTCTATTGCAGGTACTCTGGCTTTTTCCCTCATTTGCAGCATAGAATGTGAATGCAGTGGGTACTGTCTGGGTCAATGTTTCTTCTGTGGAAGATGCATAACCACCCTTCTTGGGGTTTTATTGACAGGTACGAGACTCTGCTCAGTCCTTTTTAACAGTCCATGTCCCACTCTATGTGTCCTATATTTACGTGACAGCGCCAAGAGGTTGGGCTTCTCTCGAGCATCACACAGAGATGGAGTTCTCCTTTTTCTATGATACTGTTCTCTGGAGGACAGGTAGGTCCACGCTGTGTGAAGGGGTACAGGAGAATTGGTTTGTTCTTGAGTTGGTTTTTCTTTTCCCCCCTTTTTCTTAGTTTATGCACTGCCACCACAGTCCTGAGCATAGGTAGCACTTGCTGAAGTAGAGTGAAAAGTGCTAGAAAAGTGCGACAAGAGAAGAGTTCTCTCTTTGTCCAAGCCTCCACAGCCAGGCAGAGTTTGCTCCCAGAGTTTGGAGTGATTCTCCTGTGGGAGCTGCAGTCATATTCCTCAACATTGTCATTCTCACAGATGGACTTTTCCCATAGTATCCCTTTGTTTGTTAAATCAGCAGTATCCCCACCAGCGAGCCCTGACTCATTCCAATCCTCTCCTGGTGGTTACATCCATGCATGGTTTATCCTGTGCCTGTGAATCTTCTATTTTCAAGATTGTTAACCTTTCCCACAACATTTGGTGCCTGTGTGTGCTGTGAATCCATGCCTTCAGCCTTGGTCTTATAAACCTTGGATTATATTCTGCCAGCACTCTAAATACCTTCAGTATTTAGAGGAGGGACTTGCAGAGCTCAGTTCATGGCGGCTACTCAGGAGTTGAGGCCAGGAGTACCCAGAAACAGTTACCTATAACTTAGTATGTACAATAAGTTACATTCACAAGCTAATCATGGTGGGGAACTCAGTATACTTACTTCCTTTATGTTTGAGTGAGACTGGAGGATGATCCGATTGAAACCATACCTTTTGGAGCGCTCTCAAATGCTTCTGGAATTACATGGGGCCGACAGAGCCCACCTGAGGACTGACTGCTGTGTGGTCTCTCTGGTGATTTTGTTCTTGCTGCACCATGCAGGCATTCAGACGGACAGCGTTCTCTCAGCCCGGCTGCAGATAATCAGGATCTACATCCGGGAGGATGGTCGGCTGGTTATTGAGTTCAAAACACAGGCCAAGTTCAGAGGTGAGAGTGTTAGTACTGATAGAGGAGGAAATCAGAAAACAGAGAGTAGAACCAGTCCCTCTTCCCACGAGGTGTTCCTCCCTGTGCCAGGGTGTACAGCAAGGGCTCTCCTTACCTGTCGCCACCTTATCCTCACCCCAGGGCTCTTTGTCATGGAGCACCACAGTCTGCCAGATGTCAAATCCTCCTTAATGACTCCAGACCATCTGGGAGGGATCGAGTTTGACCTGCAGCTGCTGTGGAGCGCTCAGACTTTCGACTCTCCCTACCAGCTCTGGAGAGCAACCAGCTCCTATAACAGGTGAGAGCTGTGGGTTCAGCCACCTCCAGCAGCTTCTCACGGCACAGCATTCTTAAGCAGTCAACATGCATGCAGTTAACAGCAGCAGTGGAGCAGTTTCAAACCAGGCCAGAGTAAGCAATCCCTGTTGCCCTTTCAGTTGTGTGGAGTGGTCAGGATCCAGCCTCACTGAAGGGCTGAGCTCCAGCATGCAGGGTGCTGCTGCCTGGGCTGAAAACGCTTTTCTGCTCATTGTGTAAATAGAGGTAAAAAAACAGTTCATCTCCTTGCAAACCCATTTTTCTAGCCAGCTTGGCCTTGAACACTGCCAGGGATGGGGCAGCCACAGCATCTCTGGGCAACTGTGCCAGTGTCTCACCACCCAAAACAGGGAAGAACTTCATGTTAATGTCTAATCTAAGTACCTGCTGTGTCATTTTAGAGCCATTCCCCCTTGTCCTGTCAGTACCTGCCTTTGTTCAAAAGCCCCTCTCCAGTCTGTGACTATTCTTACGGCCTGTGCTCCTTGCATAGGGGGTCAAATTAAGCACCACAGGTCAAATTTGTCCTCCTGCAACTGCTGGAGTAGATTAACATTTCTGGGGCGAGGGAGAAGCCTTGTTATGAACTTTGTCTTGCCTGCTTATACTCATTAGAAAAAAGATGGATGTTGGGGAAACACATCAGCTGGGTGAACAGCCTGGAATCCAATTTGGTGACCACAATGTCTCTGTCTGTTCCCAGGAAGGACTACTCTGGAGAGTACACAATCTTCTTAATCCCCTGCACTGTGCAGCCCACGCAGCCATGGATAGAGCCTGGAGACAAGCCCCTGCCCTGTACAGCTCATGCTCCTGAGCGGTAAGGAGTACCCACCATCACCCACTGGGACGGTTTCAACCCATTGGGGTTGTATGGGTGGTCACAGCAGGTGTGTGGCACCCTACAACAGGAGCAGGAAGGGAACAGGGGAGGGGTGGAAGCTCCCCTTTGGCTCAGGAGTCCCCCTGTGACTGAGACCATCTTCACTCAGGGCAATGAAAGATTGCACCATCACAGAGGTTTTCAGCCTCCAAACCTATGTAGCCTTTGGTTGTCCCCACAAAGTAAGAAAATCAGACGTGCTGGGAAAAGGCTTCACCTTGCCATGCAGAGCCCTGCACCATTGCTGCTGCTGTTACCACACTTGTATGGCTGCTAGTCTACAAATAGTAAAGCAGGAGAGAAGAAAGGAAGCTGACTGTAGGTCACTAGCATGACCTTCAGATGTGTTCACACTAAACCTCTCCTTTTTCTCTTCCTGTCTCAATTTTAGGTTTTTGATCCCGATTGCCTTTCAGCAGACAAACCGCCCAGTCCCTGTTGTCTACTCCCTGAACACGGAATTCCAGCTTTGTAACAATGAGAAGGTGTTTCTGATGGACCCCACCAAATCTGAAATGTCTCTGGCAGAAATGGATTACAAAGGAGCTTTTTCAAAAGGTAAGATTTATTTTCTTTCTCTTTCCTGTTCATGTACTTGATGATAGTATCATGAGATGATCTGGGTTGGAAGGAACCTTAAAGCTCATCCAGTTCTAACCCCCTGCCACAGGCAGAGACACCTTCCACTAGACAAGGTTGCTACAAACCCCATACAACCCAGCCTTGAACACTGCCAAGGATGGGGCAGCCACAGCTTCTCTGGGCAACCTGTGCCAAGGCCTCACCACCCTCACAGGGAAGAACTTCTTCCTAATGTCTAATCCAAGTCTCCCCTGTTAGTTTAAAACCATTTGCCCTTGTCCTGTCACTACGTGCCCTTGTAAAACATTTCTGACTTCAAAATTTCCATTCCTCTGAAGAAAGGTAAATCCAATTTGGTTTTACCTCTTTTTGCAGCAACAAATGGCATTTTGAGCATGTTGCAGCCCTGTAGCAGCATGACAAGGCATGACACATGTGCTGTGGCATGGTGTATTGCCATCTGCATACCCCAGTCTAAACCCTTCAAAACCCAGAGCCATGTGTCATCTGGTGCATTTGCCTCTAACAGTGGCTCTCTTGTTGAGTCAGAAAATTCAACCTGACCTTGTTTTCTCCCAACCTCCTCAGGGCAAATCCTGTATGGCCGCGTACTCTGGCACCCTGAGCAAAACCTGAATGCTGCTTACAAACTGCAGTTGGAAAAGGTCTACCTGTGTACGGGCAAGGATGGCTATGTGCCTTTCTTCGACCCAACGGGCACAGTCTACAATGAGGGGCCCCAGTATGGCTGTATTCAACCCAACAAGCACCTCAAACACCGATTTCTCCTCTTGGTAAGTTTCTCCATGCTTTGGTGAGCATTGTGTGTGATGGGTCTGGTCTCCCAGCCTCTCACTGCTCTAATGTCCTGTCCTTCTCCATTTATACTATGGCTTGGAATTGACTGATTGGTAGCATATAAATGGAGATCTGTTTACCAGTTACACAGAAATCGCATAAGTCTATGATTAGCTTCCCAGATGCATTCAGCTCTCACTCTGTGCTCCGTATTTAACATTTGCCAACGTCCTCACTGGACAAAGGTGATGTGAATGGTGTGCGTGAGCTTGGTGTGCATACATGAGCAGGCTGCTAAAACTCTTCTCCCCATCTCCAGCTCTGCAAACTTACTTTGTTTTTGACACGAATCAGTGGTAAAACAGTAGGAAACCTCTACAAACCGTAAGTATTTTCTGCACAGTAAGCTATGCCTTTACAGAAATGTCTGTGCCTGTGGAGACTGGGCACTTGGAACCCATTCCTACAGCACTACGCAGGTGTTACTCAGTGCTAGTGGCCTCCCTTGTGTAAGAAAGACAACAGTGTTCTCTTCCTGATGCCTCTCTTAATTTCAGGACCGAAGCCAACCAGAAGTGACGGACAAGTATTTCCACGACGTGCCTTTTGATGCCCACTTTGTTTCAGAACTGTCAGAGTTTCACTCAGTAAGCAGCATGCCTGGAGTTGATGGATTTACTCTCAAGGTGGATGCTCTGTACAAGGTATGTACCAAATTATAGCAGTCACCCAAAACTAACTTTTCCCAGCTACTTTGTGAGTCACAGAATCATAGAATAGTTTGGGTTGGAAAGGACCTTAAGATCATCTCATTCCAACCGCCTTGCCATGGACAGGTTCCACTAGACCAGGCTGCTCAAGGCCCCATCCAACTTGGCCTTGAACACTGCCAGGGATGGTGTTTGTGAATTAATTATTGCCATTGTCAGAGACAAGACTAACACCTCACTCGGTGATAAACATTATGGCAGGTGCTCAGAAAACCATGCTGAGCTGTTAAGGATCAGGATGCAAGATGCAGCTAGCTCTGCCTTTACTTAAAATCACCTGATCCAAAAGCTGTAAAGCACCATGTGTGCATGTGTCTTCTCTTTCTTCAAGGTGGAAGCTGGACACCAGTGGTACCTTCAGGTCATCTACGTGATTGGCCCAGAGAGCATGGCGGGGCCTCGTGTCCAGCGCTCCCTCGTTCACCACTGGAGACCACGCAGCCGTAGGGACCTGGTTGGTGCTGATGGGAGGCCAATGCTGGACGACTCCTTGATCTACGACAACGAAGGTGACCAGATCAAGAATGGCACAAACATGAAGTCACTGATCTTGGAGAGGGAGGAAGCCGCCGTCGCAGCCTCCTTCTCCCAAACAGGTGCTTCCCTGGGGAGCGCGTTTGCTGCTGTTGCCCTGCTGCTGCTGCTTCTGCTGGCTGGGCTTTGCATTCTCACCGGGAAACGGCGGAAGCTACGGCAGAAGCAGGAAGCAGCCCCAGAGGAGCATCCACTGAACACCAAGGTGGAGCTGCCCCGGGGAGCCGGGAGGTCAGCGGACAGCCGGTACTGCACCGTGCGGAATGTTAATGTGTGGAGGGAGAGCGGAAGGAAGGTGAAGCAGGTGAACTTGGAAGTCAAAGTCCACAGCAATTTGCATGACGGAACGGAGGTTTAGTGGAGCGCTTGCTTTGGTTTGGTGAAGACTTTTTTATAAATATTAAAAAAAAAAACTCACAAAAATAATCCAAAAAGGAAAAACTGAGAGAAGTTCTGATGGGTTTGTGTAATCTGCTGAGGAGGAGGAGCAGCTCTGGCTCATCTCTGCTCCTCCCCCCCCCCCCCCCC
>NDXB01012731.1:311439-487663 GCA_002631895.1 Agapornis roseicollis | reverse complement strand
GGGGGCCCCCACCCCCCCCCCCCCCCGCACCCCAGTGTTACAGCCTGCTTTTGGCAGTTCTTTTCCCAGATAATCAAAGGTTTTCATCCTATCCCGTGACAGTCCCACATCCCTGCTCCAGGGTTCCAAGAAAAACCGGAGGAACAGTTAGGCAAGCCAAGAACATCTCCTCTGCTGCAAGCCTGCTTCTAGGAAATGTGCTGATACGTATCAAAACAAAGGACAGGAGAGCAGCAGGGCCTGCTCCCATTGCAGCTTTCCGGGTGGGACATGCGCACTGCAATACCCCAGGGTGTTTCCCAACGCTAAAAGCCTGGGCATGCTGGAAGGAGCAGAGAGCCAAGGCCAGGCTCTGCCCAGAGCAGCACCACTCACCCCTGCACACCCAGAGCATGAAACTTCTGGCAAGGGATTTGCTCTACACGTTTTAGAGAGCAGACGTCACTTGCTGCTGCAGTGTGCCAACAACTTGGTTATCAGGGGCTTAAAAAGCCTGAAGCCCTGTGTGCAATCAGTAATGTTTATCAGCATTGGTGTTTGGGCCCAGTTCTGCCCCATCTGTCACCCCACTGATTACAGAACCATAGAATCACAGAATGATTTGTGTTGGAGCTCAACTGGTCAGCTTTGTCCTAGCCTGGCACAAGGGATGCGTCCCATTTTCTTTGCATCAGAACTGCCCATCAGGGCTCGGGGAGCTTCCACCTTTTCAGGTGGGAGATGCTGTGTTGCTCCAGGGCCTCCTGGTTACCCTCTGGATCTGACCCACAGCTGCTCTCTGAGATGCTGCCCACCAAACGATGGGATGAGGTAGGACCGTGACAGACCTGAGCCACACAGAACAGCTTCACCGCACCGGCCCTCAGCAAACATCTTCCCCGGCTCCATCACACTGTGCCTAACACCAGGTGGCAAAGTGCCCATCCCCATGAGACCTGGTGATGGACAACCAAGCCCCGATCCAACCCAGCTGGGGAGTTAGCCTCCTGTACTGACCATTTCTTAACCATTCCCCATGCAAAAAGGCAGAGGCTGGTAGTTATGGAAGGGGTGAGGAGCACCCTGGGGAAACTGAGGCCAAGCATGCGATGGTTCACAAGCTTCAGCATTGCAGTGCGGTGCAAGAGACAGCCATGAGCACTACCTTCTATCAAATCCCAGCCTGGTTTGGGTTGGAAGGGACCCTAAATCTCACCCAGTTCCAGCCCCTGCCAAGGGCAGGGACACCTCTCACTAGACCAGGTTGCTCCAAACCACATCCAACCCGACCTTGAACACTGCCAGGGATGGGGCAACCACAGCTTCTCTGGGCACCCTGTGCCAGGGCCTCAGCACCCTCACAGGGAAGAACTTCCTAATCTCTGATCTGAATCTCCCCTTTGTCAGTTTAAAGCCATTCCCCCTTGTCCTGTCCTTACAGGCCCTTGTAACAAGTCCTTCTCCATGTGTTTCTTGTAGAAGTCCCAAGTGATGCTTTCTACCTAGCCCGATGGCAGTATCTGGTTGATGGGGCTGGGAAGAGGAGATTCTCCAGCCCTACCAGCCCTGTCTCCCATCGCTGCCCAGGACGAATCCTTGGCACCACCATGATGACCATGCTCCTCAGATTTGGGGGACACCAGAACCCTTCTGAGGATGTTCCACTTTTCCCCACAGCCTGCTGCCAAGGAGAATGTGAATGAGCTGAAATAGGATCAACCAAAAGGACCACCAAAAAACCTCCTAGTGCGGGGCTGGGATTTGTACCCATCTTCCATCTCCTGCTACTACCTGGTGCCCACTGCCTCATGGAGATGGGACTCAGGTCTCTTCACCTTTATTTGACAACTTACATTCCACTCCCAAAAGAGCTTCACCATATTACCTCAAGAGAGAGTATTTCCATCATCAAAACTTGCTTTTACAGCCATACATCCCAAATTCCTTTATTGTTTGTTAAGTGGGACCTCCCCTCAGCATCCTCTCCCTCCAGAAAGCCACGAGCATCTCCTCTTGAAAATGGATATTGTGACAGCAGTGCTACAGGGATCTCGATTCGGTCAGACAAGACTGAGCATGTAACAAGGAAACCCATAGAAACGCTCCAATAAATGCATAAAGTTACTTTATTTTCAGTATACATTTAATTTTGAAAAATAGAAATGCTAAAATATCTCATCATCTTCATCTTTTGATTCCGTAAAAGTCACAATAGAAAGCTTCATAAAACTGTAAAACACTATAATGTTATCAGGAATTTCATGTTTTATACTACTGGAAGAAAAAAATCATTTTAATATATTGAAATGTTTTCTGCTTTTTTCCTCACGTTCCACCATCTTGATCCACTTCATTTTACACGACGGTTTTTATCCTTCCCTCCAAAGCAAATACAGAGAATTAAAACCAGAAGTATCTAAAAGTGCGCATTGATTCGAAATAAAACGTCATAAAACCCCAAAGATGAATCGGCCACGATGACAAGGAAGGGTGGGCGCCAGGGGCAGGACAAAGGTGGCTGCAGCTGGTGGCCATCGTGAGGGTCCCACCACGAGGTTGGGTTTGGTGTTGATTTTGAAGGGAATAACCAGGAAAGGAGAGGCCACCACCAATGAAGTGCTCTCATCAGGCACCAGGAAAGGAAACACTTTTAGCTCCCATCACCACAGCTGTGTGTTGTTTTCCATGGAAAGCTACAGAAACCTTTGTCCCGTCCCTTCAGCAACGCTCTGTACAACAGCTCCCTTGGGTTACAATAAAATAAGTCAGAAAGAGAGAGCTCTAGATCAGCAGTCAATACATTTCAAGTACATTTAATATGGTTTGAAAGTGGAAGACCTCATTTTTGTGGAGACACATCACCAGGTGCCAGCAGATAGGAAGCTGCTTCCTCTATCCACCTAGTTTGATCTTTTCTCCATCAAGTTATTGGGATTTCTACAAATCAAAGGTCTGGGCATAACACAACACACTCACAGCATCTGGAGGCTGTTTTCCCTTTGGGAGGCAGGGACTTGGTGTTGACCAAGGGATGGAAGCCACCTGTTGAAGCTCCCCAGGTTATCTGTCCTCCAAATAACCACAGAAGGCATCACAGAGATGCTCCTCTGGCCATTTCTGATGTTTCCCAAGCCTTCCTGAAGCAGATTCAGGCTGGATTCCCAGGATGCTGATCCACGAATCAACTCATGTATCATGGAAGACAGAACCAAGACCCCTTGGGAGCGAGTAGGGGAATGTATGGACGCGTGTGCATGTGTGTACGGGCTTGTGCAGGTGCCTCTGCTGCTCCTTCCTCTTCATATTAAGCTTAAAGTACCACAGAATCCATCAACTCAACCTTCAACAGAATGGTGGCCAGCTGCTTCTACAGCACATCTGGGCAAGAAAAGCGCAGGCCTGTTCTGCACCTCCCCTCACTAATGGGGCTACTACGAAAGAGTAAATGCTAAAATTTGGCATAAAAGGTCTCAGCACCATCATGGAATTCTGTTAAGTAAAACCAAACCAGACTTTGGTTTTGAACAGCAAGCAGGAACGTGCCTGTCCTCTGCAGTGGGACTTTCCTCTGCTGGGGAAATCGGCCCTTACAGATGGGCTTTGTTCTTTTTTCTTTCATGAAGCTTTTGCTGTCTTACGTGTAGTCCTCATGTTTCATCAAAAGAAAATGTCTTGATGAAGACACTTTCCGATTTTCAACTTCCCAAATGCACATTTACATGCACACTGAGAGAAAAACCATCTCTCCCACAGTGATATTTACTCACTTGGTTTAAAACCAAAAGCCTGGGCCTGCTGAATGGATGGGTCTGGGACTCTGCAGTCAAGATTTCGGGTAGATACTCTAGATGATGGTGAACAGATGTGGGATGAAGAGGATGCAGATGTTTCTGAGCCTGGCAAACATGAGTGTTGGGATAACCATCCCAGTTGGCCAACCTTTACCATCTTTCTCCTCCGTTGTGCCATCAACAGGCCTGAAGTGCATTTGGGGTCTTCTCATGTGTAGACATATACGCATGCACACACATCCCCCTGTGTTTGTACAACACCGCGTAGGAAACGAACAACAGGAATACAAACAGCATCTGTCCACTGACGCCAGCAGCCAGTGACTATTTTCCTTGTCAACGTTACATTTAAGACTCTTCCTAGATCACAAGAGATTTAAGTGACATCCCATCTCCTTCATAGTAAAGTTACTTATTAAAACAATAACATAACCCTAAGTAAAATAGATGCTTCAGAGTAGAAGGTGTCAATCAGACTGATGCAGCCCTACGCCATGTCCTGGAGATTGTGGTGGTGTGGTTTTGTTTCTGTGGGTTTTTTCTCTGTAAAAATCACATTGTATATGGTACAATACATTTTGTTTTGTACAGAAAGCCTGGCATCTAGAAATAAGAGGTAGAACTACTCATAACTATATGTTTCCTGCTGCAGGAAAAATTCATTTTTCTTTACAGTAATTAAAAAAAGGTTAAAAAAATTGACAACAATAACGACAACAAAAAAAAGTTTTAGGTTAGGCCCCCATAATTTAAACAAAATAATCTAGGAAAATAACACTCTTCCATGTACCTGACAGATTAAGTCCATTAAAGTGTTTCTTTATAAAACAAAAATTGCATAGGAAAGGGACATTTCAAAACACGTGCTACAGTGACGGCAATGGTTGGTCTGTGCTGGGAGTGAAGTACCTTTTCCTTTTCCTTCCTGTGTTAACTAAAAGTATAGGCTTTAAGAGCAAGTTAGTGTTAGCAGCACTTTCCAGCATCTTCCAGCAGGGTAAGCAAGGAATGAGCCTGGAGGTCAGGTTTGTTCTGCCAGATGACAGATGGACACAGAGACACTGATTCATGACTACAGTAATGCCGGTTCCTCTGCCATCTCCCAGGGATATGACATGGTATCCTTAATTCTTCTGCCCTCTGCCTGTGCATGAGGTGCATGCCGAGGTGACAGAGAAGGCAAAACAAGTCTTGTGGTCAGTGCGGGAGAATCTGGTGAGGAGGGACCAGAGGAGATCTGCGGGGGCAAGGGTGGGATGTCGCATTACCTATGCAGTGGGGAGCGGAGAGCATTTTAATGTTTGGCTAGTGACAAAACAAAATCCCATAGAAGGTTTAACAGACAGACACATCACAGAGTAGTTTCTGTTCCCTTGCTCCTCCAGAAATAACCACTGTCTTCAGGCTCAAGGTCTATTCTAATTTGAGGCACAACTTTTACTGGAGTTCGTGGAGGGCTGTGAAGAGAAAGAAGGACAAGGTGAGCATGGGAACTACCTCCAGGCTTCTTCGCCGTTCTTAACACGGTCTGCCACACTCAAACTTCTGCCAGCACGGCTTCCCAGCATCCAAATCCTGGGAAAAAATCAACCTTTACAAAGAAAACAGAGGGGGAAAACTGCAGATCCTGGGATTTACTGAGGCACCCAACGGAGTGTCACATCGAGCAATGGCACACATGTTTGACTCCTGAAACCAGCTCCTTGCACTTGCATATACAAAACATCTATCTGAAACTGGCAGCTTGTAGACACCAAGTAAATGACCTTGTCAGCAGTGGTCGTAGACAGCTTCTTAAGAGAAGGCCAATATATCACATAATATGAATGAGTTGGTCTAAACACTGCTCATGCCAGGAGGCAAACCCACCATTTTTGTGGACTTGAGGAGCTCTGAGTATCTGGCACTTGTGCTTCACACCAAGCTGCGACACCTCTCCTCAGCTGCCTTTGAAGTGATCTGGTTATAGGCACTGAGATGATCTACGTGCACACTCCTGGAAGCACAGATACTTCCAGTCAGGTTGGATGGGGCTTGGAGCAACCTGGTCTAGGGAAAGGGATCTCTGCCCATGGCTGGGGTTGGAACTGGATGAGCTTCAAGGGCCCTTTCAACCCATTCTAGGACTCAATGATTTCAGAGGAGTATTACTGCCTTGGTGTAGAGCAGACTCCTAATGCTGGGAGAACAAAGGGGTTGAGCCTGGGCTGAGCTCTGCGCGATCATTACTTAACTCTACCCTGCTGCAATTTAAGGCTGTTATTTACTCTATTTTTCACCACAGACATGGGAAAATGGATTACTTCCTCCTTGCAGCATCCTGTTACATGACTGAAGGAAAGCACAGCACAAATTTTCTCTCACTGTCTGTCTCTTTTCCTAAAGACTAAACCAATCCAAACTATTTCAGTTTTTCCCATGTAGATGTGTTTTTTAGACTCCTCTAAGTTGATCAACACCTTTCTTTTAGTGTTTAGATGCCAAGCCAGCCACAGATACTGAAGCTGAGGTCTAACGAAGGCTGGTGGAGACCCCAGGACTCGTTTCCCAATTCCAGCTCAGGGTTAGAAATTCATCGAATCATAGGATGGCTTGGGTTAGAACAGACCTTAAAACTCATCTAGTTCCAAGTCCCTGCCATGGGCAGGGACACCTTCCACTAGACCAGGGTGCTGCAACTCAGGGTGTTGGGAATTCTTTCCTATGGGGAAACAGAGACTTTGCCCCATTGGCTTTTGGTATAATGAAGGGTAGTTGAGACGGTTTTGAGGCATCATTGTAAAGCATTTTTTGGGGAGCTTACCTTGGCATGGTGTGTGATTGAAGGAAAGGAATTGTATCAGCACGACGTGTGGCGTTCAAGGAATGTTGGTGATTTTTCTCCTGTTGGGAAGAAAGTCTTGTTCGTCATTGCCTGCAGCACTGATGGCTTCTCCAAGCCCAGCCTCAGTTTCTCCATCTATTTGGCAATGCTTTTTACTGCTGACTGCCTGCCAGATGAATTTCACAGCTTGTGAGTAAAAATACTCATTTTCATTCTCTCTCAGCACCAAGATGAAATCCCCTGAAGCCTCATTTCCCAAGCCTTTCACCACCTTTAGGTCTTGACACTTACCTTTCACCTACACTTCTTTAGTCACCCTGCACTCCTCACTGTTGCACCCAAACTCCCTGTGAGAAAATAAGTAGTTTCTTGCCTGTTATGGCTTTCCTTTTCTGGCCCAGTATGGGGAAGTGCACTGTCTGTTAATAATAATCATGTTCTTGCTATTACTGAAGGAAAGCTAATATCAGCAGCAGTATTGTACTATAGCAGTATACCTTGAATCCCAGAGCACAGTTATAGTCGAGGACAATACCACAGTCTTGCTGGATTCCAGGTATTTTTCTAATCAAAGGGCCTGATTTGATTTTATTGTATTTGCTTAGTTTCCAATTCAAAGCAGTAAATCAATTAGTAGATTATAAAAACGTACAAGGAAGCTGTGAGTGCTCCATCCCTGGCAGTGTTTGAGGCCAGGCTGGACAGAACCTTGGGTGCCATGGTTTAGTGTGAGGTGTCCCTGCCCATGGCAGGGGGGTTGGAACCAGATGATCTCAAGGTCCTTTCCAACCCGACTATTCCATGATTCTATAAACAGGCAAACCAACTACTGCTCTGCTCGTGGGTGATTTACCATGTGCTGTTTCAAAGTGCATTCCAACAAACAGGATGACATAAAAATCATCTTTTCCTTATCTATTTCAGCCTTAAAGATACTGAAAACAGTGCACCTGATTGTAAAATCCTGGGTAACAACAGACAGGATGAAATTTGGTTTTAGCACATCAGGGTGTTTGCACAGAAAAATCAGGAGGATCTCTTTGGATTTTCTTTTATCTTCCTTATCAGCAAAACACTAATATCTAAATAGTCAAGGAAATGCTTCTTTGGCTTTTTTTTTATAATGCCAATCCCTAAGTGTTCCTGTATCTAAAGACACGCAGAGCAAGGCTTAGGATTGCTTAAGGCATCTAAATGCCACCAAATCAAGGGACTTGGGTACCAGCTCTTAAATGATAGTTTAAGGATCTAAAGATCTGTGGCTTTAGGTCCTGCTCATACATACCATCACCAGCTTTGCAGCAACACTCATTTATTACTATGATTTGTATTTCTCCCCTCCTGCCTCATGACAAACCAGCCTACTGATCTCCAGATGTGTTTAAGACCAGGCTGGACAGGGCTTTGAGCAGCCTGGTCTAGTGGAAGTTGTCCTTGCCTGTGGCAGGGGGTTGGAACAGGATGAGTTTTAAGGTCCCTTCCAACCCAAACTGTTCTGTGATTCTATGGATGCCATTGCTCATTGTATTGTAAAAAGTGAGGGCAAATGCAAAAAAGCTAAGGTCAGTTGTTATTCCCATCCTTCACTTAAAAGGTTATAATATGGAAAATTTCAATGACTGAAAATGAAGATGGTCATAACCAATTACAAGTATTAAGGTAAGAAATTAATGAGCACAGAATAGCACAAAGGCAAATCACCTAAGAAGGGAAATATGTTAATGGTCAACTGACCATCAGTGTAATGTGCAATCAAGGACACGCTTCATTATTCTTTGAAGCACTGATTTTTGCAGCTGCTTGGCACTAAGGAAGCAAACAGTAACAGGACAGCGATGCAGTTTAGACATGCTGCAAATCCAGAACACTAGGCTCAGAGGAAAAAAGTCAATCAAACCATCAACAGAGTTAACACAAAACAGGAAGGGTCAGAAAAGAGAGGAGGAGAGTGGCCAAGAGACCTGCCAGTAGCTGGAGAAAAGCGCTTAAGCTGGAGGCACCAGAAGGAACAACATAGAATTTGTAATGAGAAAACCAAACAAAAACCACCTCACAAACCCAAAATCTGTCATTAATCAGAGACCTGGAAATTAAAAATGAGAGAAAAAAGAACAAGAAAAAGTAATTCTCAAGTAACAGGAAGGCTGGTTTGTTTGCTGCTTTAAATCATTCTAAATATATCAATTTTTGTACTGCAAGTCAGAGTCAAGCAGGCATGCAAGAGGTTAGTTCTACTCACTGTCAGCAGGTTTGCTACCACTTAGGAAAGGTTCCTGCTCCATGATGTCCATTGGTATTTTAATACTTGGGACTTTTTCTGAGTAGGGGCAGTCAGACTGTGAAAGAAACGTGTAAAAGGTCTTAGAATGTTTTCACTGCTCGCTCCCTTATCCTCTCCTGCAAATTAAAATTATCCTTCACACAGTGTCTGTAGGAATGAGGAAAAGAAAAGGAGAAAAAATAAACCAGCATCATCTAGCTGAGTTGCCTGCTCGTTTCCACTGGTTCCCCCTGCACCCCACTTTCCCTCTTCCTTCACACTAGGAAAGCAAAACAGATAAAACAAATAACCTGGTGTGATCGCTCTCCTCCCCTTTCCCCACCTCACTAGCTGTTTGCCACCAGATTATAGGACAACATCCAATTCACCTTGGAGTCGGCTGCAGGAAATGCTGATGGAAAACGCATCTGTAGGCAGCAATAACAGGACATTGCTCAGCAAAAAAACCAATCCTCTGTGATTTCTGTAAACCCCATTTTTACCTCCCAATTGCTCAACAACAATAGGGCCAGACATGATACAGCAGCTGGAATGTCTCAGCTCCCTCTTTAACTTCAGCTGAGTCAAACCCAGTCTTAATCACACCTCTATTTCCAGTAAAATAGTTCATCAAACAAAGGGCCCTTCTAAGAATCCAGTGCTCCCAGCCAGCTGGGAGAAACTGGTCAAAAAGAAGCACAAGTACAGAGAGAAGCCATACACAGGAGTCCCTGGAGTTTGGGTCCCAGCATCATTTATAGCCCAGCAGCTTTAATAAACCACTTGCTTATGCTTAGTCGAAGGTACTTGGAATGAATTTGCCTTTTAAACTTAAAAAGTAACTTCTCATAACCAAGAAAAGGCTGATAATGCATAACTTGGCAAAGAAAGTGAGGAGGTGTTTGCCAGAAATGTTAACACATCTTTGTTCCTGGAGAGAACTAAACATGAGGACACGGCTGGTGTGGACGGAGACCTTTGAGTCAGGGCAGGAAAACACTGCTGAGGCCAGAGAATCCTTCTCCCTGGATGATGATGATTATTATTGTTATTATTTATATTATATTTTAAGACAACTGACAACTGACATCCAGTGCAGTGTTTCATATTCCAATAAGCAAAACTGCAACCTCAGGAGCATTTTTCCAAGGCTGAGGGATGCCCATAGCTCAAATAAAGACAAGCTTGCTGAGCAACAAAGCACTGAGGCGATGAAGCCATCCCCAGATCCCAGAGCAGAAGAGCTGGGTAACCTCACCAATGTATTAGCACCATCTCAATGCTAATAAATGAGTGTAAGAGGTCTGTGAACAGCAATGCTGATGATCAGGGTCTACTTTAGATTTCCCCATCTAAAATGAGCAAGGAGCCAGAGGAAATATCTGCAGTTAGCGAAAACACCCCAAGGGGAGAAAAGACCATTATACAGTACTTCTGACAGAAAACTTGTATACTAGCCCCTATATACTACAATAAACTTGGTCTGGCCTGTCTTGAATCATGCATTTTTTGACATAAAACTGGAGATGAAACCAAGGTGCTTGAGTTTTCATTTGGCAAATGGAGCAATTAGTTTGTTGGGGCATACTTCTGGAAGGGAAAGGGTAAAAATAACGAAACTAAGTGCTCTACATTCAGGAAGCTGGTCAAGCCAGTGCTGAAAATAAAACAAGAAGAGTTAAGAACCAAGCTTTTGCATAAATTCTCTTGTGCATTAGATCAATCACTGTACCTGAAATTCATGAAAAGCCTGAGAAGGGAGAAGATACCTTAGAACATACTTGAAATATGGGCATCACTGCTCAGGATATGGCGCTGCTGGATTCAAATCAGTCAAGAGGAGGGGATGGAGTCAAACTCCATCCAAACTCACTATTCTCTATATATAGTAGGGCATTTTGCCTTATTTTGGTTTGCACCAAGTTATCAGCTGATGAAACCCTTGGCTCTCAGGAACTGAAGGAATGATGGGAACAGGGAGCTTGCTGTCTGAAATAAGAGCCAATCTCCCTAGCTGGGATTCAGTGTGATTTAGCAGGGCATGGATCCAGGCTACCTCCTACAATGCTGCACCATCACCTCCAAGGAAGTCCAAGTTTTGCCTCTTGCAGTGTACACACTCCACTTTTGGCATCATATATTATTTGTACGAAGGCCTTTGCATTATTTTCTCATTGGTATACCCTGACTTTGTTGCCTCTAACACAGATCTGCAGAGGTGTTACATAGCTCTCACATAAAGGACTTGAATTCTAGCTTGCCTTCCATGAATACTGAGGTTGTCTTCTCTGTTGACCCAAACTTGAGCAAGATCAGGCATTGGGATGGTCTGGGGGAGCTCCTGGAGCTGCTGTTTTTCTCTCAAGGACATCAGATGTATTATCTACCCCATAAGGAAAGCTGGTTTGGTCAATCTGCTCATTGCAGGAAGGATGCAGATAGTACCACCAGCATAAACCCTCCAAACACAGAGCGAAGCCCAGTCACTGACCTGGGCAGGGGGCCTGGAAGGGCTAGCTGCCTTTTCCTGCTCCCTGCCTCCTTCCAGAGAGCGATCCCTTCTCATTTCTTTCTCCTGCTGTGTTAAAATTGGTTGGTTGGTTGGGTTTTTTTTCCATTGGGTCATTTTTACCTCTGCCTGCATCATAGCAAAGCCCTTCTTCAGGAACCCAAGCTGTTACACAGTAGTATTTGAGTTCATGCTAGAACTGGGTAGGAGAATGTTCAAAGGCACGAGGACTACATTTCTTCTTCTTACATATACAGGAAAAAATAGAACAATCTAAGGCACATGGATCTGGTCTAGGCAGGTCACCCTGCCCAGCTATAACATAAGCAGCTACATTTTACTATTTTAGGGCATTCTACAACCTAAGGTAGTACCAAAGAGTATGCTGCATAAGGGCATGTATGCTTTGGAAATACTTAGGTCATGAGTATCACTACCAGAAAGCAGTCTTGCCTTCAGTGCGACAAGTCACATATATTTGTGCCTTTGAAAAGAGTAATTAAAGAAGTATCAAAAAAGGAAGCCAGGAAACATTCAGAAGCAACAGAGCTGCTGGTGAAAACCATTCTCCTCCTAAAATGTAAAACACAGTGATAGGGGAGAGAGGCAGAGGATGGCAAGATGCAACCAGGCAGGGTGATGAAAGGCATTCTAGTAAAGGGCATGACATCTCAGCAGGTATCTAGTGCTCTTGTGGAAAGTGTGATTTCATTTTTGGCAATGCCAGTATGACCTACCACAGGCTGGTGACGTCTGGAAAAGGGAAGGCAATGTAGAAAAGGAAGCTTGTTTGTTTGCTGCACCAGCAAAAGACTGAACTGTTTGGCTTCAAAAGAGGCTGGGGAGGGGCATGGACTGTCCCCTGGGATTAGCTACCTAGAAATGAGTGATTTGACAAGACCAGAAAGCTCCTTACATCATCATTGTCACTGTCCACACTGCCCTTCTTTTTCTTCTTCTTCTTCTCATCCTCTTTCTTTTTCTTGTCCTTTTCTGGAATGACGTCATCAAGAAAGCTTAAGTCATGCTGGGAGAAGAGGTAGTCCATGGCTTTTCTGACTGCTACAAGCGCCAGGATCTGAAAAGGCAGAGAGGGACATCTCAGTCACAATCTACCTTTAATAGGGAGCCCTGTGCATTCCTCTGTATGCTGCTTCTGAATCCCATATGCTTTAACTCTGGCCAGAGATAAACATACCACCACCAGACGCCTACTGAGACTCACAGGCTGAAAACTCAACTTGACTACTAACAGGCATAACCCTGACAACTGCAGACTGCCTTTAAGATGCAAAGTTTGTTCTGAGCAATGATGATCAACGGCACAAACAATTCCTAGCAAAAGATCTCAAACTTCAACTTGTGTAACTCAAGATGCAATTATAGAAGTAAGAAATTACTTAAGGGGTGGAAAGATGCCATGTAGACCCCCATCATTATGCTGTTATGAATTACTTGTGTATTAAAAGTGCTTTATATAAACAGAGGTTTGGTTATTGGCTGGATCTTCACAGATGGGAAGTTTATATTTATAGCCTTTTTGACCATGAGTGCAGATAACTGAGGTTTTGCCATCAGACCCAGCTTCCTCTAAGCTGTGACTACATCACCGAGTTTGCACCACTGTAAAAATCTTCCGCAGTCTTCAGTTCACTCGTATTCTCTCTTACACAGAGTGTCCAGACCTTAGATTCAGCTTTCAACAGCATGAAAATGCAATGGAGCAGCATTTCAGCGGGAACTGCTTATCTTTAATGCCTTTACACACGAGCATGTGTCCCAGCAAGAACATCTGGAGGACTTTTTCCACATGCATCATCTCTTCTCATTTCAGCAGCAGCAGAGAACAAACGCTTGCCCTTGTTCTCTTTTCTGGTTTGCCTTTCCTAACAGCCCACGGCTGAAATTCCACTTGTCTGTAAACCTGAAAGCAGGTGACACTGGGCACAGGTTTCTTCAGGGAGTTTCATGAAGCTTTGACTTTTCTGCAGTCTAACCCATGTCCATGCCAGAGACCAGGCTTGGCAGAATCTTTGTGCGTGCTGCTATGATCTCATTGGATCCACACCTAATCCATCTGTCCCTATGGCTGCTCCAGCTGAGTGACAGGTCAGGCACAGAGGTGGAGAAGGACCTACTCTGTGCTCCCTCATTTAATGCGCATGGCCCCAGGTTTTGATGCCTGAGGCAAAGTGTACATATAAACTCCTCATAACCATTGTTTGGTTTTCATTTGGTGTAAGTACCCATATTTATACCTCTAGCAATAATCTAAATGCACAGAAAGCTGTTTCATTATTGCCCTGCTACCAAGGGAACAGAAATACTTACATGCAAATACTACATCAGACTGACTGAAGAGTATATATTTAAGAAACATTTTAGCTCTCAACATCCAAAATAAGTTTGAGAATGACTCTGATGTGCATTATTAGGAGGAGGACAAGCATCCTATAGACTTACATTTCATCCTCCTATGTGAAACACATGAATCAACATTATTGTCTTTTCACTCAAGCTTAAGGAAAAAAACCCATTATTTTGCTGCTGATTTAGCTAATCCTTCCCTCCATTTGGCACACTTCTTGGCAGCGAGGCTCACTCTTGGTTTTGTGCTATTTAAAAGCAAGGAAGGCATTTTCTGCATGGTAATTAGTGTGGACTGAAGAAGTAAAACTAGGCACCACTCATTTGTTATGCAGCTTGAGGAGAACACATGGGAAATCTAACCTTGGCAGCCAGAAATAGTCAGAAATAACTACAGCTTTCTGGAAAAAAATTAACTTTCCAGGTTTGTTTTCTTCCAGAGGATCCATAGAAAAGCAGCCATGGGAACACTGACCCAATACAGTCTTCTCTTGGAATGGAGGCAGAGCCCCAAGCTAGGGATTCAACAGGGAGAGGTTGTTTGCCTGTTCACAGGAGGGTATGACCGTGAGTGGAAGGTGAAGGCTGCAAAAGGATATGAAGGAGAACAACCCCTACCATGACAGGGAATATGATAGCAGCCACAGTTGACTTGAGGATCCAGAGGAGGGCCAGGCACACCACCTGCAGGAAGGTGAACAGATGGACCCTGCGCAGCGGGACATGGCGCAGGTAGATGAAGTCAGGCTGGTGTTTTAGAGGCATCAAGAGCAGCTTCAGACGATCCATGAACTGGGGAGGAGAAGAAATGGAGATTTAAACCCAGAATATAAAAGAAAGAGATACAAAAGCATTATTCCACTATGGAGTGTGACCCTGAATCGACTTGCTTTCTTTCCGTAAGAGAACCCAGCAGAAGACCCAGCAGAGCTCCTCTATCCTTATGGACATGTGCTTAATGCAGGGTGAACTAAATGTGTTAACTCAGCTGTCTCAAGTGCAGGTCCTAGGTGTATGCTATAGGTGGCAACTAAACCAGGTTGCACATGGTTTGGAGCAACCTGCTCTAGCAGCAGGTGTCTCTGCCTGTGGCAGGGGGTTGGAACTGGGTGAGCTTTAAGGTCTCTTCCAACCCAAACCAATCAAGGATTATATGATCTTTTGGAGAAGGCCCAGCAGGGAGCCAGCTCCTGGCTGTCAGAGGGACTCACCTGCACGCCATTGAGGGAAGCAACACCCATGTAGAGGAAGACACCATAGAGCACAGGCATGGGAATGAACTGTTGGGGGAAGAGCAGGAGACACTGAGTGAACAACCTCCACGCACAATGCACAAGTAACATGCAGGTAGACACAATTCCTAGCCTCAGATCAATTCAAATCGAGTTACACCTATGCATGACACAGGTAATAAAGCAAGCGAACCTTACTTTGTGTTTCGAGAGCCAGAACATTTGTGCAGTCACTGGAGGGCTGAGGAGCTGGGCAGGGGCTGAACAGGCCCTGAGCTCAACCAATTCAATGGGAAGAAGTTGTTCAATAAGAAGCTGGCACAGGCTGCCCAGAGAAGCTGTGGCTGCCCCATCCCTGGCAGTGTTCAAGGGCAGGTTGGATGGGGTTTGGAGCAACTTGGTCCAGTGGAAGGTGTCCCTGCCTGTGGCAGGGGGTTGGAAGTGGATGAGCTTTAAGGTCCCTTCCAACCCAAACTAGTTTCTGACTTGGATGTCTCTCCAAGAACTAAAGGGAACAAAGCCAGGCAGTGCCAGTCAATCAGCAAATTAACACAGAGATGGAGTAAATGTGTTCCAGTAAGCCTCAACCTGCTTTTCACACAGCACAGAATATCAGGTTGGAAGGGACCTCTCAGATCAGCTGATCCAACCTTTCTAGGGAAAGCATGACCTAGAGCAGATGTCCCAGCACCAAGTCCAGACAAATTAAAAGGATCCAACTCAGAATTCCACCACAACCCTGTGTCCAGTAGGAATCTCCTCAGAAGTAACTTGTGCCCCCCACTCCTCATCTTTTCCATGTGAAAACCTCTTGGCTTCTGGTGAGAAGCAGAAGGCAGAGAAGAAGAAAAGGCAGCATGATCCTGTGGTATGTGCAGCTCAGTAAATCCTGGAAATCCACGAATCCTACCTTGGCAATGACAAGGCATGGCAACCAAATCTCTGACTGCTCCATCTTCCACACACAGTAATCCATAAAAATTCACAAAAACACAGGACAGGGAATAACTTTCTTCACTGCCACTGCTCTTTCAAACCCCAATTTCTGCTCCTGTTAAGTCCTACATGCTGCCCACTCCTCCGTCACTGGTCCTGCCATCGGGACATCTCCGTTTGACGGGAGGAAGGTGCACGGTAACACCGAGGAAACGAGCAACAGCCTTTGTGCGGTTTAGTTCGATCCCAAGGAGCACGGACACAGCTCTGCCGTGTGGCTGAAGGGAAGCCTTGATGCAGTGACTGGCGGCTGCCACTGAACGGCAGCCACGGACCAGCCAAGGCTCCCACGGCACCCGTGGCCAGCACTGCTGCTTGTAACTCATTCAGCAGACACACAGCAGTGTTTTATCGTATTTCCCACATTAGTCATTGCTCACCGGCTCAAAACCAGCGATGTGCACCTATCTCTGGAGGCCTTGATCCCCAGTACATGCATTTCACTTAGGCACATGAGTACCAATGTCACCAGGCAATGTGG
This sequence comes from Agapornis roseicollis, assembly GCA_002631895.1. Lineage (NCBI taxonomy): Eukaryota > Metazoa > Chordata > Aves > Psittaciformes > Psittacidae > Agapornis > Agapornis roseicollis. The sequence continues at coordinate 471,224 of NDXB01012731.1, read as the reverse complement.
CATCCTTCCCTGCCTATATTCTTCCCTCCCCCGAGTCTTATTCCCTACCATCCCCTGCAAGCTTCATGATTCCTAATAAATCTTTCTCATTAATTTATTCCCTTCCTTGAGAGAGCTGCATTGATATTTAACCCAAAAAGCCAGTAGTTTTTGACATAGCCAGGGTCCAGTGTGGCCACCATGGGGAGGGATGAGAAGCCAGCATGTGGTTCACACAGCTGCATGTGTCCAAGGGATCCAAAGCCCCCACTGGATCTGCGAGATTAGACAAGATAATATCTCACCCAGCAAGCTGGGCAGGAGGCTTTCAGAGTTGAGCTTCCTAGGCCATTTACATTGCTCTTTCCCTCCCCTTCTAGTTCTGCTTTAAAGAAAGAAAAATGTCCAAATACTATTTCCCTATCCCATGATAATCAATCCTGTAAATCATCCCTAGGTGAAACTTCAGTACATTATCCTGCAAGTAGCAAGCAGTGCATTCATTCTGGAAGACTTGCTTTTGGCAAAGTATTCCCTAACTATAGGGTTGCTGGCTCTGGTGCTCCAAGCAAACCTGCTGCTAGCCAACAGAATTAAAAATGTATTTATAGGAACACTCAAAACCAGCGCAAACACTGCAAAACCCACAAGAAACAAAGATTGGATTGCCTGTTTTTATTGAATTTGGGATCCTTAGTGTCCAATTTGCCGCTGGCAGGAGCAGACTGCAATGTCCTGCATGGATTTAGCAAGCGGCTCTCTTGAGCAGAGGACCCTGCCACTTTGTTAAAGGTCCTGAAACACTGCCAGGTTCTTCTCACTGGCACATGGGTGAGGAGCGTGCCCATTTATCCTCAGGCGTCCTCCCACCAGGATCTTCCTCATATGCGTTCTTAGGGGAAGCACGGACAAATAATTAACGAATGAAGCAAATAAGAGGGGGAATAATGGACCCCAGTGCAACAGAGGAAGAGATCTTGCAGGGAAATGTCACACGAACTAACAAACAGAATTATTACCAACCAGGCATTAAATTAAGGGCACGGAAATGCCTGTTTGTGCAGAGGAGGAAACCGTTATCAAGACACAACAATTTTCCAGTTGTAAAAACAACCTTAGGAATCAAAAACAGGAACACACTGACTTTGTAAAGCCACCTTCTCCACTTTATACATACACAGGCAGTATCACTGCTCTTTGCCTGCCTCCTCCCCTTCACGCTCTGATCTACCTGTGCCTTGCAGTCCCCATGGCTTCCAACCTCCTCATGACCAAAACTCCTTTGCTTCCTCCAGAAATGCTTCTCCATACACCTGTCTGCTCCATCAGGAAGTTAGGATGCATCCTTCCATTATTCCAATACATATGTTACTCTTCTGACATCTTCTGCTCATACCATTAGTCCAAGGAGATGGCCTTCTGCAGCTGGTATCTCCAGAATACCTGCCACTGAAACCATCATTCCTGGAGAAGGTGGTACTCTCCACAACACATGGCTAAGCAGGTTTTCAGTTTCCTTCCACGACCTGATGACTTATGAAGGATGTGTTTCTCTGTGGCTATGTGCCAACAGATTTCAAGGTCTTGGAAAACAGCTAACTGCCTCGATTAAATGGCACACATCAGCAGCACATCTGCCCAGAGCCTTGGCTAAACTCACAAGTCAGCACATTAGAAAAACACTGCTTCCTTCAGAAACACATTTTCCATACTGGGCATTGCTTCTGATTGATAAAGAATGTGCTATGTTAGGAGGATCTAGCCTAACAGAATGAAAGTTTGATTGCTGCAGGAGCCTCACACTGTCTTGGCAGCTGCGGCAGGGAGGGTACAGCTCTGCTACAGTGGTGGCAATGGGCCCAGAGATCTCTGGCCAAAACTGCACCCATGGATAATACCATCAGCTGTAGACTCTGCTCATTGCCACCATTTCTGCTTATTCTTCTGTGTTGTGGTTGCTCTATTCCTGGCAGTGCTCAAGTTCAGGTTGGACGGGGTTTGGATCAACCTGGTCTACTGGAAGGTGTCTCTGCCCATGGCAGGGGGTTGGGACTAGATGGGCTTTAAGGTCTCTTCCAACCCCAACCAGTCTGGGGTTTCATGGAGATGCACGCATGCTCAAATAAATACAAATGTACTTTTAAATCAACATATCCATCTGTTAACCTGTGTCTTCCACACAGCAACCCTACTGCATTGCCAAATGTCCACCCATCATGCCATCAGCAGGCTCTCAAGCTCTATCCTCAACATATTTTCCACAAAATACATGCACAGCAGAAGTGCACAATATAGAAGGAAACTTAACTTTATGCAAACAGGGAAGACAAATCTTAAAATGAAAAGATAATCACAGCCCCAAGACCACCAGCCCTGAACTTGGTACCTATCACAAACCAGCACACTACAACAACGTTAAGTCTTTCCTTCCAAAAGGTTTGTATTTAAGCTTCCAGAAAATTGTAAAGCTGAATCAGCAATTCTCACTCATCTTCTTTTCCACACTTCAATGATGAGCTTTTTCAGTAATATAAAAATGGCCTGACAGTGGTGGTGGCCCTATCTTGGCTGTGTGAACAGAAGGAAGCAGAAAAGATGCTGTCCTTACCTTTAGGATCGGAGCCATGAAGACAGACACACCAGTCAGAATGAAAACGATGACTCCTGTGACCCTCTGCTCCCTGAAACAAAACCACGGGGTGAGCAGGATGGCTTCAGGTTTTGTCCTGCTTTTAGCCCTTCATTTTTCAAACACCTGATCAGTTTTTGTATGTTGCTCTGCTGTTTGGGGATCAACAGCATGCTGCTACTCAGTAAGGAGGAGTGTGTTTACATATTAAACATTAGAAATCAACAATCCAAATCCTCTGCACAGCAGGATTTATAGCAGGCAAAGAGGTAATAAATCACCAGCTCCCCACTCTTAGATGAGTAGCCTATTTGGAGTCCTGGTCATAGAACCTCAGCAGTTGGACAGATGGTGCAGGACTTCATGGAGTGCTGAACATGTGTCTTCAGCTGCTCCCTTCGTTCAAAAATACTTTGGCCAGTCATATTTCAGAGTACTAAAGCTAAGCCATTACATTTCTGTTTAGTCACTTAAACAAGTGGTTGATTTCCAGAAGTGCTCCTGTGGGCAGCACTTCACTTAATTGAGGCAATCAAATACAGACAAAAACGGCTTGATTAAGTAGAGCTGATGGCTCTAGCCATGTCAGGTTTACACTTTTTGCCACAATGTTTGCTAATGTTCAATTTCCACAGGTGAAGGAGTCTACAGCTGATTTATCTCCTTTCTCAATGATGGGAAAACTGCATCTGATTTAGCTGAATAAACTTCTGAGGAGTTCCACAGGGATTTCTCAAAGGAATTGCCAGAGAGCCATTCCCCCTGAACCTCTGCACATGTCCTGCTTGAAGCAAGACCATTTATAGTACAAACTGATCTCTGCAGGCAAACAAGGCAACTAAGGCCTTTCTGGCTTGACATACCTCACTCCCAAAAACTTGGGCTGCTCTCCAGGAGCTGAAGTTTCTGTCTCCATCTTCAAGCTGTCAATATGAGCAATGGAGATGACAGTAGCAGCAACATACCAAGGCAGACCCATAAAGGAGCATATGATCATCAGAATAGCCACCCAGAACAGGTCCAGATGATATCCAGCACCTTTCTGTGAAGGGAGACAGACAACCTTCAGCTTAGTTATACTAAATACCAACAAAACTGTCAGAGCTCCTACCCATTTTCTTCTACAGCATCTTTTGCCCACAGAAATTGTCATAAGAATCACAGAACCATAGAATGACTTGGGTTGGAAGGGACCTTAAGATCATCCAGTTCCAACACCCTTGCCATGGGCAGGGACACCTCACACTAGACCATGTCGTCCAAGGCTCGGTCCAACCTGGCCTTGAACACTGCATTTACTACTTTTTTAGGGCAGCCCATTCCAGTGCCTCACTACCCTTACAGTAAGAACTTCTTTATATCTAACATGAACTTTCCCTGTTTAAATTTGAACCCATTGCCCCATGCCCTATCGCTACAGTCCCTGATGAAGAGTCCTTCTCCAGCATCCAAATAGCAGAGTAGGAGACATTGCTCCTTAAAGGGTAGATTACCTGATTCTGCGGGGAAAACAGGTAAGTGTTAAGAGTTCAGGAAAGCTCTGAAGACAACAGCATGCAGTAAGCACAAGAGAGCACCAGACTTCCAAGCAAGTCTGGCAAAAGACCAGGTACCTTGTGGACACTACATAGTGCCTGGAGGTTCAGCTGGTACAAGCTGTGACCAGTCTGATAGTTCCTTACAGAGGTAACTTGACACAGCAGCCCGTGAGTTAAAGACAATCACCTTCACCAAAGGATATTTGGTGAGGTAAATGACTGCTGTGCTATGAGGACTCCTTCTGAGGTGGTGGGAGGCCTAGATTGGTACCTTCTTAAGCCAAGTCACCTCCTGTCTGTGTGACAGCTTAGATGTGTACAGAGCTTTAAACACCCTTTAAATCCTGAAGGTAACATTTGCCATTTGCTGCCTTAGAGTGAGATGTGAAGTCCTATATTTAGGATACGAATCATCTGGTGGAGCTCACATTTCGGTCTTCACAACTGGTCTGAGCCTTCCTGATGGTACCTGGTGAGGGCAACTTCCTCAACATCCAACTCTTGGGAGTTTTTGGGGAAAGCAACAAGAACAGCTGATGGGCTCATACCCTACTGAAAGGGGAAAGCTTTCACTCTTCACTCCTTTTGAAAGACCTCTGATCTTCTGGTTTTTTTTTAATCCTTTAGTGAACTAACACATGAACTCCAGTCACAAGCACCAAGAGAAGCGAAGAAACAGAAGAGCCACCAAAGAAAGGGATCTGCAGAAAAAAACACTTGAAAAATCTCTCAGGTCTGCTCTTTGAAAGAAGATTAACCTTTTTTTAATCCTGTTCTATTTGATTTTATTGGAAAGAACAAACGATCTGGACCTATTTGGTGACCCAGGAGGAGAAGCAATTCAGCTCCTCATAAAGAGTCCTCATTGTTTTCCTCATATGTGCACCGCTTACCTTGGCTGGCCAGCAGCACTGGGATAGGCAGTTAGTGACACCCTGCCAAGACTCCAGCTAGGAGCTAGCAGAAAAACCCTGTCCTTCTTCTGGACTACCATAGATATTGTGCATGGAGCTGGTTTTTGTTGCAGAGTAGCAGATTCAGGCTCAAGAACTCCCAATAAAACAAAAGAATGTCCTCACAACCATAACAAAAGAAGCAGGAAATAAAGTTTTTATATGAAACAGTATTTTGCCAGAGTGCTTATAGCTTGTTACTGAAAGAGTACAGCTAGTGCTGACAGCATAATCAAGTTGAGAGTGTCTATAAGCTGAAGAGACAAGGAGCCTCTTCTTCATGGAAAAATAACAGGAGTATATTCCTCCAGAGATTAAGAAAATGATAAGTCTGCTTAGGTGGGTGCAAGAGACAGCAGTGACAGGACAAGGGAGAATGGCTTCAGGCTGGCAGAGGGGAGATTTAGACTAGATATTAGGAAGAAATATTTACTACGAGGGTGCTGAGGCCCTGGCACAGGTTGCCCAGAGAAGCTGTGGCTGCCCCACCCCTGGCAGTGTTCAAGGCCAGGTTGGATGGGGCTTGGAGCAACCTGATCTAGTGGAAGGTGCTCCTGCCCATGGCAGGAGGTTGGAACTGGATGAGCTTTAAGGTCCCTTCCACCCCAAACCAGTCTGTGATTCTATGATTAGGAAGATGCAGGCACAGATATATTGAATATATCTGCCCAGACTGAGATGGCAAAAAGGGGCATTCTGAGGGTTTTGGTTGTTTTTTTTTAAGCCAGCCCCATAAGCCCATCAGTCAGCACTTACTGCTGTACACAACAAACCCTTCCTATTCCCTGTTACTCTGTCTTTCTCCTCCAGGTCAAGTTGAGGAGTCTTAAATCACACATTGGTTGTCTAATGTACACAGTGACCATCTGAATGGAAAAATCCTTCTCTTTTCCAAGTAAAAGTTCCATTCAAATTTCCGGCAGGTATCTAAATAATAACGCAGCATTACCCATGTTTTGAGAGAGTCTTTATTCTCACGGGGTAGGCTACTTGAAACATGCCCCATTAGCAGGAAGGGAGAATTGTCTTTTACATGAATTTAATATTTTTCAATAGAACTGGCCATGCAGGGCAAGGAAAAACCCTAAAGGCATGAAAAAGCTGCATAGCACCGGTCTGGAAAGTTTATTTAGAAAACAGAACTACATCCTAGGCTGTTATATGTCAGTGGATACAAAGCTCTTCTTTAAATAACATCCAACTGTGGCTATGCCCTTGGTATGTCCCAGATCTCTGCAGCTTACTGGCTTGTTGTAAGGGAATGAACAGTTTTGGTAGCAGGTATAACTGTATTTGCTGGGCAGAGAGGATAGCATGCATTTACCCTGCACCATCAAACACCCATGACTGGCATCAACTTTTCTCCCCAGTTTCTGAGTTTAATGATTTCTTATCTGCTGCTGGAAATGCAGAGCATGCCAGATGGACAAACAGAGCAGACAAGCAAGTAACTTTATCTCTGTGGACAGATGTGCACCCTCCTTCCTTTTCTAACTCTTCAAACGGCAGTCCTGCAGGATTAGCAAGGCAAACAGCACCTCTAGGGTCAAGACTGGTGGATTCTGACATGAACTTCATCCAGCCCTTGACTAAGGTAGACCAGAACTACTATGACTAGAGCTGCAGGGGCAGCAAGGTTAAGGCAGCAGCTTAGACATGGTTCACATCAATATTCTTTACCAAACAAGGTTTGACTAGCTTATATTCACAAGTTCTCTTTGCCATTCCCAAATGTCTGCAGTTGGAGAGTGAAGCACTTGCAAAGAAAGACCAAAATGTAAAGGGTTTAAGAAACTTTTGGGTTTATGCTGACATGAAAGGGAGTTTTAAACAAAAGTCCTGCCTCTCAGAGAAGGACTGCTTTGATGTCTTATGGCTCTATCCACCTCTTTTCTAGATGAGCAGTGGGCAGGATGTGATGGGTCTAAGCCACTTCCTTCCCCTACAAGGGACAGAATAGCTGGCTGGTTTTGTGAAATCCAACTATTCCTGGCATGGGACCTGTTTATGATGGAGTAGGAAGGAGCAATCTCAAAGCTTCTCGTGGGAAAACTTCAGACCACGGGATGGTGAAGCCACTCAAAATGAGTAGGTGCTTACTGAAAGAAGCACTGAGAGTTGGCCCTGCACTGGGTTCTTGCTTTAGGAGGAAGGCCAAAGCTGCTTGTGCAATGGTCAAGCTACTCAACTGAATCAGTGGCTTTTCTGGCAAAAAACCCTCTATGCTACTTAACAAAATAAATACTGCTGTTAAACACCAGCAATGACTTCTCTGAGGTGGCGTGTACCTTCAGCACCACCACAGGCCCTCCTCCATCTCTAGCACAGAAAAAGCACCAGGCAGCTCTCTGCATACGTGAAAGACACAATGCACACCCACCTTGAGCTTGTGCTCCTTCCTGTTGACGATGACAGCTGTGATCTGCTGGTCCATGAAGATGAGGATAGTCACCAGCAGTGCAGGGATGGCTGCTGCCAGGTATACCCACCATGGGTTCCCTCCAAAAGGTGGGATAAACCAACCCCTCTCAGGGCTGGTTGGCTTTTAATGGCAAGGAAAAGAAAGTTTGCATTAGAGCCACAATAGAGGAGTGATGACACCCTAAATACATTTGTACTTCCAGCAATGAGGCTAGAGGAAGACACTTGAGGTTTGAGACAATTTCATCCTTTCCATCAACAGCAACAAAAGGTTCAAAGTACAGAGTCAGCATTTAGGAGATAAATTATTAAACCAAAATGATACTAATAAAAAAATTATGTGAGTAAACCAGTCCCTTCCAGACAGGTGACTGGTCTCCTTTTATTTTATACAAGTCATTTTATACATGGCAGATGGGTAGAAAAAGGAACCTCTTCCAATAGCCACCAAACAAATTGACAAGGACTTACCTTGAATTCACTTGGCACAATTAGTTTCGGTGTGTCCACACCTACCAGGGCATCTATTCCACAGAAAATCAAAATGGACAAGATAATGGCAAAGTCACTGATGAGCTTCCGGGCCTGGAACAGAAGTTGATATCATAACAGCAGTAATTAGTACTACGAAAGACATCCTGCCCCTCCACTCTGCTCTCATGAGACCCCACTTGGAGCACTGTGTGCAGTTCTGGTGTCCTCAATGTAAGAAGGATATGGAACTGTCAGAGCAAGCCCAGAGGAGGCCATGAGCTTGATCAGGGGTTGGAGCACCTTCCATATGAAGGCAGGCTGAGAAAGTTGGGGCTGTTCAGCCTGGGGAAGGCTGCATAGAGACCTCATAGCAGCCTTTCAGTATCTGAAGGGGGCCTATAGGGATGCTGGGGAGGGACTCTTCATCAGGGACTGAAGCGATAAGAGAAGGGAAAAGAGGGAAAGGGAAGAAATGATATTTTACACCAAACAATGGAAACTTCCCTCTAGAAGATGGAAAGACCCAGTGGGTTCAAACTTAAACAGGGGAAGTTCAGGTTAGATATAAGGAAGAAGTTCTTTACTGTGAGGGTGGTGAGGCACTGGAACAGTTTGCCCAAAGAAGCAGTGAATGTTCCATCCTTGGCAGTGTTCAAGGCCAGGTTGGACACAGCCTTAGGCAACACGGTCTGGTGTGAGGTGTCCCTGCCCATGGCAGGGGGGTTTGGAACTCAAAGATCTTAAGGTCCTTTCCAACCCAAACCATTCTATGGTTCTATGGTTTAGTTTCTATGTGATGCTCCAGGCTTGTGTTTGGTGGCAATAAAAGCTCATAGTTTCTTCTTTTCTAGAAACAAAGGTGCACATTGTTGTGCCTGATGCCATTTGCCAAAATGTGCCTTGGTACTTCATTGCATTGTCTGAAAGCCAAATAATTCAGCCTAAATAGAAGAATGAAAACAAGCGTAAGGAAAAAGAAAACTGCTTTTCTAAGAAACTCCTACATGAATTCTTCAACGCAGTCTCACTCATGTGCATTTGACAGTGGCCAACAGCTATTGGTATGGAGACCTAGCTCATCCACATCAGTTCCTGCAGACTCCTTAGGATCAGCTTCCAATATTAACAGGTATTGAATATTTGTCTAATATGCTTTTTTAGACATACAAAATACCGTCTCCTGTTTGCCTTTTGACCTCTGTGTCTTTGGGATCCACGTATCCATGTGTTTCTCTGCAGAGCCAGAGAATGCTTCTTTGACACGTGTTGAGCTTCTTGTGTTATCTCAGGATTCCTAAGGTGTGTGGCTTCAACAAAAAAACCTGATGCCCCCAGAAACCATGATTTTAATAGGACTGAATTTGCAATGCAGGTTAAAAAAAAGGGGAAAGGGAGGAAATGGTGTTTTACACCAGACAGTGGAAACAGTCAGAAACTTCCCTCTAGAAGATGGGAAGACCCAAACTTCCATGACAAATGACATTCTATCAGATCGCACTGCAGAGATCACATTGCTCTCTAAGTTCAAGCAACCAACCAACCTAAACAAGATAGGAAACCAAACTGGGCTTCTCAGCTAACTCCTCAACGTGCCCTAAGAAAGCAACAGTCCTGAAGTCACTGGAATATTACAACTTAAAGCTGGCACTGGTCACAGCCTGAAATTTAACTGGGCAGGACCCACTATGCTTGTCTGTAACTTCATGGTCTTTTCAGAGCTCTTGTTCCTTCCAGGTTTGCTGGGTTCACATGGTTACAGACAAATTGAGCTGCATTCCAGCCTGGATGGAATTTGTTTCCTTTTTATTAAAAATAATAGAGGTTCAATCGTAATGCAGCAGAACAGTAAACATCCATGCAGAATAAATCCCTGTGTGTCAGAATGCCAACAATGGGGCAGGGGGAAAGAGGAAGGTGCCTCAGAGAGAAACACAGCTTTGGTATGCATGGAAACTGCCAGCTTGCACACATGTCCTGGTGACAAAACAAGTGCGTGCCCCTGAGACGTGTGTGTAAGCTGGTTTAAGCCTGAGCAAAACCTTGTTTAAATCCATGCAGAGGTTTTTCAGGTCATCCTTATTTTGCATCTGATCCTCAGAGAAGAAAGGGAATTGTTGCTTTGGGCCCCTACCATAAGGGGCAGATCAGGACTGTAGCTGAGTTCAACAGTTTTGCCTTCATTTCTCAGTATTTTAAACGTTCTGTGATAACATCAAAGCTTAGCTGCTCTTAGTCAGTGACAAAGCAAAAGTCTTCTTTTGTCCTCCCCAGATACCACCTGGGGCTATAAGCAGGGAGACTTCTGACCTAAGGATTAATAACCCCTTTCGGTTGTTTGATTTCTAGAGAACAGCCACACAACCCGCCTCAGAGTCAGTACATCCCATTATACTGTGTACCTGACACTGAAAATGGCCAAACGAAAGTATATGTACCTGAAGGACTCTTCTGACTTCTGAAGGCCGAAAAGCTGCACCATGATATATCTCAGCACATTTAAAATCACTGCCCCATGACACATTAGGGCTCATTTTGGCTCTTCTGCTGCCTTACATGTGTCCTCCAGAGACACTGAATGACAGCTAAGCAATCCCAGACATTCCTTGGGTTTTACCTCAATCCATGCAAACTGGCTTCCCCACAAAGCATTCCTCCCTGTGTGTGTGTGACAGCGATACCAAAAAGCAGGCTGACGTTTGCACTCCGAAACAGTAAAAGAAACAAGACTGCGAGGCTGAGATACTTACAGTGGTTGGAAAATAGCGACTGGTCTTGAATTTCTTCAGGGCCATGGAGCAGGTGTAAGTCCCAAAAAAGAGGATGAAAGACATGAGGGTGATGTCAGGGACATATTCACAGTTGTTGCCCACAAGTTGTCCTCCATATTTCAAGCACTCCTTCATTGTCAGAGATGACCAGTCAATGGTGGTATTGTACTGGAGAGAAAAAGAGAGGGTTTCCATAAAGTTGTGCATGATCTGCTCATGTGAAGACAGGAATGGGACAGGTCATTGGGAAAAATACTTGGAGGAAAAGAGAGGCATGCTGCAGAGGTCAAAAACTGCTGCACAGACAGAATGGATTTTAGCCTGGACAGAGGATAATATTACCTGGTAAGAGAGGACAGTCTGGGCTTTGGAAAGAAGACAGAGATCTTTTGACCCCTGCTGTCATCTGCCAGCCATACTGTGCATTTTCTCCAGTTGGAAACCTCCTACAGAAGCTGGAATGGCCTAAGACCACCTGAACAACACTAAATCCAAACCTGCTTCTGTCACATCAAGACCAGCACTGCTTCCACAGCTGAAAATCTTCCTCCTTGCTCTTTCAATGTTAAGTCCAAGCAAACCTCAGGACTGTGTGACCATGTTACTGCTGACGTCTGACTAAGAAGGGATCTGCAGTGTATTTAAGGTGTTCTCTAATGCTATGACTACACACATCAAGAGCTGTTCAAGAGAAAGTGAAGCTGTAGCAAAGCACCATCCTCCACCAAGTGCAGAGGTTTTGTTCGCTTGGATGTAGCTTTGGTGGTAGGCTGTAACAGGCTGTAAAAATCAAAGGAAGCACTGCTCTTCCACACAGGGGGAGCTCCAAGAATTCCATGTGGTTTACAAACAAGCAGTCAGAATAACATTGAGGTTGAACTTCCCTCTCTGCTACTCTGGTCCCAGCACATTCAGCCACCTTTCCCCAGGCTTTGAGGCAGCACAGGGCTCTGCCAAGCCACTAAAACCTGCTCAGAGCACCAGCTCACTGCCAAATACAACTGTTTCCCTTGAGTTCAGCAAGAGCTGAGGTCTCTTCCCCATGGTCTTGCATTTGAATTTCCTTTAATTGCTTCCACTCTCATTTGTATATGTCCTACTCATGATGTCTGAGTGTGACGGCCAGCCAGATGTTACAATTTGGATTCAGCTCTCATTGTGGAACCCAGAACTGAACAGGACATGTTAGATGACCATCTTCTTGGTGCTTGATGTGAAGCAAAGCCTAAATAAGGGGCTTTTCCCCTCCCTACCCTGCATAATTCAATCACATCAGTGCAGGAATGAGGATAGAACAAATCTAAATGCACAATAGGCCAAGAAAATAAATGTGCATAGAGCAGCAAGCTCTATGGGAGAGTGGGACTGCAGAGAACACACATGCTTACAACAAGAAAAAAACTAAACTATTTTCAGGCACCTACAAAATTCTGTCACTCTAACACCCTGGGGAGCTTTAGAATCACATCATCTCCTTTTCTGCCTGAAAACCCCAATGAAAGAAATCACAGCCCTGGGAACGACGACATCAGAGAGAAAGAGTATGTTAGAATAACTTTACATGACTCTAAATCCATAGAGGCTTCAAAGGCTGTATCATCCCTGCCCTTGGAAAGGGCACTTACCATGTCAGAAGAGGAAGAGAACAGCTCATCGGCTGACAGCACCGTTGTCTTGTTAAATAACGAGCTATTAACTGCAAGAGAGGACAGAAAGAGCAATACCATGAGTATGGTGCTGAAACAGTCAGGAAGGAAAGTGAATTCCAGACACAGAATCATTTGTTAATGCCACCAAACTGCTGGCAATGTCTTTGCTCAAGTGAGTCAAGAGTATTGTTTCAGAGTCATGATCAATCACCAATCACTTAAAAAACAGACAGCAAAAGCTAAGTGAAACGTAATTCAAACCTAACTGCTGTTTATCTTGGAGTTCATTGTAAGAAAAAATAACAGAAAACCAGGCAGTGTAATATTTCATGGCCTTGCAATATTTTCCCAATGATTTATAGGTTAAAATAAATATCCACAGAACACTCATATAATTATTAATTTAAAATTAATGCACAACCCCAAAGACATCCTGAAGAGTAAAATGCATTTCAGAATCCAGCACACACGTTTTTCAGGTTAAAAAAGATAAAGAGTAATCGAAACCAAGGAGATGAAGATCATTTCTGTGAAAGAAAGGAGCAGCATTCGCTGTGGCAATAAATGCTTTCCTTTTGTCTTCCTGGGATTAGAAATCATTTATTTGAAATTACATTTAGAAAAGCAATCCTTCCTGAAAATAGGCCTGTCAATTACATCCTCATGTGTTACTTAGGTTTTGCAAGGGCTGATGCCAAAACTCTGGAGCCAAATCTTGATGACATGGAGATTAAAACTAACTGTGTATGAGGGAAGAAGAGTTAGCTTCATCTCTGGCATGACAAGATCCATCAAGTTTTACCTGCACTGACATTGAGAAAAAAGCAAAGAAATCTCATCCCTGCTTCCAGCACAACCCATGACAGCTTCTCAATGCCTACAATACCTCAGCAGCAGCAGGCATTATCTGCACTAGAAGGATATCACCGGGAAGAAAGTTCTGCTACTGCAACTACACTTTTGTTTCCTAAAACCAGGCAGCCCCTTTTGCTATCAGCATGGATTTTTGTCTGAGCATTTTCATGCCACTTTCATTGTTATTCCATTTCCTGATGCACGCAAGCTTGAAAGCTTTCCACAATGTTAGCACACAGGATAACTGATGTTCTCAATGTTCTCTTGGTACCTGCTTAGAAAACTTGCTGCTGCCAGACCACAGCTATACACACACACACATATATTGGTGTATTTCAGATCTGTGAAAAGCCAAACTGTCAGTGTTATGAGTGATGTGCTACCAGCTATTTAATAGGCCACTTGTTCCTGTGGAAAATTCCTTGATTCTGTGTATCAGATCCACTGTGGAATGACATGCCACCAAGCAAGGGATGAGAACAGCCAAAGAACCGAGTGATGTGGTTTAAACATTGGTGTTCAGATGGCAAGTGGAGACCTTCAATTTGGCACTGACCATTCCCCATTGTTCTAACTCCAAAAAATAAACCACCCTGCCACTCATACGGAAGCAGAAGTAGATCCAAACCCAAATGCTGGCAGAGAGCCTACTAACTAACGTAAGCACATAACTCCTTGGGAATCAGTTCCCAACACCTTTTGCACAGAGGCAGTGTGCAGCACCCAGGAGCATTTCCTGCTTGACAGGTACGTTGAGATAACCTGAAGTTTACTTTGAGCATAAACCAAGTTTCTTACTCACCCCTCATTGTTTGAAGGATCCTAGGAGTGGCTGCAGCTCCCTTAATAGTGTGAGCCAGTGTACTTGTGTTTGCATTTGGGTTGTGTAACTGTTTGTTCCTGGTTGTATGGCCAGATCTATACATATGCTGGCTATACCTGCCTTGCAGTCCACACTCTAGTGATAGGCTGAACTGTTAGATAGACTTCCCCTCCGCTCTAGTGAGGATATGTTTGTGCTTTTCCACTCTTACTTGCAGCCAGGAGGTGAAAAACCACCCATGTTTGGGTAATGCCCCGAATAAATCCTGCTCCTGCTCTTGCCAAAATGGCATAGGGCCATACCAGGGGTGACCTGAGCAACATGGAAGTGACCTGGCCACCACCTCTGCCCTTTCACACACTTCTCAGAGGAATGCCATTCAGGAATTACAGCCACCGAGACAGGGGTAGAGAGGCAGCTTCTCCACCGGTGAGGATGCTCACATAAGGAGTCTCAGGAAGGTCAGTTATAATGACATTCCAACTGGTATGTAATTCAGCTCTCAGGTTCAAAATAAGGCTAAGATAGGATATCTGAACACAGCTGATAAAGAAGGATCTACCTGTTTATTATCTGACTGCAGCACAATAGAAAAAGAAAGCAAATGCAGTCTCCTATCTGCGAAGTGGAGAGCTCATTGAACACTGTCTTACCTGGATCTAATGGTTCACAGGCACAAGAGTAATGTGTGATATAGTCCACCTTGAACTCAGAGTTGATGGGGTAATGATCTGCCAGCTTGATCATCTTCTTGAAAGCATCGTAAATAAAGATGAAGCTAATAAGGGAGGAGAAACCTTCTTCAGTGAAGCGGGTGAAGTACTTGACCAGGAAGCTGGCGTCAGTGGCGACGAGGATGAGACACAGGAAGGCTGACCAAAGGCCGATCCAGAGGCGAAACTCCAGGTAATCAAAATCATTGTCTCTGCAATAAGACAGGGGTGGGCAGGAAGGGAAAATGTCCGGGTTAGAGAAATCCATGCAGGATCATGACTTCCCAGCAAGCAGTGGTGAACCACAGCCTTGGGGACCTGTGATCATTTAGACTCAACAGGAGTGCTCCAAGAGCTAAGCTCTCCCTTTTCAGCCAGCCAACTCCATAAACGTATGTGGTGCAATTTAATAGCCAAAGTGGCAGAAGAGCACACAGAAGTGGTAAGTCTTGCTTGTGCTTCCACTAATGAATGTTACCAGTGACTTCAACCTCTTCCTAGGCTTCCCAGTAGAAATGCTCCCTTGGCAAACACTCACAGAGCTGCAAAGGCCCCACAACATCCAACAGCAAGCCATCAGCCTTCCACCAGCTGAAGACAAAACCACAGTCTACGCACCTCCTTCAGAAAAGCAAACTCCTGCCAAGCTTCACAGTCAGGAGCCTGTGTTTTCATCTCTCAGGCCCTTGCACTAATTAAAAGAAAACAAAATACCAGCAGGAGGAGATCGAGAAGCACAAAGCAGAAGATAACAAACCCTGGTGCCAGAGGAGTGATGGAGAGAAGTGCATTGTGCATCGCTCCTTCCTGGGAAGCTTCTTTGCCCCAGTTTGCTATACCCGGATGCTGCAGAGCCCAGAGGCAGGCTTTCAGGACAGAACAAATTCAGAAAGCACCCGGCCCTGCCAGGAAGGTTACTGCCTGCTCTGGGTTAGCAACAGGAGGCAGCGGGGCCAGCAGCCCCAGCCCCAGGGTCTTCCCTGGAAGCCAGAATCAGGGTTGAGTATTTGCATCCAACCCAAGCCTCTGCAAGGCTTTCTCCTTATTGTAGATAAGACACCGGGGAGGGCTGCAGCTTTCTTACATTGAGAGACCGAGCTGGAAGAGGGATAAGGAACAAGGAAGAAGCAAAGTGATGATTTAGAAAAAGAGAACAGAAAAAAACCCCAAAAGACCCCTGTATCTCTGAAATACCCAGTCAGTGTCAATGAGAGCAGGAGTGTGGAGACCAAGTGTGGAGAAGACAGCTGGTTGAAGCCCAGATGGCATCCTGACTGCACAGCACTGAAGAACTTCAAAAGGTTTTAAACTATTTTATTATCTTTTTAACCCTCAAAGTCCCGCAGCACTTCAACATCCTACATGCACAATACATATTCTACATACAATCCATCCAGGGATGCCTCAGATCAGGTTGGACAGGGCTTTGAGCAACCTGGTCCAGTGGAAGGTGTCCCTGCCCATGGCAGGGGATTGGAACTGCGTGAGATTTAAGGTCCCTTCCAACCCAAACCAGCCTGGGATTCTATGATAATACAACAAGCTAGGTACTTTTGCTGTGACTAATTTTATTTCTGAGGTCTTAAGGAGAAACTTTCCAGCCTTCTGTGGCTGGAAGGCAGACAGGCTGGGGTCCTGCTATCCTGGGGAGCCCAGAACCTTGCATCCCACTGCTTCCAGCTTGAAAACCCAGACTCATTCCAGTCTGGAAAGCCTCTGCATGGGAGCAGAGCTCACCAATCAGGGTGTCAGCCCACCCAAGGAAGCAGGATGCGGGGCTGTGGACATGAGGCGCTTTCAGCTATCTCTCCATGCACACACACACTGACAGAGTCACACTTGAAATGAATCAGTAGATGGGAAGTCTTTCTAATTTTGCTCCCAGCAGGGAACAGCATGCTGTGAATATGAACAACCACAAATGCATTATTGAAAAAACACAGTGCTTGATTCCAGCTTCCTTGTGAGAAAGGCTCCCTTGAAAAACCCTGCCGATCTGCTCTGGCAGGTTGTTAGGACAATAGCTTTTATAGCCACCTCCTCCTCGGGTTAAAAATAACCACCTTCTCTCTCTCAAAACCATAAAAAGCATTTTTCCATCCTGGTTTTTTCCTCCCATGCGCAGCACCTGGGCTCTGACCTCCCCACCAGATGCAAACAGCTATAGTATGTCTATTCCTGGTTTTACTCATTTATTCCAGTTGAAGGAAGAAAAGAAAGATGCCTCCCTCTTGTTCTTCTGTGGAGCATTCAGTTTACCTCCCTGGAACAGTCTAATTTCCTAATGTCCAATCTCAAACTCCCCTCTGTCAGTTCAAACCCATTCCTGTTGTCCTGTCCCTACCTGCCTTTGTCAAAAGTCCCTCTCAAGGTTTCTTGTTGGCCCCTTTAGGCACTGGAAGCTGCTCTAAGGTCTCTCTTAAGGCCTTCTCTTCTCCAGGCTGAACAACCCAGCTCTCTCAGCCTGTCTCCATAGCAGAGTGCTCTAGCTCTCAGAGCATCTCCATGGCCTCCTCTGGACTCAAGTGAGTTAAGTAACCAAATGAAATCGTCTTACTCCAACAGTGTAGGATTGTGCACATGGGATCACATGTAAGTGCATCATTAGCCTTAGCAGAAGCTCTGCTCCTCAGAAGGCTTCTCCAACACGTAGAGTATTCACAGAAAAGACATGAGTATACACTCTCCATTATTTCTGAGTAACTACCCACAAGGTTAAACACAATGATGAAGGAGCTACGACAGCCCAACACACACCATGTCTCCCGCCTTACTGCAACCTGCAGCCTTGTTCAGCTTAATATTTCAATAGACCTCTTCTAAAAATAGCCACCAATGGCCAAAGAGCTGTTCCACATCACAGTCGACTGCTTTTGAAAGAAAGCTTAGTAATGCCTAACCTTCAAAAGCTCTTGGTTTTGTGTACTGAAACACTAGTCCTTCACAGCTTGCAATGCTGTGAATGCTCCCTGATGGGGGAAGGGAGGGCTACATGTGATTTGTGGCGTTTTCGGTATAACCTAAAATGATCTCCTTGCAGAACAGCACCCAAAGGATCAGTAGTCCTACATGAAAAACAGTCAATAAGAACACATAATGAAATGGGCTCTGGGTGTCAGCTATCATCGCTGCATCAAACTTAACATGGTAGGGATGAAGCAGAACCTCTGCTTCTCTGGAGTCCTGAGTACAGAAAAGACATGGACCTGTTGGAATGGGTCCAGAGAATGATCAGAGGGATGAAGCACCTCTCCTGTGAGGAATGGCTGACAGAGTTGGGCTTGTTCAGCCTGGAAAAGACTCCAGGGAGACCTTATTGTGGCCTTTCAGTTCTTAAAGGGGGCCCAAGAGAAAGATGGGGGAAGAATTTTTAGCAAGGGCTGTAGGGATAGAACAAAAGGTGATGGTTTTGAACTAAAGGAGGGGAGATTCAGGCTGGATGTGAGGAAAAAATTCTTTACAATGAGGGTGGTAAAACACTGGCACAGGTTACCCAGAAAGGTGGTGGATGAACCACC
The DNA here is from genome assembly GCA_002631895.1 of Agapornis roseicollis. Lineage (NCBI taxonomy): Eukaryota > Metazoa > Chordata > Aves > Psittaciformes > Psittacidae > Agapornis > Agapornis roseicollis. Next base: position 452,904 of record NDXB01012731.1, on the reverse strand, counting down.
CCTGAAGACATTTAAGGCTAGGTTGGATGTGCTTCTGGGCAACCTGATCTAGTTGCAGATGTCCCTGCTCATTGCAAGAGGACTGGACTAGATGACCTTTAAAGGTCCCTTCCAACACAAACTATTCTATGATTCTATGCTTAAAGTTTATACAGTTAAAAGGGGAAAAAAAAAAAAAAAACAACCAAAAGCATTTAATGCAGCAAAGCTCCACTGAGGAAATCTGGGAACAAACAGAGCTTTTTCTATCATAGGTGCTTCTGTTTATGTAAGCAATAGTGATTACTCCAAAAGAGTAGTGATTTAAAGACAAATTGTTAGTGAAATCAAAAGCTGGATTCCTTTCTTTGCTCCTATGGGAAATACACCTGCATCAACTGGGGAGCAGCAGCCCACTGACTGTACCTGCTGCAACCTTCTCATGGAGGACAGGCCTGGCCAAGTATTTCCAAGAGGCTCTGAGCAGATACACACCCACCTGCTGGCAGCACTTGGGGACATGCGTGCCTGTGAAAATCCCTGATGTGATCACACGGCAAGCTCCACATGGAACAAAGAGATGTTTCATTTCATGCCCTAAATCCCCCCCCGTCCCCACTGCGAGCCATCTCATTCCCTAGCTAGTACTTCATTAGTGTGAGTCATTCCTCCCCTCCTCCCTTGTACTTACTTGCTGAAATTAAAGAGGAGCCGTTCGAAGACAAGGACAGGTCCCGTGCTGCTCAGAATTGTGAGTGGCTGACCAGCAAAGAGGCAAAATATCGCGCCAGCGACTGCTGTGCCCAGAAAACTCTCCAACACGCCCTGTGGTAGACACACAAGAGAGGTGGGTTCCACTGAATAACCCTTTCTTTTAGCTCTGTTGCAAGAAAATGAGTAGTTGTATCAGTGACCGGTGGGGTGCTGTACAATGCTGACATGGCTAAGTCAAAAAGAAGACCATCTTCTGCCCTCTCCCACAGCTGTGCACACTGACGTGTTCATTCCACACAAGTCATAGCTACTCACGACAATCAGCAAACTCCTTGGTTATTTCTGAGGCCCCGAGTTTGATAATGCTGTATCAGAGTTTACACCTGACAAGGGGAGGAGAGTGCTTCTGAAGATCACTTCAAGGATTTGACAACTCCTTGAACATCTCCCACATTTTTGATAGTAAAGATATATATTGGTATGGCTCTTCCAACAGAGATGTGGCTAGAGGACAGCAATCACATCCTCCAGAAAATCAGAGCATGGTTCTTCCCTTCTCCAATTGAGCACATATGCTTTCTAAATCAATAAGATGCTCTTCTTTCAAACAACTGTTTTAATAAATGAGACACAAGCCAAACAAGGCTACTTCATCCAGCAGCCACATGTTGAGACCAAGGATCATCAGATGTTACCAGCAACAAATAAAATCTGTATTTAACAGGCTCTACAACTACCTTTGGCATGTGTGGCAAAACAGCTTTGCCTGAGAAGGATAAAAGAGCATGCTTGATGCATTCTTGCATTTTCATGTCCAACTAGAGATGGGAAGTATCTACTTATAAAATGCAAAATGTGAGTAAAATATAAATGGCAATAAAATACGATTACTGACTAAGTGTACATCCTACAGAAGTGACAGAACTCAGGACCTTACCTTGCTTGCTCTGACAGAAACTAATCCCTTTACACTTGACTGAGCTTTAAAGGACCAACCACAGCATTATCTTCTACAGAGTAAGACGTGCAGTTATGAGCATCACCCTCTCCAGGAATACTCACCCAACAACCAGGGGCAAATTTAAGCACAGGCTCATGTGCTCCATTAAAGCCGTATCCGAATCAGCAGCCTCATTAACATTGCACATGCTTAGCAATCAGCAATTAACAGCATGTGCAGATCCTTCTTTCCATCTGTGACAAACTGCAGGGCTGGGGCTGCAGTTTGTCTGATTTATTGGTGGCAACGTGAAGAATTTAAAGTAAGCTTTGTGTCTCTCTATCTTGGAAAGAGCCAAGTTAGCGTTTATACTGAGGGAAAGTTCATAGGATCCCAGACTGGTTTATGTTGGAAGGAAATTAAAGCTCATCCAGTTCCAACCCCATGGCATGGGCAGGGACCCCTTCCACTAGACCAGGTTGCTCCAAGCCCCATCCAACCTGGCCTTGAACATTGCCATGGATGGGGCAGCTGAAGCTCCTCTGGGCACCCTGTGCCAGGGCATCACCTCCCTCACAGGAAGAGATTCTCCCTAATGTCTAATCTAAATCTCCTCTCTGGCAGTTTAAAGCCATTTCCCCTTGTCTCTACAGGCCCTTGTCCAAAGCACCTCTACAGATTTCTTGTTGGCCCCTTTAGGTACTATAAGCTGCCCTACGGTCTCCCCTGAGCCTTCTACTGACACTGTCATATGTCAAACCAGTTTGCTACTATGTAGAGCAGAAGGAGTTTTTTATCTACTGAATTACTAGCAGAACTTTCTCTAAAGCAATCATGGACTGTTTTTCTGGCCACAAGCATCTCAACATACCAGTGGTCAAGCATCGTTATTGCTGGGTAATTCGAGCAGCAGCATGACAGCTGTGCAAAGAAACAAATGGCAAGGGAAGTTTAAAAGATGCCTGGCTGCCTGCTCATGACACATGCTCAGTCTCTCATCAATCTAGACAAGCTCCTGTACAGTGGACAGAAATCATCTCACCTTGGTCTTTTCTAAGTGCTACTGGTGATCCCATCATGAACAGCCCTGGCTCTTGCAGGGACCAGTGAAGGGAAATCTTACTGTGATGCTCTGCAGCCTTCATACAAGGACACAGGGACAGCAGCCTATAAGCCTCTGCCTGCTTCCTTTGGGGGACTTGCGAGGATGAGACAAGGAATGGCATTCACACAGCTGATCCCTTTCGCTCCTCCCGCATTACTCATGGAGAGAGCCCTCGCGGCCAGCGCATCTGGAATCTCTTTTCCCTGCATTCTTCCACGTGTCTGTAGCTAAGAATAGTGTCTTTTCTCAGAAACATAAAACTCTGAAGTGAGCTTTGAAAGAAACGTTGGCCATGTCAGGCTCTCAGGGGCAGGCAGCGCGGGACAGGCGATTTTTAGAGCCTGACCCAGCAGCAGTCACATAGCTGTTTACAAGAAACAAGAAGCATGAACTTTGGTAGCCCCAAGAATACTGTTTTCTATGAGAACACAGTGCCCAGGGGAAAACTTCCAGGTGCTGCTCCTCAGTTGTGGAGGCTGGAGTAACCCTTGTTTGCATTTCTGAGCACACAGATTTGGTGCAGCTCATGCTCTGAGATGTCTTAAAGAAAACCACTTTCCCACTGCAGGAATGCATACTGGTTTGAGCAACACATGACAAGGACCTGGACTCCGATCCCACTGAGCAGCTCCCTGGAGGAACGACTTGAACTGGTCGCCCTGGGATGCTTCACTCTGGCTCTGATGATACAGAGACATCTGAGCACGAAGAACACATGATTCTGAGCTTCTGTTGAAAACCTGCAGGCAAAAAGGTTGCCCAGAGAAGCTGTGGCTGCCCCATCCCTGGCAGTGTTCAAGGCCAGGTTGAATGGGGCTTGGATCAACCTGGTCTAGTGGAAGGTGTCCCTGCCCCTGGTAGTAGGTTGGAACTGGATGAGCTTTTAGCTCCCAACCCAAACCATTCTCTGATTCTCTGACTCTATGGTAAAACCCTTCCAGGCTCCTACAGAAGCCAAGAGACCTGATGCCTCTTCACACAAGGATGTTGAATAGAGTCTGCTGAACGGAGGTGGCAAAAGAAAAGCCAGTTGTGCCTAAACCCTTGATCCACCACTGAACTGTTGAGAGAAACTGTAGGCACTTCAATCATAAATCAGTACATAAATAAACACCAGTAAATTCAACTGGTTGTTATAGGTAAGAAGCAAGTAAATGCTGGAGCACACAAATTAGAAAATCACAGACAACGTTTTCCTGCACAGAAGCATGGCTGTTATAAACTGAAAGGTGAAATCTGCTTTTTCTAGCAGCTCAGTGATGATTTTCCTGCATTTTGCTCCACTTTTGTGGACTGAAGCTCAATTACAAACTAGCTTTATGCTGCCAGGGCTTCTCTCCAGCTACCCCCAACTCCCTCCTCCCTGAGCAGAAACCCCTGTGAAGCAAGGGACAAAGCCTTGGATGGGATATGGGTGCTGGTTCCTTCTGTGGCTCCTGGAGTTTAGGTCATTAATGGCTATACTGTGTTTATATGTGCTGCAGAGCTTCCCTGTCACCGAAGTGGGGTTCCTAACTGCAGAGCACCAGCCATTTCCCATTTCAACACACAGAATAAATCACTGAGCTCAAAATAGGTTGTTCCTGCAGCTTGTCTCTTTCTAGAGACTCTTATTTCTCCAAGCAACAGCAAAACTCAGACCAGGTTTTATCTACTGCAGAGAAAACTACAGACCAATCTGTGTTTTCTCTTCCTCATGCCTGCTCCATTGGATGTCCCTGCTGTGCAGCTCACAGTCTCGGGTACATGGTGAAATGAGACTGTCACATTCAACAAATGAAGGCCATTATCATAGGGAAGTGTAGAGCTCTGGATAGGTGCCCCCCTTTTCTACATTTGGGTTAATTAAACCCATGTAAATTAATAATTCAGTCTTTGTCATTATGAGCTTAATTATTGTTAGAAGATTCAACATGACTGCGCTGAACATATTTATGTACAACCTCCTATGTTTTCTTCTACTTCAAAAAGCCACAGGCACTTCTAGAGCATAATTCTGCTCCAGTCAAATGACAAAGATGTACAGCAGTATTAATACAGAATCTCTTTCCTTCAGACTTTCCTTGAGCCATCTTTAAAGCCCCTACTTCTGCCTTCACTACTGAGCCAGCCTGACTCTGGATATATAATATGGTTGTCAGGATATAATCTTCCTGCCCATGGCAGAAGGCTTGGAACTAGACGATCATAAGGTCCTTTCTGACCCTAACTGTTCTATGATTATTAGAAAATTTATCTTTCTAAAGACCTTGCCTTTTTCTCCTGATCCCATCTCCTGATCTACTCACTTTCCTGTGAGTTTCCACCAGAGAGGCACAAGTCCAGGGACTGTAAGAGTCATGCAGAGGAGACAGCACTCTCCCTGTTGACATGGAAAGTCTGAATCAGACTCAGTAATATTAATTGGACTGAAACAGTACAACTGAGACACAAACACAGAGAGCAGATCAGAGGAACTTCTCTATATAGAAGGAGCAAGGACCTTCTCTGCTGCCTGGCCATCTTTCAAACACCATTTAAGGTATGATTTTCCAAAGGACAGCTGTCCAACAGCAGGGAAAGCAAGCTAAGTTCAGTGGAAACACAGGATACCTCTATTAATTGTACCCAGAATTCAAGCCTGGTCGGTGCCACGCACCCCTCTGTAGATGGCAAGAGGCAAACATCAGATCTGTTACTTCTGAAAGCTCTTGCTAACCTGCATGTTCTCCGTAGCATCGCCAAGCAATCCTCCAAAAGTGATAGCATTGGTCACCGTGGCCAGGTAGATGAAAAGAATGGCTGAAAGGGCTTGAATGTTTAAAGCATCATAGAAGTCGCTGGCAAAGAAAGGTGCTTTCCTCTTTATGTCTTTGATCAAGCCACCACAGAATCTGAAAAGACAAGCAAGAGGAGACTCATGCAAAATGTTTCACAGCGAAGGTCACCCAGCTAGGTCTTCAGAAGCTTTGCCAGAAATGAAGTATTATCTGAGAGGAGTGAGATCATCACATTAGAGAATAGTCTTATCGCAGCTGTGATGGTCCAGGGATATCACTGAAGTAATGCTGTAAAGATAATAACTTGATGCAGCTGGGAAGAAACACATTTCAGGAACACAAGCCCCAGTTCTGCTGCAGCAGACCACTGAAGTCTGCAATTCAGGAAGCTTGTAATTTTTTTTGCCCCAACTATACTGGTTGATGTAATAAAACACATTAACTCTAGTCTAAATCCCTGCCTGAATTTCTCCACCAGGCAACCACAATGGTTGGGTGAGCCAAACAATATGCTAACTGGAAAAATGCTTCAAACTGTTAACCAGAAAAAGAACTACAAGTGAAAACACAAATGAAATCATCTTGGAGAACAAGAGAGCTGCACTTGCAGATGTATTCTTTGTGTGGAATCACAGACAAGACAGTATTTAACCTATATAAACTCAACGTGGCTCTGACACTGCCAGCATGAGAAATGTTTGTTTTCTGACCCAGAAACAGGATGTATCACCTGCCTTGTACACACCAATGCGTAACTTCAGATTTTCAGACTTTACTCCTAGAATATGGATACTCTGTTAGAACTTAAAAAGAGAACAGAGAGTGGGAGGGAGGGCACAATGCCACCACACAAACCTGTGTGGTGACCCTGAAATACTGAGCACACTGTTTTATGGCCACCTGGACTGCATTCCCACCCTACTGGGCTTCTACATGGCATACAAGCAGAGTAATACAGCAGAGTAAAGCCTTGGGCTCTGTTACCTTCTGTATTTCTACCCCATAAAAGCCTTCATTTTGGAATTCAACTACAATATGAATGTCTGGAAAAGGGAATGTCTCTGCTCTTGGCTAAAGTGCTTCTAGCAATCTAAACGGAAACTGCAGCTGTACCTGCCATGTTTACATCCCTCACAGATCACCTAACTTCACAGGACGTCAACAGCAAGCACGTGCCTTGGCCTTCTTTCATTTTTTTTGTGCTTATTTAAGATGCTTTGTAATTTGCTGAGGCTGAGTGCTCAGCACCCTTCAGGCAGCCTCAAGTTGGGCACTGGGTCCTGGGGTCACAGCTCAACCTATACAAACAGTATGTCAGGATGGAAAGCAGAAGGGGAGCAGAAATGGTTCTGCAAAGGGAACACTGCCACCTTATATGGGTGACTCCAGGCACATCCCATTAAGGAGAGCACTACTGACCTGCCAGTTCGTTGCAACTCTTCACAGTCCCCATGGCCCCCGCCGCCGTGTCCTCCATCATGAGGTGTGTCTCCATTCATCTGGAGGTTTTCTCCACCAGAGTACATGTTTTTCCTAGATAAGAAGGCAAGTCAAACTGAGGCTCACTGCATTGCCTGATGGCTCCACTGAACACAATCCAAGATCCATAACCTTCCTCTGAACAAGTGTTACACAGCCCTTTCCAGAACCATGTTGTATAAAGGAGACTAGAAGGCTGACCTGCCAGCAACAAGTGGAACACAGCTTGTTAAAAACACCAAGCAGAACCTCAAAGAGCCTGGATAACCACTATGTATGTTATATGCCTACAACATCATCTTGAAGGGTACAGAACTGCAAGAGCATCTTCCCTCCAGCTGTTAAGAAAGACCTGAAAATCATCATGGAATCCTAAAATAGTTTGGATTGGACAGGGCCTTAAAGCTCATCCAGTTCCAACCCCCTGCCACAGGCAGGGACACCTTCCACTAGACCAGGTTGCTCCAAGCCCCATCCAACCTGGCCTTGAACACTGCCAGGGATGGGGCAGCCACAGCTTCTCTGGGCAACCTGTGCCAGTACCTCAGCACCCATATTATCTCTCAAAATTACTTCTAGTACATTCTAAACACAGACGAGCAGATGCAGTCACTGAAGTTGCTCAATAAACCTGGTGTACCCAAAGCAGCAGCTCTTCCCATCACCTTTTCAGAACTGATGTGCGCTGTAGATCATCACAGAGATAAACCTGCTTGTCTCCTGCTGTTACCTTTTATCTGAAGAAGGAAGAGACTTGGGGGGCTCTATCCTAATGGCTGGATCCCATTCCCCAGGGGGGAGCACAATGACTTCATCCAGAAACTCATCGATGCCAGCAATCAGGTCCTGCCGGTCCTTGGCTTTATAGGCAATATCATGGAACACCTGCAAGGACAAGAAAGATCCGTAGAGAAAGGGTTGCAATTTCTGAAGCCCAGACTGTAGAGGCAGCTACCAAACTTTGTTCCATAATAATTCATTAGCAGAGAGTACCAGGACACTTGGCACAAGGGGGTGTGAACCTCAGGAATGCCCATTCCTTTGGTTAGCTGTTTAATGATATTCTTTTCTTGCAGGCACATGTATTTCTAATTTTTAGCAAAACATACATTTCCAACATCTTTCAAAATGTTAGCACAGCAATTATCCATTTGCTTTACCCAAAAATAAGAGTTTTCATTTAGATAAGGAGTTTCAATTACACTTTAAGAAGACACTTTTACAAAGGCACAAATAATATTGATCCTCTTTCCCTACCTGCTTCAGTCTACCAAAAAACGAAAAAAAAACACCATATGGTTTCCAACCCTGTAACATGGAAATGATGACAATATTTACTTAAATATAATAACAAAAAGCACAGACTGGTTTTACTGAATGGTCTCATATTATTGATGAAGAGTGAATGAGAAAAGAGAGGAAAAAGAGCATTAATGCTGAATTTTACAGGTATCTTCTGGACTGCTTGGAATGGAAGTGAATGAGCAAATGTGACAGACTTAGTAAGAACAGCTAGTGGTAGCCAGGAGGACTGTTGGGCCATGAAAACTAAACCATTGCTCCAAGCAGTGCAAATGACACAAAACAGAAGAGCTGAGACCAGGCAAGCGGTAATTAAGGGAACCACATGAAAGCAAAAACAATGTAAGGAGACAGCAAGAAACAAACATAATGTAAATCAGCCCCAGATGCACAGAGCCCAAGGGACACTGGAAGAAAAAAGCTGCAAATGAATATTGAAAGCCCAGTCATCTCATTGTGGTGTATGATTAGCAAGTAATTGCTAGCTGCTTGTGGATAATACAAGCACTGCCTGAATGAAGAAGTGCTCCAAGATAAAGTGCAACACACAATAGTATGTCCTGGGTGCAACCATTTCTGCTGTGATTACAAAGAGCATGGCTGTGTGTTACCAGGATCATGGAATGTGACAGAAGGTACACATCACAAGATTAATCCAAAGATCAGTAACGGCTGGACTTGATGGTTGAAGTTTCCCAGCCCAGTTGATTCTATGACAGTCTATTGGAAAGAGTGATTGCTACCAGGAAAATACACACAATGGACAAGGCCTTCCTACAGTCATGCTTTTACAAAAACACAAACCCAGGTGAAATAATTAAATAATTATGTGAACAGATGGAATTGGGAGGTGACATTTGGACATTTCAGCTTTATGTGCATATTCCTGTCACCCATGCTGGAGGAAAGGACATCACTGTCAGCTAATGAAGTGAAACCTGGGAGAACACATTTCTCATAGGAGATGTCAAGACACCTACCTCATCTGACATCAGTGTGGCGATGGCTCGGCCAATCTCATGATAGGACTTTGCTTTGCCCTTCGGTCCCAGCAGAATGAAGAGGAATCTGACAAAACAAGCAGATTGATCCCCTTTAGCATAGCAAAATGGATGGCTTATTACTTATACAGTATCTAGATGGAAATTCAACTTTCTAAAGCTGTGGTCCTTGTTAAAGATCCAGAGGCCGCCAGTGGCCTCCAGCTAATTTGGGAGTAGAGGTTACACCCTGTAGCCCATCACACTTACTCAGACAAGCAAGACACTAACCAGAGTTTTGCTCCCTTTAGCTTTGAGACCACTATGGCCAAATGCTATGACAGCCCTACGCAGAGATTGGTACCATACAGCACCCTAGACTTCAGGATGTGGTGAAGAAACAACGTTCTTCCAGTGCCCAGTACCTGGAAGTGAACTACACATGACAGATGCCAGCTCCAGTGCAGGGTGGTGCCCTGTGCACTACATAAAGCCCACAGGATGGGCCATGCAGGCCCAGCAGAAGAGTGGGCACAGAGAGAAGACGTGATTAACCATCCACATTGCTCATTGTGAACTTTATTGCTTCTCCAAGCTATATCAGACAGCACTCCACGTGCTTATTAATGCTCTGCTGGAGCTCAGATCTCTGTTATGGTTCAGCACCCACATGTGAAGGGAAACCATTAATCTAAATTAGGGCTTTAGCTATAAATAATTAAGCCCAATTTGTATGCCCTGAATTTCCACTCCAAGTATAAGATACCTAACAGAGACCTGTAAGTCCATCTGAGGGTTTTACAGTCACAGCTTAACTCTTAAGCAGGCAACTTAAGGTGTGAGTCTATTCCTATGGCAGACACCTTCAGCAAGGGTAACCACATCTACAAGGTATTAGGAGCTGACTTCTTACAGGATCTCTCTGGGCAGCAACTGTGCTCAAGTCACTGCTAGTGAGTTTGGAAAACAGCATTATATGAAACCTTTGTAGAAAGGAAATTACTGCTCTTTTCTGCCCTTGCTTTTGTCAGTGCTAACGTGCTATGAAGCGGGCCTTGTCTATGTGAGAGTGTGTTCTAATGAGTCCTTAATGGAAAAGCTATACATGGAAAATGGAAGCTTCTGCTAATAAAATTGTTTAGCAGTTGTGCCAGAGTAATGGGAATGTTGGTGAAAGGTGGCTGCGTTTTCCAGCCTCTTAAGGGACACTCATTTGAGGAGTTTTAAGTACAGCCTCAAGGTTGGACCTTCAAAGGTACCTAGAGCCTCCTGACCTAGAATGAAAAGTAAATAAGTAATAATAGAAAAGATACCCCCATTCAAATAACACTTAATTCAGGAAAGACCTGACACTCCCAGTTCCTAAACTAAGTTTCATGTGCAAGCCTAAGGTATCAATGCTGGAATGGCAAAAGCCATTACCACCTGCAGAAGTACTCTTGCTTCAGAGCTGATTTCACACTGCAGACAGGCACTAAGCTGGCAGCTACTTACACAGCATCTACAGCCTTGGCTGTAGAAACACAGGCTTTCTCTAAATCCCCTGTTCAGATTTGTTCCACAAAAAATCATTTGGTTCATGGCTATGGCACAAAAATATATCTGCCTTCATGCTCGCCTCTTCACCTTGACAACTGGCTTGTCAAGAAAGCCCTGTTAGTTCTGGTGGCCATCTCGCACGATGGCCAGCACTTGGTGGTCAGTGGGTTTTCAATGAAGACCATCGTGCCGGTGTCATTTCAAGAGCTCAGTCTGAGCTGGATTCTAGCTAGTGATCTTGAGACAAAAGTCTGTTTCTCTCTCACACGTCAACTCACCCTTGCAATTAGCAACAAAAGAAGTCGCATGGCAGGAGACCAGTGTCTCCATTTCACCTAATTTAGAAAGGCAATTATTGGGGCAATTTTCAACAAACTCCATATCAGCATGTGTCTCAAAAAGAAACACTTATCACTGCTCAAAACAACTCTTAAAGCTTCCTGAACTGAGCCCTTTTCCAATTACAGCTCTTCCTTTCTATCAGTAATGGAAAATAAACACACTATAACCTTGAATAAGTTGTCTAATCTAAAACCTTTTTCACTGCTTCCAGTGTGAATTTGGGTCAGCTTCAACTTACAGTCATAAATTTCAATTGTCTCTCATAGCTAGACTGAAGAACCTTCAATAATTAAATCCCTTTAAATGTCCTCTACTATTGATCCAGTCACTCCTCTACTATCGATCCAGTCACTCATCTGTCAGAATAAGCCATTTGAGGCTTTTCTCCTCTCTTTAGTCACTTTGAAGACTCTTTCTTCCACAAACCTTCTCTGATCTATCAGTGTCTTCCTCAAGGAAATCATTCAAGATCTGGCAGTTCTTTCAGTGCAAATATAACCTATGGCTACTCAGGAACCTGATGTGAGGCTGCTTTCCTGAGAAAAGGAACTTAGGAGCCAGGGGACAGGACTCCAGGTATAGACAAGCATAGGAATTAGGACAAGGGGAAATGGCTTTAAACTAGAAGAGGGTAGATTTAGGTTGGATGTAAGGAAGAAATTCTTTGCTATGAGGATGGTGAGGGCCTGGCACAGGCTGCCCAGAGAAGCTGTGGCTGCCCCATCCCTGGCAGTGTTCAAGGCCAGGCTGGACGGGGCTTGGAGCAACCTGGTCTAGTGGAAGGTGCCCCCTGCCCATGGCAGGGGAGTTGGAACTGGATGAGCTTTACGGTCCCTTCTAGCACAAACCAGTCTAGGATTCTGATATGATTCTATGTCTTAGAAACATGGCAGCATGATGGGGAGAGCTGGGATTATTGCCATGGTGGAGGGAAAGGACATGGCACATAATTCTAAGAAAACAGGTGTCAGCAGTTCTATCCCTGGTGGAACAATCTACTATATCCACTATCATCCCAGAGACAGCCAGTACTTTGAGCCCAGCCCTTCCACCTGTCCCTAGAGGAGGAAACTGATAAGAGGCCAAGTTAAAGCACAGATGACCAGATTGCTCTTGACCATGCATGGAGACACCCTCTTTGTTGTTTGTTATTTGTCAATCTTTGCTATGTTAACTATACATTCTCTCAAAAGCTGCTGATAACGTGTGGACCACACCAGGGTTGAGAGGGGTGGCACCTCACCAGAAGTACTCCTCCCCTTACAATCATTGTATTAAATATTATTTCAGGTTTCGAAATCAAATATCATGAGGTACTAAGTCAAATATCTTACAAGGTATATTATAGCCACACAAATAATTCCTAGATAAAAAAATCTACAGTCCTATTTAAGAAAGGCATTAAGCTAGTAGGACAGGAGCCATAAATATGTATTAATTGGCATCGCTAGCAGCAACACTTCCTAATTGAACTCTTCATGAGGTTTCAAGTGCTTTACTTAAGGTTCACAGGGAGGTGACTAAGCCATACACGCCTAGGTCATGTCCTCTCTCCTCCTACCTCTTGGAACCTTCCCTGTGTTTCCAAAGTTATTATAAAGCAACATGATAAAACTGTTCCTCAGCCAAGTCTTCCAGAACTCTGGGATGTAAATTATCCAGATCTGTTAATTTTTAAACACGGTTCATAACTTCAGAAGTTGCTGCTTGACATTCCGATTCTCCAGGGGAATGAGACATTTTCAGAACCATCTTCTGAAATGATTACACTAGCTCTCTTCCAGCGCCTAACACAAGTGCCTGTATGCTCCTGCACTTACTAAAATGCTCTTGGAAACAAGCAGTTTATGACACCTTCCAAATCCTTTGTCTTGACTGATTCATCTCAGAATTACCTTCAGCATGTAGAACAAGACCTTTTAAAGAGGCAAATATTAGAAAGACAGAAACGTTAATGCATTTTAGTGGTTTGGACTACATGATGTTTCCAGGCATTTAGCGTCATTTAGTTACAAATACTAAGAAAGCTCTTGTTTCTAGCTGTGATATACTCCTCTTCATCTCGCAAGATGAAAACCAGCACACAACACATGCCAAGTTATCAAACCTCCATTTCTGATATCTAACATTGCTAAGGATGCTTCAATGCAGAGGATATGAGCTTCACTTCAGATCACCCAGCTCAAAACCTCTCTAAAGTAGTAACAAAATTCAGTATTTCTCCCCAGAGAAATATCTGGTCTTGAACTTAATATGACAGCACAGTCAAAGCATTCAAATTCCTTTGCTTCCAAGCTGATAGTGAGCCAGAAACTCAGTAATTTGTTACTGGTTTACCTAAAACACTATTCCTCCTGCTGGTTTTGCATGCTTTACATCCTGCCCAAGCAGATGATGGCCACCAATTACGTATGGTTCACCTTCCGATCACATGGACTATGCCACCAAACCCAACCAGAATAAATGTACTCGCATAGATTAGCAATTTAATCCACAACTCATCTATGCCTGTCAAATCTGGAGCAAGCAAGAGCAACAACTCCATAAAGGTTAAAGGCAGCTACCCAAAGGAACCTCAGTAAGGTCCTGAGAAAATGTTTTCAGTTTTGAGATGGGTGGGAGGAAGCAGTCCTGGTGTTGGACACCATGTGAGAAACCTGCAAGGCATTCATCTTAGAGTTATGTTTTGGTCTTGAGGGCTGGAAGAACAACCTCTCGATGTACTTTTCCAGCAGACTAAGTGGTTGGACTGCTGATAAAAGTAGCACAACTTGAAACTGCAGTAATGAAAGGAGATGGTGACGTGTTTGGTCCGTCTTCTATTTCACACAAGCGATCCTTCAAGCTTTAAGCAATGTACCGACACCGCAGGCTTCCTACATGGTGTCCAACACATAAATACAGTTTCCCAGAGCAAGTCCTGCTGCTGGAAAGGCTGCTAAAGGACACAGCCCTGAAAACCTTTCAGTGCTGCAACTAATGAACAAGACACACATTTCATGCTGCCTATGAAGAAGAAAAGATGCCTTTGCAGTTAAAAGCTCAAGTTAGGAGGTAAGGGAGGAGAATCTGACTCATGGTTCTGTCCCATGACTCCTAAGTGATCTGTGGGCAAGTTACTTCATTTTGTTTAAGACCTGCAGACACAGGCCATTTCCCAGCACTACATATTAGCCTGTCCAAGTCTGTACAGCTTATCTCCAAAACACATCTTTCCTTCACTCATTCTTCATTTCTTTTCCCCATCAACATTACATTAAGGCAGCAGACCTCAACACATGATGGTACATTTCTTTTATGAAAATAAGAAGCTATGGCTCTTGCACCATCCAGAGGAGAAGCAGCTGTACCCAAGCCATGGTGCAAGCACGGTAGCTTGCTAAAATGAGGAGTCTGCAGCACTGAGGAATGAAATTCAACATGAGAAAACCGAAGTCCTTCAAGGTTTTTTCAATCTGATCAGTAAAAAAAAAAACACAGAGGAAGGCTGGGATCTCTGTGTACCAATTTCAGATCCCTCAGTTTTATTACCAGGGATGTATGAAAACACCCGCTGAGAAACCTTTCCTGAAGAATTCATCAGATCTTTCCAATTTCCTTTAAGTAAAAATCTGCTTTTAAGTAAAGGAAATGCTTAAAATCCTTAGCAAGGAAGCGTGAAGGAAAAATATATATAGAAAATTTATGTATCCAAGGAAGAATAATCTCTATACAGGACATTTTGTTTCTACAAAGCATCCAAAATTCTGTAGCTTACAAGAAAAATCCAAGCCAAAGAATGTAGGGAGGAAGAAAAAATAAAACCAGCAGAAAAAATTAACCCATTTAACAGGAAGCCTACACATTGAATACCGTCCACCTTACGCACACAATGACCCTTTTTCTTTCTACAGTGCTGGGTCAACATGGATAAACCAAACCAGGGCAGGGCTATCATGATATCATGAACCTTTCACCTTTCAGGGCTAGGTGCCTTATCTGCTTCTGCAACACAAGATTGTGGTGATGTCTTACACACCCAGCTAGCGGATGCAGCTGATGGGCTGCTTCTCAGCTAGTCTATCAAAAGCTATCGCTGCCCTCTCCCTGCAAAATCTGCCTGGTTAGTGCTTTGAAAAGCAAAACATGGCTTCATGCACCAGCGTTGTGAGGAGTCTGTGGGCTGTTCAGTGCCCATCCACAGCAGTAACATGCTGCCTGAGATGGCTGAGACCCTGCACTCACTGAGGAGATGCTCCATCACAGCTCGTCTGGGTCCCCAGTGGGATTTCCTTGATTGAATTTCACAGGATGCAGCCACTGCAAATGGCTCTTCATTACTCACAAAAGCCATCTAATGAGCCTCCCTGCTTTGATTAGGGCTAGCATTCAGTTTGGAGGACAGCAAATGGATAATGCTATTTCCTGGAAAAAAATGTTGGCACGGAAGGACATATTGTCTTGATTAATGCTATTGAGTAATGAGGTCGTTCAACAATCCTAGATCTAACTTCCTGGCTCCCACTACCAAAACAAACAATACCTAATTTTATACATCTCCTGAAAAGCATTTGGAGATGCACTTAAAGAAAAGCAAGTGGGATTAGACTTTGAAGCCAAAATACTGAAATATGCAGAGCTCAGTAATACTGAGGAATGAGGAATAACCATTTATAAGCCACTTTTGTCTCCCCATGCTCCTGCCAGAATACCCACTGTGTGCAAACAGCTGTTGACATGGTTATTTTAAGAAGTCACTTAAAGAAACTCCAAGAAATACAAACACTGCTGCATTACTAGGAGGCAGTTAGACAAACAGCAGATCTAGATCCTCTTTTTCCTTGGGTTTGTACGTAAAATAAGGTACAGATTATAACAACCATATAACTTCCACTCCATACAATGGCTGGGATTCCTTCCAGTATCAGTAATGCACTAGCCATGTGCTTCTGCTGTCGTACATCTCACAGAATATTACTTGATACAGCCTCAAACCCTGTGGCATTCAAACCACAACCTTCACTGTGTATGCAAAGCCCTGGAGACTGTTCACACAAAATACATATTCACACATAAGTGATGATGTGAGAGGTGCAATTGGAACTCCCTAATTACAAGCAAAACACAAAGTAAACCCTTTGTAAGCTGACAGAAGCACAGCAGAGTGGAGGTGTGCAGCGGGTCCAAGGACTGACGTTCTTACCTTGATGGAGTGGTTGTTTGTATATGAAGCAACGATACTCTCCTACATTAACACTCAAATGCAGAGCAGATGGTCTGGACATCTATACTGATAATGTTTCTCTACTATATTACTTAATAAACAATATGCAACTGTATAATGGAAGGCAATACTGCTAAGAATTCAAGTCGCACTTTGTTATTCTAGTAGATAAACACACTGACTGTAAAGACAGTTACACATCTTCAAGCAGTGAGTTCAAATATTTAAGATCATAAATTATATTCATATTTGGGAGACTCAGATTAACTTGCCATGAGTCACAGTAAGTTATAGTTTTCTCTTAATCATTATGCATTAGAAAGCACCACAGGATCATACAATAGTTTGGGCTGGAAGGGAATGGACCTTCAAAGGTCATCTAGTCCAGCCCCCCTGCAATGAGCTGGAACATAGAATCACAAAATCAACAGAATGGTTTGGGTTGGAAGGGACCTTAAAGCTCATCCAATTCCAACCCCCTGACATGGGAAGGGACACCTTCCACTAGACCAGGTTGCTCAAGGCCTCATCAAACATGACTAGATCATACAGTGTGACCACTCCAACAGAACTGCATGCCTCAGTTTAACCAACTTACTTGCTTTGCTCCAGCAGAGCCAGAATTGCATCTTTCTCCTAATGTGAGTTTAAGAGGAAAAATACCTACTGCAAAAACATGCAGAGTGAATTTGAGTGACACTGGGGGGAATCACGAGGGGCAGGAAGGAAGCCCCATTAGTTAAATTTCACATTGGCAGTGCCCTTTACTACTAAGTTATAAAGTTAGTGTGTTTCTGTAATGTTGTTCTGGTTTACAGTTGGTATCTTAAAACCAAATTCAGGTTAACCAAATAGGACCTGAAGATTACTAAGCAGCTACAGTTTTGTTACTTTAAACCAATAATTCTGATCACTACACACATCACATGATGGAAAGTAATGGAGAACATCTTATGGCCTGGGCTTTTTATCTGAAAAGGTGGAAATGGAGTTTCCCATTCTTGCATTCTTGCACCCTTCCCAGGAGGTCAGTTCTCTTACCGAGTAGGTACAGGGACTTCAGTCAGAGCACCCAGCATGACTGCCTGCTGCAGCCGGACGAAGGCAATGAAGGGACTCTCCAGGAAGTCTACCTCCCCAACCAGCACGTTGGAGGCCTCAGCATCACGGGGCAATTTCTTCATGAATTTATTCTTCAACTGCACCAGTGAAAAAGGAAGGAAAAGAACTTGTCAGGGAAGCAAACAGGAACGTGCATAAAATACACCCAGTTTTCAACCACATTTCCTCCTTGGTCAGAATTTATATTTGGTGATATATTAAGCATGATAATACATATCAGCCCCACAGAGTCTACTGAGATACAAACACTAGGAAGATCAGCCCCAGAAGAACAATGCTGATGTTGGTACCCAGAGCAAAGATGATGCTCAGAAGATTATGCCTCTTGAAGGTGGGCACCTGCCTTTCACTGTGTACATGTCTTTTCAAGTTCCCAGAGGAAGACTAAGCTCAGCACAGGTTTTACAAGCACGTTTCCTAGCTTGTGGCTTTTCCCTTCATCTAAGTTTGCTTGGGGTTGTCCAAACCCATTGTTCCCACTGCTGGTGCAGGCCAGCACATAAGGAATCACTGTGCAGAAGTACCAGGAATGCTGGTTTGAAAACTACAACAGTTTCAATAACTGTTACTGCTTCCCACCATCAATGCCTGAGCCCTCAGCCCTCCTGCAGGCTGCTGCCCTCAGAGCACAGAGCAGGGACTGGCTGAAGGGGCACGGAGGAACTTGTGCCATCATTAGAGACCTTCTGTCCATGGGAAAAACCCTTCTCAACCCATCCACAGAATGGTGCTGAATGGGCATTATACCACTCTCGTCTCAAAGATCTGAAGGGAGAGAAATCCTTGGGAAGAGCTGAAGTGAGAAGGGGTGTCCGTGAAAGAGAGAGAAATCAGAGAGGGTTGCAGAGAAGATGTTGAGCCAGGAAGGGTTGGGTGGCACAGGGATGGTCGTGGTGGGCACCCTGGTTGACTGCTCTCCCCCTGATGAGGCTCCTACCACTCTGCTAGCCCAGGTGTGGATACCAAGCAAGAGGAATGTGTGTGTCTATCTCCCTTCGTGTATCTCAAACCCAACTATTTCCACCATCAAGTAAACACCCACTGCTTAATAACCAAGTTACTGCAGATGTTCTACCCTTCCCAACTCTGAATGCCATTCTGTCAGGGAGAAAACACCTGGAGTCCACAGACATAAACCACCCTGCCTCATCTGCTGAAAAATCAGTGTGGCCCACTGTGACCCACCTCAGCAGAACTGCCTAAAATTGCCAGCACAGGCTGGCTCCACAGGTTCTCAGAAGCCCCAAAGCACACAGACTGGTGGTTTTAATATTATACTAATGAACTGATGGTGTGAAATGCTCACAGGATGGATTCTTTTCAGGTGCCCCTAGGTAAGTAGATAACAGTATATGAAGAACTCACCCATTTCAGTAAATGTTTTGTAGTAAAAGAAATTCAACAAAGACACCAAAATTTCTGCCTGATGACAAGTAATCTGATTTCCTTACTCACCCAGGTTATTTCAACATAGCTTTCCCATGATGCCCTGAAAGCCTTAATTCTCTGTTTGTGCTCTTACAATCTCTGACTGCTCCTTTCTCCTCAGTAACATGACCCTCAGTTGTTATGTGAGCAGTTTTTGGGGGTGTCAGTGCTTTTTCTAGTGTTCTTTCACTCTCTTCCTACAACTTTGCCTTTTCCTTCATTAACAGCTGAGCCAGAAATAGGATGAAGAGAGCTGGTGAAGCCACCGTTAAGTGTACACCAGTGCAACTGAACTGCTCATCTTCAAGCTTTCTCATCCTTAACATCCAGATTTTAGTCTCTTTGAAAACCAACTTGATCTTTTCTTTTAAAAAAGGGTGTATCTCAAAGCAAAGCTATGTATTTATTTAATGAACTTCCAGTAATGCAGCCAAAGCATCTGTGGTATTACTGAACAGCAGGGCTCTAACCTGCACGAAAGTGAGCTTAGAAGACGACCTGTAAAGCTGCACTTATTCAATTCCAGTCCTTCCCAAGGCATCCAAATGGTATCTGAGGTCCAGTTCTGTGCTCATCACCATTAAAATAAAGTACCAGAAGACCAGCATCGTTCTCATCAGTCAGCTGACAGGGATACTCTCATTTATATGTCTTCTCCCAAAGTATAGCTATAGTTTAATGCTAAAACCAGTTCTTTATGGCCTGACAGTTATTCTTTCCATCCCTGCACCTATGTAATGGTACCACAGCAGATGTGAACAGGCTCACAGGGCTCTACAACAGGCATCCTATGGTCCAACTATGGAGATATCATAGAATCACAGAGTGGTTTGGGTTGGAAGGAACCATAAAGCTCATCCAGTTCCAATCCCCTGCCACAGGCAGGGACACCTTCCACAGGCAGGGACACCTTCCACTAGACCAAGTTACTCCAAGCCCCATCCATCCTGGCCTTGAACACTGCCAGGGATGGAACAGCCACAGCTTCTCTGAGCAACCTGTGCCCAGGCCTCACTAGCCTCACAGTAAAGAACTTCTTTCTAATGTCATCAATTGCTTCTCATTTGACAACAGGAAAATGCTGCAGCAGCAACAGCCACAACAGCAACAACAGTCACAGGGCTGCCCTTCTGCTAGGTTGACAGTCAGCTGAAGCAGACCTGCAGCACCAGGAAAGCTCCCAGAGCCCCGGTCTCACATGCACCCCTCTGCCTTGCTTGCACTCCAAGTGTCCTCAGATCCCAGACAGAATTAATGTGGAGTTGAAGGCTTTTGGAAAATCCTGCCCTGGGTGATGTTTGGAGATGCTCTGTGTGTGCCTGGCTACGGGTGAATGGTGAGTGAGGATGTACTGCCAGGAACACCAATGGGGGGTAAAACTAAGCTGGGCTATGAACCCATAACAAGCTTTGCCAGGAGACTCAAGAAGTAGAAAAATGGGAAAAGTCTCATGAAAAGGCATGAGTTATTGATTCAACAGGAAAAAACACTGGAACAATCCTACTCCTGCATGCTCCAGTCAGGGTCACCACCAGAGAAAATATTAAATATGCATCAAGGATGAAGCCCGGAAAAGTACTACCAGTCCTTCCAGCTTTGGAGGAAACTGGAGATAAGAAAATAATGGTAGATGAGAAACTGAACATGAGCTGACTTCAGTGTGCACCCACAGCCCAGGGCTGCATCCAAAGGAGTGTGACCAGCAGGTCAAAGGAGGTGATCCTGCCCCTCTACTCTTCTCTCATGAGACCTCACCTGGAGCATTGTGTGCAGTTCTGGTGTCCTCAACATCAAAAGGACATGGAGCTGTTGGAACAAGTCCAGAGGAGGCCACGAGGATGATCAGGGACTGGAGCATCTCCCATACGAAGACAGGCTGGGAAAGTTGGGGCTGTTCAGCCTGGGGAAGTGAAGGCTGTGTTGAGACCTCATAGCATCCTTCCAGTATCTGAAGGGGGCCTATAGGGATGCTGGGGAGGGACTCTTCATTAGGGACTGTAGTGACAGGACAAGGGGTAATGGGTTCAAACTGAAACAGGGGAGGTTTAGATTGGATCTAAGGAAGAAATTCTTTCCTGTTAGGGTGGTGAGACACTGGAATGGGTTGGCAGTGTTCCAGGCCAGACTGGACAGAGCCTTGGGTGACAGGGTTTAGTGTCATGCGTTGTCCCTGCGTTGGAACTGGATGATCTTAAGGTCTTTTCCAACCCTAACTATTCTATGATTCCATGATTCTAACATGAGAAGGAACCCTTGGCTGAACAACACATGGATCCTGCCTGGAACACTCTGCAGAGCAGTCTGTACGCTTGTCTAAGGCAAGAGAATACCCAAGATGAGTGGAAACTCCATTAAATGAGTCATTAGCAGAAGCACCAGAAACACAAAGCTAACCAAAACCCATTAAAATTATAATCAGAGAAGCCCTTTAGCTAGTCACATTACTGTAATGATGCTCCTGTCTCTGCCCAACAGCCTGCAGGAAACATGCAGACACTGACCTCTGGCAGTGTTGAAGGCCAGGTTGGATGGGGCTTGGAGCAGCCTGGTCTAGTGGAAGGTGTTCCTGCCCATGGCAGGGGGTTGGAACTGGATGAGCTTTAAGGTCCCTTTCAGCACAAACCGTTCTGTGATTCTGATTCTATGATCTCTGGATGAATTAGTTTGCCCTTATGTGTCATGGTCGGATTTGATCACCACTGACCTAAGGAAGAGTAACCAAACAAAATCCTCTGGCGGTGTGGGCTGGAGTTCAGGTACAACACTGAATACAGCTCATCCCCCCTTCAAGTACAGCAAACCCTGGGCATTCACAATAAACACTGATCATACAGATTACCATCATGAGCTAAACTGCATACGTGGTTCTTTGTGTAACTAAAGGAAGGCTTAATGGTCCCTGATCACAGGGAAAGGGATCCAGCTCCCCAAATTCCTGTTATATCAAAGCTGAGAGCAGCATCAAAACAAGAAGGGGGTCTTCCAGCCTGGCAGGT
Organism: Agapornis roseicollis; assembly: GCA_002631895.1. Classification (NCBI taxonomy): domain Eukaryota; kingdom Metazoa; phylum Chordata; class Aves; order Psittaciformes; family Psittacidae; genus Agapornis; species Agapornis roseicollis. The sequence goes on along the minus strand of NDXB01012731.1, from coordinate 431,016 downwards.
GGCTGCCCAAGAGCATGAACTACGGCTCTGAGAAAGAAACCTCTGAAACCCCCCCAAAGGTACTGGGGACAAAAAGGTGAGGGCTGCATTATTTAACAGAGGCCATGTAAGAATTCACTCTACCTTCTGTTTGTGTAGGACTATGTGAGCTCACCTTATCACCGTGTTGTATTTCATCATGGGCTTCCCACACTCCAGCACAGGCACACAGAGCTTTTGTGCTTAAGAAAGGCTAATTCCCCAGGAACTTGAACCTGTGTTTCTATTTTGTTGTATCTGTCTATATATTAGGATTACCATCCCATAAAATATCCCATGAATGCTGACTTTGGGGGATACCTTCCAGGCTCTGTGTTTTGTCTACGCACAGAACTTAGGAATGCTTTAGAGGTGAGCCTCTGATACACTGCAGAAGAAACAAAATCAAACCTGCTCTCTGTGTCAAGAAAAAAGGCCAAAGTAAATGAAATTCCAGTTAACTGAACTTCCTAGAGGATTTTTCTTCCCTTCAGAAAGGTGGCAGCGATCAGCACTGGAAGACAGTAATTTCCATTTGAGCTCCATGGAGGGAAAAGTAGGTCATCCAGGCTGACAGACCTAAAAATTAGGAATGTCTGCTTGTGACTGCAGGGATGAGGAGATGTTCAGACGGGAAAAACAGCTCCCACCATTAATCACTGGATTTCATTCCACACTGTAGGATCCTACCAGTGCCCTCCCCCTACATCATTCCCCAAGGAAAGGCAGGAGGGTTTCTCTCAACAAGGCCAATTTCATTTTGCACTTGAGAGCTGGCTTTGGCACAGATTCCTGGTTGATATGGAAACGCTGGTTTGAATAAACAGTCCCATCCTCCTCCCCCAGCAAATCAGGAAGGCTTTGTGCCTTTCTCTGATTGACCAAATTCATTCAGAGCTCATCTTTGCCCCACAAATAAGCCCTTCAAAAGTGGACATAAATTCCCCTTGTAACAACATATTTCTATACTTTCTATATGCTGTTTCATCAGTAATAACAGGTCCCTGATAAAGCATATTTCCTTTACAAGTCCCCTGTGTTTTACATCTTGAGCACTGAAGAAGTCCCAGTGATTCGGCCATTCAGAGCTGCCAAGGACATTTTAACAGAGCACGACCAAAGGATTTCTCACAGGAGGAGAGCCAGAAGCACTGGGCACTTCCCCAGCTTCCTACAGTCCAGCAAAGGGGCTGGTAAAGGCTGCGCTTGACGGTCCTCAATCCCTTCTGTTTATAGATAAAAGATGAAGAAAATAACTTGAAACAGACTACATGAATTAAGAGCTAACATACAACCATAGACTGGTTTGGGCTGGAAGGGGCCTCAGAGCTCATCCAGTTTCAACCCCTGCCACAGGCAGGAACACCTTCCACTAGACCAGGTTGCTCCAGGCCCTGTCCAACCTGGGCTTGAACACTGCCAGGGATGGGGCAGCCACAGCTTCCCCAGGCACCCTGTGCCAGTGCCTGAGCACCCTCACAGGGAAGAGCTTTTGCCTAATGTCTAATCTAAACCCACCCTCTTGGGGAAAATGCACATGCCTTTCCTCAACCAGAAGTTCTGGCTCACTGATCCCTGTGGAAGCTCTCTGTCATAATCTGCCCTGTGTAGGCAAACAATATGGCAACAGCACAGCTGTTTTAGCAAGGCTCTGGTGTCCACACACAGTGCTCCCACTGCCCAAAAACTGACTCAAAAGCAACAGTAAACCACTGTCATATCAATGTCCCTTCCCACAGACCACCAGCCATGACAATCATCCTGCCACGAGCAGCCACTGTACACCATCAAGGAAGGCAGCACTGCCTTTTGTCTGTCACAGGCACATCAACCACATCCCAATCAATATTATCTATGCAAGCTTTGAAATGAGTAATCCACAGTTAAGGATTTTTGCAAAGTCTGTGTTTTGGTAATAGGCCTTTCCTCTTATTTCATCTTGGCAATCATTTGCTTCCCATAAATTAAAGGGAGAAAGGGCAACATGACACTTTTAATTCAGCAGACATTCCAACCTTGCAATTAACCCAGGTCTTCATTACTTTTAGATTTCTAAATCATTTTCTGACTTCACATAGATTTATTCTGATGGCAAAATTATTTCATCCAGTCTCAAATATTAGGAGCAGAATTAACACAAAGCCAATGAATTGTTTGGGTTGGAAGGGACCTTTAAAGCTCATCCAGTTCCAATCCTCTGCCATGAGAAGGGACACTTTCCACTAGACCAGGTTGCTCCAAGCCCTGTCCAACCTGGCCTTGAACACTGCCAGGGATGGGGCAGCCACAGCTTCTCTGGGCAACCTATGCCAGGGCCTCACCAGCCTGGAACAGATATATAGATATAGATAGATACATAGATACAGATATAGATACACACACACATAAAATATTTTTATATAAAAGCTGTCAAAAATTACTACTGCAAGGGCTAGTCATATATAGAGAGCAAGGCCAATGGAGAACCTTTTGGAAACCCCAGTCCATGAGTACAGCCTGCATGTCTGTGCTCCTTCCTTGTCTTTCAGGCCTTGAGCCTCTTCCTCTTCCCCTCCAGCTGATGGCTCTTAGCCCTGGCAGTGATGGAATGGGCAGCACATTTTCAGCTGGTCCTTTGGAAAGGGCCCCTGCGTCCTTTGTCCTTCCTTGCCTCCAGCCTCTTCCTAAGTTCATTTTCTTCATGAAAGAGCTTAATGGTTACCCAGTTAGAAGATTAACTCTGGAAAGTGTATTAAGAAGGCAAAAACTATGAGAGAAACTAAACAAAACAAAAGCAAAAGCCAAGTAAATCCAAAGGAAGCATAAAACCACCCCTTCCCTAAGGGAAGGAAACAACCTCACAATGCTTAATACAGTAAAGAGAGCTGAGAGCTACCATGATTTTAATAAAGCCGTATCTTTTCTTAGTAGCACTGGCTGTACTCATGCCAATATATCTTGGGACTACTGCAAATATTGTCCTTTAAGCTCAGTGCTGTCTAAGTCAGCTTTGTAAGAAAGCGATTGAGCTGAATGGGATGTTTAACCAGGTTCAGCATTCCTGGAGCAAAGTAAAGCCCAGCTCCTTGTTATACAGAAGATTCAGTGACTGCATCCTCTGGAAGAGAAGCCAAGGGTTCTTGTCCTACTCTCACTTCTCTTGATAATTAAAGGGTCCCTTTGTTCCTGGAGGAGGCCAATCCAACTCCCACAACCCCCATCAAGCATTCACCTTTAAACACCAGCGAGGCAGCTGTCCAAGAGGCAACAAGCCCACCTGAAACCTGAACGACTCCACAACTCCAGCTCTCCACAGGTACTGAAAAATGAGCTCAGGAGACCAGGCTCCACAACAGGCATGCACCTCAAGGGAGTGCCTGGGTTTGAAGGGATCAAACTGAGGTTTTGCCTTTGTAGCTGAGCTCCCAGCTGCTTACTGCTCTGTAATGGGGTTATCTAAAAAACACCAACCATAAGCCAATCCACCCCAAAGCAACCTGGCCCAGGTGACCACACTCAAACACTGCTGCCAGTAACAAGCCAGCTCCAGGACAAGAAAGAAATGGCCAAAAGTGCATTAGATAGCACGCCAGCATATCCCATACTTCTGCACAGAGCACTCCTCCCCTCAGGGTGTCCTCTTCTGACCTTCTCCACACTTGTTTTGTTGCCTCTAACCTCAAAGGCTATCCTTGCAAACCACTGGCTGTTGTAAACATGGAACTGAATGGAAATAGATCAGTATTCACTAGCGGTGAGGCAGCTGCAGTATGCCAAGAGATCTGCTCCTGGGTTAGGCTCCACAGAGAATGATCCTGAGCAAAGAATTACCAGGGTTACACAATGGAAGACATCAGTTTTCAGCTTGGACTTCACAATATCAAGGGGAAAGGAGCAGGGAAGCTGCTCCAGGACCTGTCCAGTCTTTTTCCAAAAGCATGGAAGAGATCATCTCAGCATGGACAAAGTACAGTATCACTGGGGCTGGAGGCTCATAGTTGGGCAAGAAGACTTTCTCAGGTAACCTGGAAGTACTGAAGAATATTGCTGCTTTGAAACATTAAAGCTATTTCCAGCTCGATGAGTGTACAGAGCAAGAGCTGTCCTATGGCATGGCCTTGGGTCCTCTCCACATTGTCATGGTGGTGACAACCACAAACCCTGCCCTGCCTAACTAAAGAGAGGGCTTGAGGTCATGCTGCAACTACATAGCACTGGCCAACAGCACTGCTCCACAAAGAGACAGAGACAGAAAAATAAATACAAGGGTAAAATCTTCTGAGGAACACATTTCACAGTGTGAAGAGAGTGCATCCAGAACCTCTACTTTTCCTTAGGTGTAAGACACACTTAGGTATCTTTCTGCTCCCTAAGAAGCTTAAAGGAGTATTCTAACTATAATATTGCCATGCTGCTAATTGCAAAATTCCAATAAGCATGAGGGTTCCAATCAGCATAAAGACTGCAGAGCTGAAAATCAAGGTAGGCAGGAAAGTTATTGAAGGTACATGGAAGTTTGTTCAAAGCCTTTCTTCCTTTAAGACACAGGCACACACCACTCCCCTTTATCTTTGCCAAAGCAGTGACCGATGTAAGAGCTGAGGTTCCCAGTCTGGCTCCAAGCAACTGTTCTAAACCAACTTCAGCCTGTTGCAGCTCTTATACACACACAAATACATACATAAGAATTGGGATAGCCTCTTTCTCCAGCAGACTCTTACCTCACTGCATGGCCTCATTAACTGTCAAGCTTCCAGATGGGATACCAAAATAACGAAAGCCAGTCACTCTGCTGTCAGGGAAAGATAATCTGTTCTCTTTCCAGCTCCTGTTGTAACATGATGGATTATTCCCTTGCCTTCTGTGTGCCATGCTAAGTTCTGCTCATGAAAGCTGCCAGGCATCCCCACAGTTTCACAAACTCTATCAAGACAGGAGTTTCAGTCAATCAGTAACAAAACCTGAGATCTAAGGTGATTTCTCAGGCCAGCTCTGAAAGGCACACAGTACAAGGGTTCCATTGTGCAAAGTTCATCAGCAGGACATGGGCTAATTAACTAGGTTTTGGAAGCAGTTCGTTTTCAAGCGACGGTTCTCACTACAATCAGGCATTATCTACGTTTGAAGTTAAAAACTTTGGAGCACACTTCCAAACTGGATTTATTAACACATTTCACTATTAGTACTACCAAACCAGCTACTTTTATACCCAGTTCTACTGTGTCCAGAGACATTTCGGCAGGAGGGGCAACTGGGAGGCTTTGCACTACAAAGCCAGCTGCAAGATTCAGATCCAGTTTTCTGTTACTCTAACTGTAAAGCCCCAATTATAACAGGATTAAAAATAAAAAATATAAAAATATTAAATATAGCAGGCTTTTCAATGAAAGAAAGAAACTAAAAAAAAAGCTATTTTGCCATCCTATTCCTCCCCCAGGATTGGCTTCATATCTTAAAGGAAATGCGTATTTTGCACAACCAACCAACACACACAGATTTATGCTACAACTCTGAATGCAACACATATTGCCCCCCTCTCTTTCCATGGAAATATATCTATTTATATACACATATATATTTATTTTTCAAATGTTTAATTACTCTTAACTCACTTTTCTGTACTGATTTTGTTGCCGGTCCCTGCAAGGCACTTAGAGAAGACTGCAACCAGCCACCATTTGAAGGATTAGAGTCATTCTCAGCTGGCCAGCACTAACGTGTACCTAAATAATTCCCCAAAGTAACTCTCATTTGCATTCAGAATAAATCTGGGACTACAGAACGCTGAAAGACAAGTTGAAGAAAAAGAGATTCTCCAAAAGAAACAGCCACTCTTTGAGAATAACCCACTTTTTGAACCCAGACAAAGGTTTTCTTGAAATCTGCACAGAGACCTCATTCAGGCACCAGTTTTCTAAGAGCTGAAGTAAACTCTATCTCATCCCTCAGACTCCTCAGCTCTCCTGGAGTGCTGCTGGACGTGTGCAGAGCCTTGCTGAAACCTCTGAAGACTCTCTTCTCAGCAGGAAGAGGATCTAAAATACATCGCTATCTGGCTATTTCCCCTCCTTTCTCATGGGTATCAGCAAAATGCCACATAAGTGGTGTCACTTACTTCAGGCCTTGCAAGAGTTTAACCGGCTGTTTTCAAGGGCTGGTGCTTAGAAAGTGGAAGATCCAGTCACAGGACTTGGAAATACTCAACTCACCTTGTTCACCACCTTCTGCTTCAGGTTCATGGTATAGAGCCTCCTTCCCCCGCGTTCAGCTCCTAACCAATACACATCACTGTGTGAAGGCTGCATCTGAAGCTTACCTGATCCTTCTCAGGCTTGTCAGAGATGTCATTCAGACTGGTGGAAGTCAGGTTTCTGTGAGCCATGGCTGGGCTGCCTGTAAGAACAATGTCAACACCAATTAGAGCACCTATTTCAATACGGTCAGGAGAACACAGAGGCTCAGGCTACAGCAACACCTTTCCTTGCACCAGTGAGGTTGATTTGGGGAATATAAGACCCTGAGAGGCTGCTTTCTGTGACTTTACGTGGCACATGGGAGACCAAGACTCTAACCCATTGTGATTTCTGACTCGCATGTTCCCAGGACTCTTTGGAACAGCAAAAGAGGCTAAGGATTTTCCTTAACTCCTGCCTGTGGAAGAAGCAGCAAAGCAGCAACCAGCTGCTGACACTGATGCTGCTAGGTCATCTACGACTGACTCACAAAGATGTCTCTCCACTAGGCTGACATTCTTATGGTACTCTGACCTACAAATCCATCACCTCAGCTCTCCTATGTAGACTGCATCTGCTCTTCATTCCTTACCATCCCAGACTCAATGGTGAGGGTGTCTTGGTGGCTCTTGGTCCTTTGGAACAGCTCACACCAAAAATCTACCTCTCTTCAAGTAAGCTCATGAACCTGACTGGTTAAAACAACATGTGGACCACACTGACAGGCCAAAAGTTACCACATCCTGATGCCAGATAACCCAGAGAGATGAACACACCTCAGAGACAAGGAGCTGAAGTAGCTCAGCAACATTCTTTCTTCAAAGACCAACTGCTTGTCTGTAAACCTAACACACTGGCATTCAATCACTGTAGAACAGCTAGTAAGGAGCTGCTTACTCCCTTATGGACTAACTTATCCCACTCATTCTTGTGCTCTTAGATACTGGTAGCAGAACACACGGAAACAGTTTGGAAGAACTGGGAAAAGTGCCCTGTGATTTCAGAACTCAGTTTTACAATCCCACAGTCAAAACTGGAGAAACCCCAAAATGGCCATAACTGTACAAGAATAAAAATAATGTCATTATAATGATGCTGACAATGATGCTTCAGGGATGGATACAGAACCATAAACCACAGCGTCATTATGCACCTTTCTAATTACTCTGCAATTTCCCGTTTCCCACTCAAGCTTGCAGGAGCCAGAAGCACAGCAACAGGAGCTGTTCTCACACAGATTCTGACCATGAGCCTAACCTGGGAAGACAGAAAGTACTCAAGAAGAAAGGGCCTTGAAGTGTTTCCCAACTTTGGCTATGTTTTGAGGTAGTACTGATTAAACTTCAGCTTTGATATTCACATTGAAATGAAGGTCTAAAACAAGGAGTGGGAAGAAAAAGATCTGGACTCTCGGAGTTGGGTTTTCTTTACGATATACTCAGCATTTGTAGAGACAGACTTAAAGCATTCTTTCTTATGAGCTACTTGGAATCACAATATACCTGCTGCGTGTCACTGCCACATCCAGCAACTGCAACACAGCAGAAGCCAAGCACAATTACATAAACCAGATATTCCAAAAAGGGGATGCCCAGCTTTTCCTCTTGCTGCTGGTAATACATGCCAGCAATCTCTACCTATCTCTACAAAGCTTTGACCAATGTGTTTACTCACAGAGTGAGGAATGTCACTTGGAAAACTGGTTACGGCTACATATATTAGTAACCACCCTTCTAATTAATTATTAGCAAGCCAGACTTAGAAATGTCTACAGATTCTGAATGCTTGATAGGAATCTGTAGGCAGGAGATAAACACACCAACAAAACAAGAAAGAAGCGATCGAACTTGCTCACGTACGTGGTATCTGCTATATGGTGAAGACACGACTTGGTTCATAACACCCTCCTTGATATGAGTATTTAATAAGTATTTCTATTTTTTAGTAAGTATTTCTATTTGGTAAAAGGCAAAGATGGACCTCCCAAAAAACCCCCAAAACCAACCTAGGTTATCATAATCCTGAAGCCGATTACTGAACCCTGGGGCTCCTTTGTCTCATATGCTGTATTTACCTGGCTTTTAAAGGTTGCACTGCCAATTCTGGGAAATCTTTGACAAGTACCCATAAATGAAAAGGAAAGACTGAAACTCAGTGCAGAGATGCACATGGCTGCTTTGCAAATCTGAGCCAATAATACCAAATAAAGCATCAGAGAAGCACTTGGATAATTGTTGTCATGCAGCTCAGTCAGGCAAAGCAAAGTTCCTGTCAGTCTCTATCGCCTGTGGGCTACAGAGTGTGAGAAATTACATGTCTCTGGTGGAGTTCACACCGATCTGGACAGGTTCATCGGCCTGCGCATACTGGAGGGCTGCTCTCAAAGCTGGGTGTACCACCCGTGGTATCCCACCCAGGACAGCTCATGGGATGGAGAGGCAAAATGGCAGAGATGGACTTCCACTTGTTCAAGCCTTACCATAGGAACTCTGAGTCTTGGCATAGCTAATGACCAAGAAGGAACTAACTGTGGCTTCCATAAAGCTTTGAGCAAGGGCAGAAGATACTAATGATTCTATTTTATAGTCATTTAATGCTGTTTCAATGCATTTTATGCAGAAGATCTACATTATCTAGCTGTAGAGAAAGACACCTGCTGAAGGTATCCCTTCATTTTCTTCAGACTGCTTTCGTGGCTTTCCAAATTTCTAGGTCTGGTTCTGGAATAAACAGACTAAAACCAGCACTCACAGCTTTCAGAGGTGGTATTTTTCCAGATTACAACATTTATTTGCCATGTTTATTAGATGCCCACGGCTGGATGTTTCTAGGATATAATTACCCTTCTTCCTAGAGGAAGCAGCTAATGACCACCACCTCTTGCTAGCAGCCTTCTACCCGCATTGTGATCAACACAACCCCATCAAACTCACAACAGCTCTTCGTGAGGCACCTCACATTTATTCCAGACTTGGGCAGACCCATGTGCCAAAACTTGTCTGTCTTTTCCAGTTTTACCCCTTGATTTCATAAACACCACACTTCCCTACAAGCATGACCTTGATGGTACTCTAAAACCATCACAGCTACAGCAGCAGTACCACTACAAGGCTGAACAAGACAATGCGCAGAGCCTCAAGTGAGGGTCATCAGGTAAAAAACCCTGCATGACAAGAAGCACGAACCTCTGGGGAGAAGGCTCTTAAGAAACACATTTTCGTCACAGTTAGAAAGCTTTGGATGGGAAATATCCCATAAATCCCTCACTGGAAATTCAGTGCTGCTCTGATATTTTCTCTATTTCAGTCAATGACAGAACTCCTCCGAAGAGAAAGGAAGACCTGAGCCTGAGAAGAAAGCATGCCTGCACTCACACTCAGCTGAGAGCTATCCCCACACAGAGCTGTGAGCATGCTGGCCACAGCTCCAGCTTCTTGGCACAATGCACAGACCTTGTCCACTCCCTTCTTCTATCATCAGACTGGCCTTGCATGAAGAGATCTGAGCACCAGAACTTCACAAGGTACTCCTTGTTCTCTGGAGGTAGAAAGCGTCTCATAATCCCAATTTAAATAGGTCTCTCAAAAGCTGAAATGATTTGTATCTCCATCTCCTTGCAAGAAATTCTACCCTTAGTGCTGACAGCCAAAACCTCTTGAGCACATAAGATGACTGCTCTCCCCTGAAGTTCGGCGTTGTGCGTACCATCTTTTTAAGGTGACGCGCAAGGTCCTCAAGTTCAGACTAGTCCCACACAGCACTGACTCTGAGGATCTCTAGAACACAGACAGGAAACCACAAGCTCCACCTTTTCCCAGCCTTGCTGACCTAAGACACTTCACAGCAGCCCAGCCTGCCTTCAGATGTGTTCCCAAAATCCCTGAATTTATCCAGAAATTTAAGCCAGAAAAACGCTGCTAGAGATGCAAGATGCAACATGTGTAACTCTGGCTTTGTGAACACCACAGCCCTAACCTGTACAGCCTAAATCCCTTCTGACTCAGGTTCCTAATGGTTGTGGACCTCTGAAGACCCAAAGCCAGGAAGGCCATGTCCAACACTCTTTTCTTGTTACGTTTTTACAGCCAGCCTGCTCATTAGAGCAACCCTCTACAGCAGACTCAACCATCTGGAGTGGTTACCCAAGGTTACCTTGGACTGACCCAAGGCAGTCTCAGACTCGGGGGGAAAACCCAGCAATTCGGTATATGAGAGATATCTGAGAGAGGGGGAAAAACAACCTGAAAAACTTGGGGAGTCCTTGGGTAAGGAGCTTCTCTGAACTGAGAAGAAATATGGGAGATGAAGACTCCAAGAACCCTGAATAAATCAATGGAGTAAAACGTTTCTGCTGCTGACAGCTCATCCAGACTTCAGCACACGATGCTCATCCTTATGCAGTTTGCTAATGAAGGACAATTTCCCAATTTTTGCCTAGTTTACATTACTATCTCTCTGGAAAAGGCGATGTGAGGCTCTCCTTGGCTGAGCTTGGTCACGTACTGGTAGAAGCAATGAGGCAGACAGTCCAAACCTCTCCATGCTATTAAGCTCCATCCCTGGCAGTGTTCTAGGCCAGGTTGGATGCTTCGAGCAACCTGGTCTAGTGAAAGGTGTCCCTGATCATGGCAGGGGGTTGGACCTGGATGAGCTTTAAGGTCCCTTCAAACACAAACCATTCTAAGATATGATTCTATGATCAGGGAACCTGGTTTTGTGTTTCACTTATATGGAAATTAAAACATTTAAGGTCATTACATTTATAATACTGCACTGGTGGCAAAATTCCTGAGAGCACTTTGAAGACCCAGAGGATAGTCCAATAGATGAATGAAATGACCCTTCATGACTTAGGAAGAAGACCACCATCTGAAGGGGAGTGAGGCTGACCTACCCATTTCATCCTAGATGAAGGAATAAAGGCAAACCAGAGTGAAACAGAGGGAAGGGACAGTGGGGATAACAGACAGAGCAGCAGCCAACCCATATGGAATACTGTTAATGCAGCAGCAAGCGTTAGGAGGGCAGCTGGTGTGGGTTACCCCTTCCTCTTCCTCACATCTCCCCCATCCCACCCGCGTGCCCTCACCCTCACCCAGGACTTACTGAGCCATCCCACGCTGGGGCTGCGCTGCACCCGGATTCCATCATCCGCCGTGCGGGTTGCGAGGCAGGGCACGGAGCTCTCGAGGGGGCTGCGTGCTTGTGTGGTGCAAGCAGGAGGCAGCGGCAGCCAAGAGGAGGAAGAGAGCAAAGTTGAACAGTTAAAGGAAAAAAACAGGAAAAAAAGGCAAGAGAGAAAGGCTCAAGCGATTGCAGAAGCGAGGCAGGTAGGATACCGAGCGTTGGGACCACCGCAATTACATGCAACTGCACCTTTCGCATGGTTTGGTGACCAAAGTGGGAAGCCTGTTCATTCGGAGCACATCTCCTCCGTAGCTCCACCTTCCAGTGTTCAGCTGGCAGATCTGGAGCCTGTTTTCCATCCCTGGTGTCTAAAACTCAGGAATCTTAGAAGCAGATTTCAAGCAACTGAAGAAGGTAGCTGCCGTGCTGTTGTGCTGGGCAGTCCCAAGCTGCAGTGTGGTCAAACACACAGCTTTTTGGGCAAAAACAAAACCAGGTCACATCCCTGTAGGAGCCAACTTGAACCACCCTGACCACAAACATACCTAGGCACACCAATTCAGGCTCGGAAATGCATACCTTCGTCTGCAAGGCTTCGAATAATCGAACAGCAGAATATACTGGTGAGTTTTTTCCAACAGTTTATTTCTGATTTAAACTGGTATTATTCAGCCGACACCATCATCCAAACTCTCTAAAGGGACTGAGGATGCAGTTTGTATGAAAAAAAAAAAAGAAAGAATAAAGCTGAACTCTAATGTAAAATAAAAACCTTACAGAGAAGTTTTTATCTGGGCTATCCTGCTCCCAGGGCACCAGCCAAGGTGGTGCAGACAAACGGAGTTGATTTAACTCAATGGTTTACAAACTACTCTGTTAGCACAGTGAAAATAAACTCTGTCCATGGGGCGAACCAGGTACCCTGCATAAGGAAAGGCCTAAAGAGCTCCTGGAAAGCCAGTCCACAAAACAAAACACACCAAAAACCTATCGAAAAACCGAGCAGGAGTTCCACTGAAATGCAAAATCATAATGGCCTTGTTGAATGCTTCGTACAGCTCAACCTCCCACCAGCGACAGAAACAAGAAGCTGTGGTGTCTTTGTAAGGTAGTTTTGAGTAATTACTTGCTAGACTTTGTCTGCTTGGATTTTTTGATAATCATCTTCTTCCTGCTGAATGGGGCAGCAAAGGAGTGCTTTGATTTATCCTCCTCTATCCCACATCACACAAGAAGCTACCATCTTCTGCCCAGTTTCCTTCCCAAGAGGAAAAGGACTTTGGGGAAAACATCTTCCCACAAGTAAGTATCAATCTTTATGACGCAGTGGTGAACAAAAGGCATTCAGACCACACCTTGGCCATGCAAAAATAAACATAATGCCAAGCAGGAGTTTATACAAGCTTATTATGAAGGTAAGAAAGGCACAGAATGTGTTAGAGTCTGTAAGACTTTGTTATTTCAGCATTCAGTGAATACAGGCACCTCAGAATCTTTGGGGACCATGGCTCAGGGGCTATTTCAGATCTAACAAATACCTTTCAAGAAATCTCCCGTTATTTGATTTGGGATTTAAGCCTAACTGCTCTGAAAAAACAAACAATGCAGGAAAATCATGGACAGAATCCATGCTAATGACATTATGCTAAAGTGATTCCCAAACAGATGTTTTAGGAAGTAGATACCTATCCAAATCATAGGTTCCAAATCAATTGTGATTGCCCAGAAAGAGTCAGCAGGTTGCATAATGTTTTTACACATAATCTATAGCAGGGTTTTATTCAGCTTCAGTAGAGATGTTTCATTAGAGGGCTGACAAGAAACCTGGAGAGGGACTTTATATAAGGGCCTGTAGGGACAGGACAAGGGGGAATGGCTTTAAACTGCCAGAGGCGAGATTCAGATTAGACATTAGGAGGAAGTTCTCCCCTGGAGAGTGCCGGGGCCCTGGCACAGGGTGCCCAGAGAAGCTGTGGCTGCCCCATCCCTGGCAGTGTTCAAGGTCAGATTGGATGGGGCTTGGAGCAACCTGGTCTAGTGGAAGGCGTCCCACAGCTGGGAGTTGGAACTGGATGACCTTAAGGTCCTTTCAAACACAAACCATTCCATGATTCTACGATTAACAACCCTCAATCAACACACAATAACCATGACCATTAAAAGAACATACAACATACATCAATGTATTCTGTGGATGAACTAGAGATGAGAAGTTCTCCCTTTAAGCTGGTGGCAGATGAGCAGTGGATGAAAGTTGTGCTGATGCTGAAATGAAAGGCAGACACTGAAAGGAAACACCTACCTGGAAGGCAACTCGAGGGAAATTAATGAGTGCTTGGGGCTGATGGCACTCGTTACTGTGATGAGCCACACTGAGAGACAGCTGCACTGCGGTGGCCTTGTTAAAGTTTTATCTGTCTGAAGGACAAATTGTGCCTCTATAAGCACATGTGAGGCACTCATTGAATTCCAGGGAGCGTGGGATAACTTGATCAAATATATGCTGAAGGTACTTTTTCACTGAAGTGTAAACAATAAATAACAGCAACAACTACACATGAAGTGTTTTTGCCTTTGCCTTTGCAAGTCCCTTCCTTCAGTCCGGAAGCACTCAGACTGTCATAGAACATAATGCATTACATATGATGGTAACATAAACATCCCAGGTGGGGAGACAGATGCAAAGCAACATGAGCACCTCTGCTCTGGAGACAGGCTGAGAGAGCTGGGCTGGTTCAGCCTGGAGAAGAGAAGGCTCCAGGGAGATCATACAGCAGCTTCCAGTGCCTAAAGAGGCTGACAAGAAACCTGGAGAGGAACTTTGGACAAGGGCCTGTAGTGACAGGACAAGAGAGAATGGCTTTAAACTGACAGAGGGGAGATTTAGGTTAGACATTAAGTTCTCCCCTGTGAGGCACTGGCACAGGGTGCCCAGAGAAGCTGTGGCTGCCCCCTCCCTGGCAGTGTTCAAGGCCAGGTTGGACAGAGCTTGGAGCAACCTGGTCTAGGGTGTTCCTGNTGCCCAGAGAAGCTGTGGCTGCCCCCTCCCTGGCAGTGTTCAAGGCCAGGTTGGACAGAGCTTGGAGCAACCTGGTCTAGTGGAAGGTGTTCCTGCCTGTGGCAGGGGGTTGGAACTGGATGAGATTTAAGGTCCCTTCCAACCCAAACCAGTCTGGGATTCTATGATAGGAGTGGCTGAAGGTCAGCCATTGGGCTAAGTAGAGCCAGGAAAGAATTTTTGGACAATCAGTCCAACTGATACAGAACCTGCACAGCCCTTTTGAACAAGAAAAACAAATTCATGAAAAACAAAGTCATTTAAGAGCTGAATAAAGGATGCCCTCAGCCACAGAAAATAGCAGGAGGTGAAGTGAGAACTTACACAAATGCCCTTTGTCAGCATTATCCTTCCCAGGATAAGCATGCTATTTTATTATTTCATCTTTAACCAGCCCTGAAAGCCCAGCTCCCTACAGAATAGATCAAGGCTTACCATTCAATGTATAGTTAAATAACACACAGTGATTTACTTTCCACAGCTCCTTATGTAAGCTTTAATTTGTCTTTAACACTTGAGGTTTTGATGGCTCCTCAAGGACTGACTTTAACTGCAAAAGGAAGACTTCAACATCTTCCATCCACACACAAGGTGACTGAAGAACCTGAGTGATGTGTGCTAAAGACATGTCAGTCTTATATTTTGCCTCCCTTACAGCATGGGAACCTTCCCCTCAAGGCAAACCTATCCTTTCATAGGTCTGGAATGAGTAGCAGTCATGGAGGTGGTAACTGATACAGACACCACCACAAATAATGCTTACGTGTTTTACCTGCAACAGCCATGTCCTTCTTTCAACAAAAAGCAGATGCCTCCCATGCAAACAGGGGGGACACAATGGAAAGACCAAAAGCATGTGCTGGAAAGAACATGGCTTCTTAATCCTGACTGAAAACAAACACAAATTACTTGCTGGGGGCCCAGTCCCGATATGACTGAGGACATTCCCTTGATTCACGTTATTTAGTCTTTGTGTTATTCACTTAATCACTGTATTACTGAGGCACTCATACATGACATAGAGAGCAATAAATATTCTTCACATGCACATACACACCTGATGCAAAAGCAAAGGACGATTAAAGTAGGAAATACTGATAGAGTATGATAATAGGTTAGGGAGAACTGTTAGGGCAAGGTTTAGAAGCAGAACACAGGAAGCTAAGAGGCCTTACATGTAGCAATAAGAAAACAATTTCTTTGCTTGCTTTAATTTCTTTTCTTCATTTATTCTGAAATGGCGACTTGTAGACAAATTCCCAGACTCCAGCAGGAGGCAGGGGACAGAACTCTAAGATGTGACAGTAGGCTTAAACCTCCTCTTTTTGGATTGCCACAAGTCAGAAGGCTGCAAATCTCCATACATGGTTAAGTCCAGAGCCACTGCCAAGGCCTCTATAGCTGTCTGCATACACACACACACACACACTTCAAGGCACCACTAAAAGCATGACACTACCTATTACGGTGTTTTTAGGGAAAAAGAGACATATATTCACAATGTACACCACAGAACAATATTAGGATGAATGAAGCAAGATGGAAATCAGCTTTACCCACACTGGACAACAATTATATGGCAATAAAGTGCAAGCTAGATGATACTACCACCTAATTTTTGATTAAGAGGGCCACTGACATCATCTTTTACAGAAATCAAGTGTGCATGAG
Source organism: Agapornis roseicollis (assembly GCA_002631895.1). Taxonomy (NCBI): domain Eukaryota; kingdom Metazoa; phylum Chordata; class Aves; order Psittaciformes; family Psittacidae; genus Agapornis; species Agapornis roseicollis. The sequence continues at coordinate 414,930 of NDXB01012731.1, read as the reverse complement.
AGCTTCATCTCTACCCAAACATTTCAGATGATTGGCCTTTTAGGTTCAAGGCATGGTTGAAGTTATTTGTAAATCTCTCTTTCCTATCACTGTTCCTACACCATCTCCTACATATCAGCTGACAGAGCATCTCTCTGTCTTTTCCTGTGCCTCCTGCCTGCCACATCCCCTCCTCTCCCTCTCAGTCCAGTGAAGATAGGGTTAGAGCAACGTGCCACAGCCAAAGCAGCCTTCCAGAGCCCACCACTGACACGTTGTCAGCATGGGTCCCACTACGTTAGAAAAGCATTGTCAAGGCAATGTGGTTAGTTGTTGGCAGGCAGGTTTGGTGGGTTGCTTTGAAAGGGAAGGCCATAGCCAAGTAGCCTCTGCATTACCATTATCAGGGTTGGAAAACATCCTACTTGCACTGGAGACGGTCTTCCCGATGTCAGCCAGAGAGCGCAGGTTGGATTTCTTGGTCTGGTGCCGGTGCTTCCTGAGCAGCGTATAGGTGACTTTGTCCTTCAGTTCTGATTTCAGAAGCCCAGTCTCAATCTGATTGTCAACAATCATTTCTGTTGCAGGTGAGGGAGAGGATAATTAATCACAGAGCACAGAACTTGACTCATCAAGGGTGTGCAGCAGGAGAGAGAGGGATCATTTCCATCCTATCTTATTGAAGACTTTCCTTCCCATCTCAAAACCAACACCAGGTTTTGCCGTTCTGTTTTTAATGGGAATCTCTTCCAAACATTTCTTTTGAAATGGAACATGAACATTTCCATCCAGCACAACCCATCAGCCACCAATATGCTCCATCTCTGGCAGCGTTCAAGCTCAGGCTAGATGGGACCTTGAGCAACCTGGTCTAGTGGAAGCTGTCCCTTCCTGTGGCAAGGGGTTGGAACTAGATAAGCTTTAAGGTCCCTTCCACAGCATAACCCAAACCATCCTATGATTATATGGGCCTATTGCACTGAGACTCCCTTCTTCTCATACACACCAGTGAGCCTATCTGAAATCACCTGTACCCAGGATAAGATGGCTCATGGTTAAGAAAGGGAATCTCCTCTGACCCTGGGTTCTTTTGTGAAGAAGCTACAACTACATTGCAAGTTTCAGTAGGCTCCCTTAAATAACATGGTGAAACTCCTACTGGATTCAACAAGGCTGGGTTCACCTCACAGGCCCCCAATAAAACCTAATCTAATGACAGGAACAAGTCCTAGACACGTGGAACTAATTAAATCACTCACTCTCAGAACTGAAGTAAAATGATGGCAACTACAAAAGGCAGAACTTCCTCCAATTGTCACAGGATGCATTATGTGGCTTTGCCTTAAACTGAATCACCAGAGAAAAAGTCTTCCAAGCCACTGCAAACCCGTTCACTTCCCATCAATTCTCTCCTTTCTGCTCCCCTATCTCAGTGGAGCAACAAATAAAAAGGTATCCAGATTTATTAAGAATCTCTATTATGCACTAAATCTCACATTAACTTGTTCCCTTGATTACTTCAGTTGACTTGCTGTCCCCCAAGGGCAAGTGGCAGCTCCGATTTGTCTACTGGTAACTTCTATTTGTGCTAATAATAAAAGTTACAGGGAAGGGGAGGCAGAACACGCATCACATTTACCTCCTCAGTGAGTCAAGATGCCATCCTCTATGTGCTATGCCTCTTCAGATCACAGAGGGGGAAAGCCTAATTCTTCCACCCAGACTCAGAGAAGGATGGTTATATGCATGCAGGTATCATTACACAAAATGTTTGGCAAAACATTTATTTCTGTAAAGTGACAATTTTCTGCAAGCTATTTTTATTCGTGATTATGGAATACTTCCTTCAGAAGGACAGGTCTTTTTTCACTCAGTTTAACTTTCTCCATCCAGCAAGTATTCAATTCTGTGCTTCTGATAGAACACAGATCAACAAAGAGAGCTCTTGGGAGTTTTTCTTTCCTGTGTGTCACTACAGGACACCAACCAAGTGATGATGACTAAATAATTCTGGAAACCAAATCTGCAGGCTTCTTGAAGATCCTCATCTGTCTGATTAAGGATCTGGCCCACTAAAACTACCTTCCCTCAGGACACTGTTACAGCAACAGCAAGCAGCCACTGGGATCCCCTGGAAATTAGATTGAGTGTTGAAGAAGGATATTGATGGTGACACCTCAAAGTGATTTCATAAAAGGAATTTAATGGCTGAAGGTTAAAGTTCTGGACCGCTGACATCACCTGAAGTTTTATGCTGAAGCTGAATGTGCTTCAGAAGGAGCAGGTTTTAGGGGTGCAGTTTTCTTCTAATCTTTGCAAAACTATGCATGTGGATACACAGGCACACAAATAAAGGAAGGTCAATGCCACCAGAAGCACCTACAGAACTAAGCTCAAAGCCCCACAGATAACATCAGAGGCAGCTTTTGTAACTCCAAGCCTTACAAACTAGTACAACACCTGATACCGGATAATTTCATGCTAAGACACTTTTGAGGCTGCTTCCTGAGATTGCAATTCAAAGCACTGAGTTCTATGGGGGGTTTATTTAATTTTGTTTTCTACATCTCTTCACGCAATGGTTTACAAATTCAGTGGTTTGGTCATATGTACCTCCACTGGATAACTCATTGTTAAAATACATTTCCGCATGTCTTCTTGCACATCAGCAGGAACATGGAACAGCTCTCAGCAATGTCACTAAATGTCATCCCAGGCCACAGCTCTTTTGACTGCAAAACAGCCGCCATCTCGTTCAGCAGGGTGAAGCAGCAGCAGGTACTGTAGCTGCTCATCACCCTCCTTCACTGGAGAGAGCACCCCATCCCAGAACCCCGAGTAGACCACCACCCTAGAACCTCATCCAAAGCAGCCGATGGGCTGACCACGTGGCTGAAACTGCAGTTGTCCTGCGCTTGCCAGATAACCCTGTCCTCAGACAGGTGGCTTTCCCCATGATAGGTTTCTGATAAAGAACATAAATCCAGTCAGTGTGTGCTATTTCTTTCATATGCACCTAGTCAGATCTTAGGATACCTACTTCAGGACCCAAATGATTCTATAGAATCACCAAAAAGCACTTCAAAGTAAGCATTGGTTAGCACTGAAATTGACTCTTCTTGAATTGAAAATAACTCTTTTTTATTTATCTGTTCTCCTTCTCCAGGTAATTTCTAGCTGTGCCTGTTATTCCTTGGGGGATTATGTATTTTTCCTCTTTTACTAAAAAAGCAGTATTTTTTTATTAAAACCATCAGAGAAATCATCATCAGGGTTAACAGAAACTTGTAGGGAAGAGCTGAGAAGAAGGCCCAAGGCAGCTTTACTTACCCACCACCTGCGGGAGAGAAGAAGCCTCCATATCCAGCATTATCGAGCCTTTCTCTATACACGTCCGTAACTCAAACAAGCTGTGCAGGGACAGGGTGGCCACGTGAGGTTTGCTCCATCGCTCCCCACCTTGTTCTACCTTCTCCTCAAACTTGATCCACCTACAAGAGGGCAGAGCAACGAGCATTAGAACTGTTGGCTCCATGCAGACACACATCTCTGACAGAAGCGAGATGATCGTGGCATGTGGACAAGTTCAACGCACATGCTTTCCCACAGGTCCATGCCCAAGTTGTAAAGGCTTAATGGATTGGTATGTGTCAGCTGAACTTGTGAACAATGGCAAATGGGAGGTAAAACACCTTATCTTTAGTAGTGTTCATCAAGACTTGAGCTACTACCCTTCAGCTGATGTCTGCTCCAGCCAAGGGTTCACAGGCACCTTCAGCAATGCAGTGAAGACCTGGTCATTCCCTCCCCAGTCCCTAACCTGACACTGCATCAAACCCACCATGACAACACCACCACTGCTTTGCCAGCCCCAGTGGGGAGAAAGGTGGGTAACTACACTCATACTTGCATAATCTCCGGAGCTGAGCAGCACAGCTCCACAAAAACAATGGAATATTGGCAATTTCTGGAAATAAACTATAGAATCACAGAATCCTCCAAGGATCGCCTGGTCCAACCTTTCTTGGCAAAGCATGACCTAGACTAGATATCCCAGGTCATGATAAGGTGACTTGTATTTGCGTATTCATATCCAGACAAGAAAATCTTAGCATTACAGAAGAGAAGAGGAGCCCACCCTGGCCAAATCTGAAGATGTTCTCAGCAGAACAACTGAACCACCACAGGAAAGGACTCAAAATGAAGGGGCTTGTCCTTTCCCTCTGCTCCCTAGCTGTTGTTTAATGATTTAACAAAGTAGGTATGGAAAAAAGAAAAACCAAACCAGAAAGCTCATCTCTAGTTGAAGATTTGAGCAAAGGTTAAATCCTGTTCTGCGCAAAATACTCTTTACACCCCTAAAAGCATGTCCTAACAGCAGGCAAGCAGGAGGTGTCACTGGCCTGGGGGCTGCAGCCCACCTCTACCTCCAGCCTTGACTCTGCCCTTGACCTGCATGGGAGAGCTCCAGGATGGAGCAGTCACACTGGCACAGGTTGCCCAGAGAAGCTGCGGCTGCCTGGGCAACTGCCCCATCCCTGGCAGTGTTCAAGGCCAGGCTGGAGGAAGCTTTGAGCAACCTGGTCTAGTGGAAAGTGCCCATGGCAGGGGCTTGGAACTGGATGAGCTTTGAGGTGCCTTCCAATCCAAACCAGTCTGGGATTCCATGATTTCACCAGGCTCATGCCAGTGTTGAGATGTTATTTCAATGTATGTGGGAAATGAAAATTCCCCTAACATTAAGGGGATTATTAAGACAAAAAGCACACAGGTAAAGGCAGGGAAGCTGTCAACTGCTTCCACAGAATACTAGTAACAGCAAATGACACTGTATTTAATCCTGAAACATGTATTACTTGAGGATTAATCAGTTACACTTTTCAACTGCAATCATCTCTTTTTGAGAACTTCTTTTTAAAGATGTTTTTTAACTCAATCTGAAAGACTGAATTTAATCTCAGATTCGTAAGGTTCTGTGTAGTTCACCAAACTGAGGTATTTCCTAGGACAGCTCTGGGACCTGAGCAGCTGCAAAGCCAAGGATTTCAAAGACCTATATACTGCGACCAAGATGCAGACACTCGGCAACAGCATAAAGGCTGGCAACTAGCAAGCGTTTGTATTGTCAGTGAAAGTCTATCACAACTATCAATATTTGCCTTCTGTTTGTTTTTCTCACTATAATCCCCAACACAAACACAATAAACCCCATGTGAGCTTGCAAACCTGCTTGGGCTACAGCTGCAGTCCCTACACTACCTCTTTTCCCTGGGAGCATTCAAGATCCTCCATGCCCATAAGAAATCCACTCCAGCAAGGAGCCTTCCAAACACCCTGAGGCACATTTAGGTTCCTAAGTCCCCTCTGCAGTTCCGGTGTGCCCCATCTCCTGTGCTAACCAATGGGAGTGCTCAGCTCAGCAAAGCTGTTGTGTGGCTTTCCTATGTTTAACACAATGCCTTGGTCTTCATGGATCATTCCTGTATAATCTGCTCCTGCAGAACAGCCCTTACACAAGTGGAACTTTGCCAAGTCAGCAGTTTTCCTGAGAGTGTGAATATAGACTTGTACAGCTCTCAGCCTGGTTTCCCAAGAGCTGCAGGCAATGCTATCTGCATCCCAGCAGCAATGCACTGTGTCAGGGCAAAAGATTATCTCCTCTGTTACTTGAGAAAACAAACCATCAAATTACCTTCCTCATCTTTACCCTGCTCTGTGCTTGACATCCCCATGCTCTTCCTGCCTGCCAGCTGTACTTCAACAGCTGCTAAACACTCCTGTGACCACATGAGAGAAGCAGGAAGATACAACCCAAAACACACACATTCTGCTATGCCTCTGGGGCCTGGAAATGATGCTGATGGCTCTAGCAAGACTCTTAATGGCTCCTGGGACTTCTGACTTCAGGCACTGATCAGCATCACCAGGGCCTGGGAGAAATACCTGCCACAAATACACTTGGTTTCCTCCCAGAATAACACCCTTAATAATCAGAATAAATGCATGTCAAGGAGCTGATGGTACAATTGGTGTCCATTCTGAGAAGACATCTAGTGTCTCTGCTAACCCAGAGGCAGGAGGCATCTTAGTTTTATTTGTAAATCTTCAGAAAGTACTGCCGAAAAGGTGTTTTACTATTATAATGTGTAAAAGGTTTGTTAATATCATGTGTCAAAGGGCAAAGGATATAAATGCACTGCCTGATAGAGCTTATGTATGAAAAAAACAGCATCACAGAATCATAGAATCACAGAATGGTTAGGTTGGAAGGGACCTTAAATCTCAACGTTTCAATCCCCTGAGGGACACCTTCCACTAGACCAGGTTGCTCCAAGCCCCATCCAACCTGGCCTTGAACATTGTTAGGCATGGGGCAGCCACAGCTTCTCTGGGCACCCTGGGCCAGGGCCTCACCACCCTCACAGGGGAGAATTCCTTCTTTAAATCCAATCTAACTCTCCCCTGTCAGTTTAAAGCCATTCCCCTTTGTCCTGTCCCTACAGGTCCTTGTCAAAAGTCCCTCTCCAGGTTTCCTGTAGCCTCTTTAGGCACTGGAAGCTGCTCTAACATCCTCCCAGAGCCTTTTCTTCTCCAGGCTGAACAAGCTCAGCTCTCTCAGCCTGTCTTCACAGAAGAGGTGTTCCAACCCTCTGATGAGCCACCATCCCACAGACTTTTCCTTTCCCTTCTCTGTAATATCATGATCTTTCAAAAATGACATTCCCCACATTATGGTGGGCACATCTAGGTCCCCAGGTGTACTGTACTGAACCTCAAATCAGACTGGTGGCCCTCAGCTGCTTCAGGTCTTTTCCTGCTTCACTCTGTAGCCTGTAACTATCACCAAGATGCAAACATACACATTAGTGCAAGAACTTCTCCATCCTCACCAGATATATTGGTTATGAGCACCAACAAAACAAACAAGGAGCACTCGGCAACCTTAAATCTTCAGGTTACCTTTTAACAACAATAAACCTTCCCTTCTACTGCTCTGTTTCTGATGTATTGAGTGGGATTTGCTGTGAGACCCAGTGTACACTGAGTATATTTCTCCAAGACAGCCCTTTATTGTGAACCATGGCCCAACACCATGATGAGCTAAGAGGCAACAGGGCCACACAAAGGAATAGAACATCCTCGAGCCCCAGCCATGGGCTGATCATACCTACCACCAGAGATGTCACTGTGTGCAGACGGACAACTCCAGCTTGTTTATATGGCAGTTGTAACGCAGACACCTGAACTCAGATGGATCAAGGACCATGACTGGCAATGAATCAAGAGCAAGGATCTGCAACTCAAGGTCCCCTCTGGAAACACCTTTTCATCAGTACCTTTAAGGTTCTGGCTAGAAATTTTCCATGACATGTATCAGTTATTTTTCTACTGACCCAAACAGCTCTGCAATGGATAGTATCCTTTTAATACAAACACTCTTCCTGACAGCTTCCATGCTCCTCCAAGTCTTGGATTTAAGGACTGCAGCGAGCTCCCCTGCCCTGGTACATCCAGCAGCAGGAGCTGCTCAGTAGCTTACAGGAGGCTCTGTTCAGCAAGATTGAGTCATTTCAGGAAGATACTGAGAAATCTGAGCAATCATACACCATGCAAGATCACTATCAGCAAACAGGATGCAAGCCAGGAGGTTGGGTTGAGTGTAGGAATTGCACCTCAGCAAGGTGCTCAGATCATGTACTGCATACATATACCCTTAAAGCAAGAAAACTATATACATAGGTCCATCTAGCACTTCCACCAAAGACATACGGAAGCACCTAAAACCAGAAATCATTTGCTAGAGAAGAAGGAAATCTCCTGTTTTACCTACAGCCACCTGACAGTAGGAGGAGTGCAGGTATATTCCATCATAAGGTCCTTTGGATGTAAGAGTGAGGGCTCTTGATCAATGTCCCTCAAGACACAGCTGAGCTTTGTGACCTTACACACAGGACACAGGGCATCTTTCTTCCAATGGCTGACATTTGTGGACTTATGGAAAACAGAGTTTCCCAATATTCTTACTATAAAGGAGAGACTGAAGAGACTGCTCATTAAGAAATACCACACTAAGATCTGAATTGTGAAAAGCTTTAACAACTTGTCATTAAAACCTCTTCCCATAGGGGTTTAATACACAGGGACAGAGGAAAGCATCATTTGCTATAAAAGCAGAGCTGGGCAGTATGGATGACAAAATGCAAGTATCAAACTAACAGCAAGAGGGAAGAAAAGCAATAAAGGCAGAAAAGGATGACCAAAAAGCAAGAAGCTAAAAAGGTGAAAAGCCTTTAAATAGGTTCTCAAAGTGACTGAGAAGTAAAAATAAAGATAAGGGGGCAAATGGGTAGGTGGTGGGGCAGTTCATTACATCACAAGTAAAGAAGATTAAGGTGACCAAACAACCTGGGCTAATGATGAGCACAGTCTCATTCTTAAGGTGCCCTTAAGACTGGGAGGTGGGGAAAGAGCTTAGCCCAGAGACAAGAAAGGAAAGGAAAAAGACCCCAGTTAAGTGAGGGTGATTGGGAAGAGGGGAGGTAGATCCTGGACTGCTCTCTGGCTGGGTGAAATACTACAGTTAGAAACAAACTACATGTGACTTGTAGAAAATCGACAAAATCAAGAGCGCCATCCAAGAGGCAGGAAACCTAACCAGGGAACTCAAAGCAGTAACCCAATCCAGCATTAACAGACACGCTGCCTAAGTAACTTAAAAGAAAAAAACACCTTATGGGTTTTTGCCTATATAAAATGAATTTATTTGGTAACTTGCTGGGAGGGAGATACAGTTAAGATTTCCCCACTGGTGGTGTGTGATGGGGTCAGGTGCGAACCTACTGAAGTACCTTAGACACATGTGCAGAAGCTTTGTTCAGGCACAGATTCCTGGCAGCTCTGGCCAAGACACTGCCATTCTCTGCAAAGCACAAACAAGGCCATATGTCTATTTGCTCTCCAGAAGCAAACTATTCAAATAAATCCTGGACTGGTTTGGTTGGAAGGGATCTTAAAGCTCATCCGGTTCTAATCCCCTGTCACGGGCAGGGACACCTTCCACTAGACCAGATTGCTCCAAGCCCAATCCAACCAGGTCTTGAACACTGACAGAGATGGGGCAGCCACAGCCTCTCTGGGCAGCCTGTGCCAGTGCCTCAGCACTTTCACGGGGAAGAGCTTCTGCCTAACATTTAATCTAAATGTCCTCTCTTTGAGCACTGGGAGACTATTTTTTTGTGTTAAAGGAATCTTTAAACAACCCCCTGAATTCTCTCTTTCATCAAAGAAAGGTAAGCAGGCTCCTTGCAATGGATTCCCCATGCACAGGTACTGCCCCAGTGTAATGTAAGAAAGGAATTTCCCACACAGTCCTGGGTAGGTGCACTTCCCTTTTGGGGTAAAGGAAAAGTAACCCACCTTGCAGTCTCCTTCCACTCCATCTCTTGCCCATCGATGGCCAGAAGCTCATCCAGCTCCGTGAAGAGCTGTGGAGGTGCCGGGCTGTCATCTTCCTCTCCAAGGATGAAGCGGATGCGTTCGGCAGCGGGGGAGACTGCAGAGGTGAAAATACTGCGGTTAACAGCCTGAGAGATGATCAGGGATGTGCGGCTCCTTTCTTTCCCCTTCTCCCCAAAGCCATTCAGCTGCTTCTCCAGGCTGTCCTTTCCATTTGACATCCTAGGTGTTGCAGACGGAGGGTATGTCTACCTCCCCCTCTCCCCTTCCTTGCCTCTCACTTCAATTCTTAGAACTTCCAGCTGGGAGTAAAGTTCACAAAAACTTGCCTCTTCCTACAGTTCTTAACTATGTTACAGCAATCTGCAACCCTTGTGAAAAAAAGCACTACCAAGCTCAAACCCAATATGCTCTATGGTGTGTGCCCAAGGAAGGACCTTGCATGCTCTGAGTATCTGAGATCCTTCACCCTCTTTTTTATACGACATAAAACCAGTTTCAGCCAAGCTATTTTGGGGCTTGCTTGTAACAGCATCCCATAGCTGGCTTCCCCCTCCCTGCCAACAAGGATCTGGGCACCCATTGGCCTGCAAGGCAGGCTGTGACCTCCCCTGAGCTACCACTGGAGAGCATGGGAATATTTAACAGAAAGGTTGTCTCACCTATACATGAAGAATGCGACCCAATGCATTTCGTCAGGCACCAATGCACTGCAAGAAAACAACCCTTCCTATTGGGAAAAGACTGCCTGTTTAGGTAAAAGAAACCGTGTTCAACACAACCGTGCAACCAAAGTCCGTTGGCACTATTAGCCCAAGGAAAATTAGCAGAAACCCCTTCCAGGGGTGAATCACATGCATTGATTCAAAACTTCCCCATCCACATCCCAAGACCTAGGAGCTTCTCCCAAAGACAACTGGAGCTCATGCCCCAAGAGCCACCTTGCTGGAGGACTTTTGGGGGTTCACAGTTTTTTTCTGATCCTATCACCTTAAAGCAAAGGTGTGGCCATGTGGAATTTTGAGACAGACATCCTTTAGGCTGAATGTTTATTAGCATTAGAGTTAAACAGCAGACTATGAACTTTGAACAGTTCTGCTAAAAACTCCTTTCTTTTCAAAAGATCAGCTGCCTGTCTGTTGCAAAATAATTAATGGCACCAGGTGTCCAATCACTATTGATTTTTCCAGGGTAAATACAGTCTCAATTTGTAATGTGAAGAAAGGAACCGGTAAGAAACATGCCCTTTCCTCCGCTTTTGGATTTTTGTAAGAAACTTTCATAGCTTTCCTCTTAAATTATTCAGCAAAGGTTGGTGCAAATGCAGTTCTTCATCAGTTAGGGTGATGATGCTTTCATAATATAAACCACATTTCTACTGTAAGTCTATTTGCAGTCATGAGTGCCCTTCTAGTTCCCTGGGCACTATGCTGGCTCTGCAGCTCAGGTTGAAGGGACAACACCACACAAAGCCACATATCTGGAAACCACTGTGGCACTCAGGCCAGGATCACAGACCGTTTGGGGTTGCAAGGGACCTTAAACCTCATCTAGTTTCAACCCTCTGCCATGGGCAGGGACAACCTGGCCTTGAACACCTCCAGGGATGGTATCCAGAGTACAAGTTGTTGGGCACCTGAGCACCCAGCAGCCTTTTGGTGTTAAATGCTTATAGAGGAGCCACATGTCTCTTCTTTAACATTCCCAACCCAGCACAGAGAAGGCAACCAATGAGCTGGTCCTCAGAGTACTGCATGTCCTGCTAAATGGGCTGAAAGTAATTTCCTTCTTGCACTGCAACAGGAGCAGGAACATTTACAAGCTCCTCCTTTCCCCCGTCACAAAGTCCTCTGCAGCATTGCCTTTCACCACAGATCCCATTAAGAAAATCTCTGAAAGCTCTGACTACCCCTTAGGACAGAGCACAGCAGTCCAGCCTCCCTACCTGCCAGCTACTTGTATACATCTGTTTTCCAGCACTACCATCATGTATGCACAGCTGCAAGCCACTGAGGGACCACATCCTGGTGAGCATATCCCACCACCCCCTGCCCAAGCTCATCATTTCAAGGGTACCATTTCATCATTATGGTTACCTCAACCACAACCGTCTTAGAATATGTGCTACAGCAGCTTTACAACACCAACCAAGTGGTCTGTGCCTGTGCCACTACAGCGTGTAAGCCACATGTCCCTCATCATCCAGTAACATTCCCTATTGGCTACTTTCCATCAGTCCTTCCTTTGAGAAAACCCATCTCTTCCCACAAAAAAAAAAAAGCTTGCTTTTGATGTGCTCTTAACAGGAGAGGAAAACATTGCTAAACTGAATCCAGCCATAGAAAATTAAGACATTATATATATACTTATATATTTACTTACAACCTTATATACTTACAACCAAGATTATATACTTATATATACTACATAACCACTAGGTCTTATAGATTATTTTTTTCCAGATATATTTCTCAGAATCTCTGAGGTGCATGCGTATGTGATTATCTGGCCTGGATGTAACAGATGCACTTTGCAGAATACTCCCAAAATAGATCTGCAAACATGTAACCTTATGCATGAAACCTGTCCTTGCAATTATGAAAGAAATTTGGACTAAAAACCTTCATCCAAAACATGGTTAAAACAAATATTAGTCTAAATAATTACAATTATCCTATTCTAAAAATACAATTACCATTTGAGATCATCTTTACACAGGTAACCCCAATCAACTGCTGGTGCCTGAAGCTTGTGCTGAGCCATCTAACCTAAGTGGAAGGAGAAAAGGTTTGATTTCCCTTAAATTACTTTGAATTCAGCTGAAGACCACCACCATCAAGTGGTTGCCCCTCTTCAGCCATCCGGTGGATTCACAGCAGTGGAAAGGGCCTGGGGAGTTTAAGGTGGATGACTACAGCTGATGGTTGATGGTATCTGAACTCTGCTGCCATCCTCCACATCAAGAGCAAGACCTGCTGGTAGAGTACACATAATGGGAATGTTCCATCACCTTTCCCCTCAGCCTGCACTAATAACTCTCAACATGCTCTTATATTCTGAACTAAATTTAAATATCACAGCTAGGAAAGCAGTAACATAAATTTCAATTCTATTGCTTCAAAAAGCCATATGGAGCACAGCAAGTGGCTGGTGCATGGATTGAACAACAAGGCAAGTGACTGAATAACTCACTGGCTGCAGGCAACAGGAAAATTATCTCTTTTCAGTCATTTTGAAGAGGTTTTCTCACATGGGAGTGGGATGCTGATAATCAATCTCATAATAGATAATTCATATTATCATATGATAATCATAATAACATGATGCTGGAGAGGACTCATCATCAGGGACTGCAGTGATAAGACATGGGGTAATGGGTTCAATCTGACAGAGGGGAGATTCAGGTTAGATATAAGGAAGGAATTATTACTGTGAGGGGGGTGAGACACTGGCACAGGTTGCCCAAGGAAGCTGTGAATGCTCCATCCCTGAAAGCGTTCAAGGCCAGATTGGATGGGGTTTGGAACAACCTGATCTAGCAGAAGGTGTCCCTGCCCATAGCAGGGGCTTGGAACTAAATGATCCTTAAGGTCCTTTCCAACTCCAACCATCCTGTGATTTCTATGGTTCTGTAATTCCACAACCACCCGCAACACTTTGATCACTGAACTGCATCATGAGAAGAATTGCAGAAATGCTCCCACCAAACCTAAACGTGCATCATGCATTACCTTTCCTTTCTTCTCTTCTTTTTGGTTTTTTTGGTTTTGCTAATTTCCTATTAGCTGCATTTAGTGCAGATGATAAGGGTCAAAATCCAATTAAGGCATTTGCTGGGTCACAGGTCTCCTCTGCTTGCTTTGCCACATGTTCTTTATTGCAATTCTGTAGGTTAATGGGCCGTTCCTAGGTTGTTTATGCGCTCTCTTTAGCAAGAACATATTTTCATCCTAATCTCCAGAGCGAACACTATGTGCTCAGTGCGGGGCAGACAGCTCACTATCAGGCTTAGGAACCATAGAGCAATTAACCTGGGGGTTGAACTCCACAGACCTCCCCCTGCCTGACCTTTGAGCACCAACCTCCCAGCCTTGACCATCACCTCTACTCAATCTGCCCAGTTTAGCAGCTGCTGGAACCAGCACCGTTAACAACAGGAACGACTGCTGCCAAGTCTTTTTAATATTGCATTCCTTGCTATCACATTTGAGAGGTGACCTGCTGATCAACAGACATATGTAGCAGAGAAAATGCTAATCCACAGATTTAGATGACTGGGATTATATTTTTCCTCTGAATGGGAGAGGAATTATGGTATTAATTGCACATGGCAAACATGTAAACAGAGGCATTGCCATCCATAAGCAACACCTCTTACCTCCCCCCTCTTCCTGTTCCTGTTCTTATGTTCAGTCACAAGTGGTCCATGAGGCAGCTTATAAAACACATCACTTGCAGGAGAGAAGGAACACATCAGCAATTTCTCCTAGTTCAGTTCAGGCCAATTATGAGTACAATGCACACCCTTGGGTTCCCAAAGGCAAAAATCCATCTCCATCAGCAGCAAAAAGTCTCAGGGAGCTCAGAAATAGATGCAGACACATTCTGGCATGACACTTCAAGTCAGCCATGGCTGAACTTCCCATTCCCATGTCACTCCCCGAGTATCCTAAAGTCACCTCCTGCTGCAATGCCAAGCTACAAGTGCCTCTCTTGTCACGGGTGGGAGATGGTTAGTGCCGTGCTGTCAAGGCATACAATACTGCCTTGGGATGACCTGCACATCAATGCAAGTCTTTTGTGTTGATGTACAGGTAAAACAGCCTCTTCCCGAGTCAGCCAACACTGTTTTCCTCCAAATCTTTCACCAGGGACACTTCTAAGCACACCTGGGACCAGCAACTCTGTCAAATGCTTCCTCCACTCAAGGCCAAGAGAGTATCTAACACGAAGTTCTCCACTACTTTGAAGTACTTTGGCAGCTACAAACCCTCCAGAGACCCGCTGTAAATCCTTCCTCAAAGCCTGTGGTGACATTATCAAGGAAAGTTATTTGTCAAATGTGCTTTCCATATAAGAGTTAGTGAAAGAGGGCATGATTATACTGCCATTAATTTCTGGGGTTGCCCTCACTTAGCCCAAACTTGGTTCAAATTCACCCAAGGTCAGAGTGAGCTAGTTAAGTGAAACACTTTAATCCAGTTTCAAGCCATCTTTGTAGTTTAGCTGACTTGAGTTCCAAAATTATTCCATTGCCCCAAACAATTTAAGTTGTGTGTTAATGCCGATACAAGACCTTATGCATTTTAATCAGCTCCCTTGATTTATAGCTTTATCAACTGCCATTCATTTTCCTGACTCTTCTTGCACAGACAAGCCCTGGTACCCTTTCACAACAGGGATGTCACCAGAAGCAGCAGAAACCTGCTCCAGTACTGAATGCATATTGCTGGTAAGACCAGAACTCACCCTATCTTGATTTTGCAGTGAGATTCTTGCTCTACGTCTTACTTGTCTTGATTAGTACAGGAAAGAGCTAGTTCAGTTACTCTATTTGGCAAAAATTGTGGAGGGATGCTGATGAATTAAGACCAGGTTAAGATCTGACAGTGAGAATGTGAGATGAGGCATAAGAGCATATAGGGAAGACTTCTATGGCTCACGTTTTTACCAGCTTTCCTGAAAGACTAACCCAAATGGAATCATACTTCAAGCTAGGAGTCACTAAAAATCACCATCTTGGACATCTTCACCTGTTCATGGAGGACATCTGCATGATGATGACAGCTGCCCCATCCCTGACAGTGTTCAAGGCCAGTTGGATGGGGAAGTAGAAGGTGTCCCTGCCCATGGCAGCAGACTGGAAATGGATGAGCTTTAAAGTCCCTTCCAACCCAAAACAGCCTGTGAATCTATGATCTGACACACCAAGCCAAGCCCACAGGGTAAGGCAAAGGATGCCCTCTCAGTGTACTAGAAATACTATTCAGTATTTCAGGAGCACTGCTCCTCCTAGAGTGTGGCACACAGACTCTCCATGCTATACTTACATCTTCACAGGTAGGAAGTGTTGTTCCCTTTAGGGAAGAGACCATGGTCAAATCAGGCAATGCCAGTTTCTGCAGTACAAGCCAGGTGAGAACTGATTTCCTGAAGCCCTAAGTGCCCTACATAGTGCAAGCATCCTTGAATGCCACTGAATAAGCCAACTGCACCAAGACTTCCACGTCACATCAACTTCACAGAAGAGCTTGGACCTGAAATCACCAGTCAGTGACCACCCATCGGGCCTCTTGGAACCCACCTCTGGGTCATCAACTCTTCAGCTAATTGCTGTTAAGTAAGCATGGGAATTTCTTTTGTTCTGATTGGGTTTCTTGTAGAGAAATCCCATCACTTCCTGACCCTGCACCGGTGCTGGCTGGCTGTAAGGCAGATTAGACTTGTCCATGGGCAGAGCTTGCCAGCCTGCAGGGGACACTCACTACACTACCGAGATCCCATCCTGGGCCACTTCTTCCACAACTACAAAAGCAGCAAATGCTATTCAAGCTACTTGATCCATCTTGAAGTAAGTATATCTCCCATCCCTGGACCATGACATTTCCAGCACATAATGAATAGCACTGACTGCCTCCTAATAATTCATGCTGGACTATTGTACCGCATGATTGTACATGTCCTGCTCTAAGCTCCTCTGCAGCATGTGGCATATATTAAGTCTTTGATCTGCAAAAAATCTTCAGTATTAGACAAATGCTTACTAATAACATTCTCTTGAGTGCCAGAGGAATGGCAGCTTTTATGTAACAATCTGCTGAGTGTTCCTAGCTCCTTCAGTGCTGTTGAGATCACATACAGAAGTTTTGCCTACAGACATTTTATTCACAGAATCACAGACTGGTTTGGGTTGGAAAGGGACCTTAAAGTGCATCCAGTTCCAATCCCCCTGCCATGGGCAGGGGCACCTTCCACTACACCAGGCTGGTCCAAGCCCTGTCCATCCTGGCCTTGAACACTGCCAGGGATGGGGCATTGTTACTGTCATCATTATTATCATCACTGAAACATCCCTTGGAGATACAGGAACAGAGAAAAGACTCTTCTTCCAAATATTTCTCATCTATAGCAGACAGCTCACATGGACATGGTGTGCAATGTGGACCACATCTGGCAACCTTTTAAACAAAACAAGCATCACCTAAATGAAAATGTCAGTCATTTGTAACATAAATATTTAATATATTAACAACCTGAGTCTCTGCCTCCTCAAATCCATGCAAGGCTCTGGTTTCCAGGGGGTGGAATTGGCTGTACGTGGACCATGCAATTCGCCATGGGTGTGCCACAGCTAGATGTTCAGCAGCAGTTTCTAGCTTCCAACCTACTAGGAAACTGGGAAATGTCCCTTTCTCCATCACTTTAATTGTCTAGATTCACCAAGTGCCATTTTAATTCCATCGAAGGCAATGATGACTCTGACCCTCATTTTTACTAAAGGACTAAACCATGATTCTACACCATAGGCTGTGCCCTGTAAGAAACCATACTCTTTGTAAGCCCTGGCACGACTTAAACCACATAACAAGCAATTCATTACAAAATACGGGCAACAAGGCTATTTTTTGACTAGTTCTGGAGGTCATTCATCTCACTTCACGTTGTGGGAAACTGCTGTAGCAGCACATTTTTAAGGAGCTATTACTGAGCGGTTGCCAAAAAGACTTTATTAAAGAGCTTTCTCTTTATTAAAGAGAAACCTCCTGTTCCTCTGGTGAGCAAATAAAGATAGCATTTACTTTTCCACTGTAACACAGCTCCCTCAAAGGTAATTTTAAAGTTGTTTTGATGTGATGTCCTCAAATAGATATTGTCACTTCATCAGCTGCAGGCCCCCCTGCCAAACTGTTAATTCAGTTTACCCCTGATCATTCACCTGTGCCTCCTTTTTTAGGCAATGGTGAGAGTACAATGACATTTTTAAGGACACAGCTACAACAGCTCCAGGCTCTTCTGAATTCAAGCTTCCATACAGTGACAAGAAGAAACTTCCTCTCCCTCCCTGCCCTTTAAAACCAGCCCTCTGGCTGCAATAGAGAATTTTATGCCTATTAAGCTCTTCCCACAAGCAAGGTTTCATCATTGTCTATTTGTCCTATTCAATCAATCTCCACATCAGCTCTGACCATTTCAGCACTTCACCAAGTCGTCTTCTTGACAGAAGAGAACCAACCCTCAGAGGCAGGAAGCCAAGTGCAAGCGTGCGGGGATTTTCACTATTGCTTCCTGCAGCTTCAGTGTGCTCCGGCTGAGCCCTTTGTCCCATGAGCTTTTCAGCCAGTGTCTCCGGATGAAACGGAGCCCATTCCCGTTGCCAGGCAGTGTTTCAAGGAGCACTGAATGTCTCTGGCATCCAACACTTTTTGCTTCCAATTCTTTTCATATTGCCCCCTCTGTTTTAAACACTGCCAAATACCTCGTCCACTTCAGGGGTGGAGAGGAAAGCACATTATTATTCTGTACAATCATTACAGGAGATGAACTGATGTCTGAGAGCAAAATATATGCACTGAGTTCTGCAGGTGGCCATTCCTCCATCATCACCTTCAAACCCCACATCAGAGAGTGATGCCATAGGCTCCCATCAGCTGCAAGGCTCAAAAGTACAAATTACAATGGGGGAGAAGATGGGGGGAGAGCTAAACAAACAAGGTGTGATTTCTGCATTGCCTTGCACACAGGACTATTATTTACAAAACTGGTTATCCATGGCTGGGTCCCATCTGAGTGGTTCCACTTGGAAGAGGTGTCATAGGCAGGACAAAGTGTCAGGGGTCAGAGACCCAAGCCGGGTTGCAAAGCTGGCAGAACAACTAACAAGAGAAGCCCTATCAAGGTGAATCTCGTTTTCAAGGCTGAAAAATACTTCAGCATCCATAATGCGATTTTCTTTTTACTTATCAAAAGGTAGTGTTTGTTACTAGGCATCATTTTGAGCAGCAACGAACAGAGGTCTCCTTCTTGGGTTGCAGAGTGGGCCACACAGGGAAAGTGAAGATAAGAAGCAGCAGGAAGAGGTGTCTATTGCTGATATAACTACAGTCTTCCCCAGAGTTGGTGGTGGTTGTGGAAGGGGCTCCCTTTCTCCAAAAGGCAGAAGTGAGGGACATATTGGCTATTCTGATGTACACATCTCCATGCTACACGCATTAACATGTGAATTCAGTAGCCAAAACCCACTCAGTGCTCGGGAGGCCACCCCACCTTGAGTATCAGCATGAGTAAGGTGCCAGCCTCCTATGAGTTGCTTTGAAAAAGCCCAGCTTTTCCTTTTTTTCCATCACCTTCTGAAAAGCCTCATTCAGTGACAAACAGCCCCTTTGGCTCTCAAAGGTTAACAGCCGCTTATCTAAACTGCTGCAGAGCCAGGGAGAACTCAGACAATGCCTCCTTTGACTGGGAGAGCGGCAGGCCTTGGCCTGACAGGGCAGTTCCAAAACCCATTACTTTCATGTCTGGATGTTGGTTTTCCTTTCCCTTTACCTCACACTTCTCTGCTGCAGCAAAGCAAGTTTGACCAAGTAGATCCATCTTTTCAGACCCATGCTTTTAGTCTGTCTTTTACATCCTGAAAAAAGCCCATCCTCAGTTGACATCCCTGGGCACATTACAATCATCCTGATGAAACTGTCAATGTCTGTTAGCAGCGTGGCAAAGCAAAGCTTTTGGTGGATAAATCACTTCTGTGAGAGCATTTCTTTTTCTGAGTCAAAACAATTCAGAACAGGGCTCTTGCAGTGGCATTTCAGTAGCAGAAAGACCCTATTGAGATCCAGGCACAATAACCAGTTTGGTTCCTGCCTTTAAAAATTAACCACCATTAACTTCAGGCTCAGAGCAGCTCCAGGCTGCCAGCAGCACACTCCTTCCAACTGGCTTCCCAGAAAGAAACTCCTGATTCAACTTGTTCTCTCTCAAAAGCCTGGTGACATTTCTACAGCTCTCTCTCTTTACCCGTTTCCCCTTGCAACAGCAAGCAGAGCTCAAGCTTCTGCCTCCTTTTTATTTGTAGCTTCACAGACTCACCCCTACCTCTTACATGAGCCTGCAAACCCACCCCTCCAGGTAAGAAAAGTCAGCTGCTCAGTATCCCTCACACCATGAACTTGGAAGGTTGCACAGTTAGAACCTGATGATAGGAGGTCTGCATAGGTCCGTGTTTTAAAATGTCTAATATAAGCTCCAAAATGGCAGATCATCTCTTGTTAGCAAGGGAAGGGAGCTGAACTGTTAGGGCACCACACAGCAGGCATTTTAGCCAATGAAGAATCATAGAATCATAGAAACAGTTAGGGCTGGAAAGGACACTAAGGCCACCTAGTTCCAACCCCCCTGCCACGGGCAGGGACACCTCACACCAGACCATGTTGCCTGAGGTCAACAGGAGAAGCAAATACTGGAGAAAGGAAAAGAAGCTGAGATAAAAGAAGTTTGTGAAAATAAAATCAAGAGAAGAGCAATGAAATTTCTGAATGCCCCATCCCTGGAAGTGTTCAAGACCAGGATGGTCGGGGCCTGGACCAACCTGGTCTAGTGGAAAATGTCCCTGCCCATGGCAATGGGGTTGGAACTGGCTGGGCTTTGAAGTCCTTTCCCACCCAAACCCTTCTGTGATTCTATGACAAATGCTCATGAGAAGCAATGAGCTAGCAATATATACCCTTCCCTGGCTCCAAGTCAACTGGCCAGGCTTTATGGTTGACCTTGGCATCTACTGCACTGAAGAGGAAAGAGCTTTTCTCATCAAACTCCAAAGTACAAGAATGAAAATTGACTCCGGCAAGGCAATAGCTTCAGTGTATTTGGTAAGGGCTCACCTAAACTGGAAAGCAGCTTTACTGCTTCTAGCAAATTTCTGTCAGTCAGTCAACTAAATATAAGTATAAAATATTTCCACTCCTGGAAATGAAACCCAACGAGGATTTATGCAAGTAAAATCATTTTCAGAAAAAATAACAGACCATTATCCAACGTATTTATAGAGTAAAATGAAGCATAGGTCAGTTTTCACTAATGACTCTACTGTAATTAAGATCAATATACTCTGGAAAAGGAGACTGCCAAAACTGAGGAAGGAAGCAACCTAGTACAAACAAACCTAACTTTTTTTTTTTTCACTGAAAAAAGAGAAATTTGGTGTCTAGAGACGCATTTGGAGACTGTTGATGGAATGCAAAGTAAGCCATGAAGAGATCTATAGTTACTGAAACAACAGAGAAGCTCAAAAGCACTCAGGAAGCACAAATATACTGAATAAGGAGGCAAAGCCCCACTCCACTGTACCACTTAGGAATATCTTAGTCCAACACAAGCCTAAGTTTGTCATTTTAGTCCAACACAAGCTTAAGTTTCAAAACCTTGAAGCATAAGGAAGATTTGACCAAATCCTGGCGAGTAAGTACAGAAGACGGACAAGGAAAATGAGTTCTGTAAGAACACTAGCAGCAGGAGGCTGGAGAACCTAGAGGTGAACTGGACCACCTCGTAACGAGACTGCCAATTATGGGGATTAAAGAGTTTGTAGGAAAGCAAAGCAGCTTCTTCGTGTGAAACTTCACCACAGAGGTGAGTGGGAAGTCAAAAACTTAATGTCTGAAAGCTTAAGTTGAAAATCTAGTGCTTTTTAAAGATTAACGTATGAGGCAGCTGAGGCATGAAGGTGTCTGAGAAAGAGGAAGAAGAGATGAAGATTAACTCAACAGTACTAAGTGGCCAAAAGCCCTTGTGCTCACACTTCAGAAGACCCTTTGCAACCTTGAGGTTTTAGTGAGGCCTGGGACATTTCATACAGCAAAGAAAACAATAATCCATCCATGAAACCCCCATGAACTGGTACCCAACTAGCTAAACAATGGGACAGCACCTACCACAGCAGAAAGAATTATTTTCTCTGATTTCCATTTCTTTCCAGACTTTGGAGGTTTTCTACCACTGGCCAACCTCATTGTGGTTACAAAAAGTGCACAAGGTTAGCATGACTTTAGTTTGGTTCCCCTACTAAGAACACAGCCATTCTGAGCTGCCACAGCCTGTTTGGACCTACTCAGACCAAGGGTGCTGCAGTTAAAAACAAAACCATTATAGCAGAGTTCTCAGACCCAAAGTGCTATTTAAGCAGATTTTTATTTCTTTCTTTTAAGCTCCTAAATGCAACTTTGGCAATTATTGGGTTATGTAATTGCCTAACATTTAACGTTTACATCAACATTTTACAACTCATTTACATGTAGTTCATTAAATGCTTTGGGGTTAATTGGTCTTTTGTCATGCATTAAGTAGCTTGTTAATTATTAGACAATCGGGAGGGAAAAACAAGTAGGAGGTCAGTTTGAGGATGGCTTGAACTGCACAGAATGGCTGCTGCTAATTAGCAAAATGCATGGGGGGGATTTCTGCAGATTCACTGACCTTCCTAATGGTCAAACCCCTGCTTAGCCCCAAAGCTAATGGTGTATTTTACAGGATCATGTTGACTTTTCTGTTCTATCTGTTGAGAAGAAGGATACAACAGGAGTCATTTAGTGACTTCAGTGTGCATGTGAGCTAATGATGAAACCACAGGAGAAAAGAGAGAGAAGATGCAATTCGTTGGGCTCAGCATGAAGAATGTAACAGGGAAGATCAACATTTTTAGACACAAACTAGACAAAATGGGTAGAACAAGGAATACAAGGAGGATCCAAAAAGATGTTTCCCTACATGACCAAAGTCAAGCACCCACATTTCCAAGTTTCCTGATTACAGCAAACCCAGGCCACATCTCAGCACACTATTATGGCACGGACAATTTTGTACCACCTGTGCTAAAAAGAGAGCCCCCCAGGACACTCAAGTATTCCCTGTTCCAAGCACTGTCAGCCCAGGTGCATCCAAAGAGATCATAATGATTGAAGAGAAAAAGATGAAATTGCTGTGCCTCCTTATGGCTCTATTCCACCTGCACTCCTATCTAATGAAAAAGTGCTTTGGACACAATATCATAACTTAAAAACCAACATTAATAACTTACTTACACAGCTGTCCCTGCTTTTGGGTGTTTGGACCAAATGACCTCCATAGGTGCCCTCCAACCTGATTTATGCTATCCCAATACTAAACTATAGCTAATGTATCACTAATCTCCACTTTGGTTACCACATCTGCACCCAAATGGGAGCACTTTGCCAGGTTTTCAGAACACCTTCTAGTAATGAAGAGAAAATGGAAACCTCATGGTTGTTTTAACAACCTGCTTGGCATCATAGTCTGTAAACTGAGATTAGAAACTAACATAACAAAAAGCCAACTCTTGTATTAGAAGCACTTGAAAAAAAAGGCATCTAATTCAAAAATGTATATGCTGTCACTTTCATACATGGCTTCTTCGCACCAGGTGCCCCAACTCCAACTTCTTTGCCTTTTAGTAAGATGGTGCTGCTAACTGTGTACGTTTCTAGCATGGACATTTTTATTCTGAATTGAAGTGACCTTGACTGGAGCCACTATATACCTGAACAGAGTTATTAAATACTTTAAAAAGACTTTTTTTGTTTTCAGAACCCTCTCTGCTAACTAACTTTTGGAAACATTAAGGGTTGACCTTGGTCACACAACGTCTTCAGAGGTCCCTTCCAACCCTAACAATGCTGTCATTCTGTGATGGCCACAAAGCCGGTTTGATGGCCCGAACGGTCAGGGCAGGCAGTGCTGTTGGAAAGGTAGAAAGGAGTGAGGGTGTGATGGGATCTTCATACAGGAGATGTGTCCCCAACAGAAATGTGAAGCTGAAGTTAGGAACCACCCTTTGCCACTGAGTGACCTTGGGCTGCGCTGTTGGAAGTTCACAGCCCGGCAGCTGGGCAGGGCTTGGTTAATACTGATATTCAAAGGACCCTGTCCCAGTGCCAAGAACACAGTTGTATGACAAGGGTCGCTTTGTCTTGTATCCCCCTCCACTTCCCAGTACATGAGAAACTGCAGAAATTCCCTTGCCGAGGAGAATAACTAAGCTGAGTAACTTGGAATTACAGGCTTTCAAGGTTAGTTCAGTGCCGGAGCCAAGACATATTTCCAGTGCTTCTCAGGCCTGAAAACAGCCTTCTACTTTTAATGACTTGCCTTTTATCTTTAATAAGGGATTAGGAGTTATTTTTCCAGCTAATACCTTAAAATCCAGATAATCATAAAAGCAATCAGTAAGACCCAATATATGTTAATTACTCATTTTCTTCTCATCTCTCGTTGGCGTGCTGTCACACTTATACGTTAATTTGTCTATAATAAGGCTGAGAATCAAAATCAACAAAAGGCTTCAGGTCCTCCCAGGAGTCACAGGTTTGCACTTGGGGGATTAGTAACATCGTATTTGCAGCGACAGAGAAGAAAACAACATGATGGCCAAAGACACACTGAACTACTCAACCTGCCAGTTACCTTCACCCAGACATATGCTCTCCCTGCACACCAGCTTCCCACAGGAGTGCAACTAGGCACAAGATAAGCTCAGGCAGCACTGGACAAAGCTCTTGGATAAATGGCAATAGGCAAGTTGTGCTTCCCAAGTTATTCCTAGTTAAACAGGACCCTAAAATTATATGTTTTCTATAATGGGCTTGGAGCAACCTGGTCTAGTGGAAGGTGTTTCTGTCCTTGGCAGGGGGTTGGACTAGATGAGCTTTAAGATCCCTTCCAACTCTAACAATTCTATGATTCTATGACAATAGGCTATACTGGCCTTTCCAAAGGGAATCTACTGGAATAGCAAATGCAGAAGCTTCAGATCTAAGATGAGATAGTGATAGAGGGAGAAGCTGGAATAATGATGATAGAGCACCCATTACTCAGACAGGTCATACCTACGACTGCCAAAGACCTGAAAGGAAACTATGTCATTAAGACACAATGCCCACCTATTCTCTTGAGGACATGGGAACAACATTGTATTTGGAAGCACACAGGCAACTGTTTTCTGCCCACACTGCTTGCTCCCTCATCAGGGTCAGACCTGCCTGTGCTCCTGGAAAACACTAACGGAAGGACACTTCTGCAAGAGCAAGAGACGGATGTGTTCCAGAAGGCTGAGCTCCACATAAACCCTTTAGATGACCGCCAGGTCAGGAATGAGTTCTCACTATTAATGCAAAGTACCGTACAACCACATGCACTGCAGTTCCCAAGACCTGCTTCTCAAGTACAGATGGGCTTGCTGATGGACCATTTCAGCTACAAAACCGGGGCTGCTGGTAAGCTAAAAGGTTTCCCAAAATTGCTTTCTACAAGTTTGCACTGATGCACCTTGCACATAGGATACATTGCATTCATCTAAACAGTTTGCTCCCACAAATAAGGGCAATTCTTTGGCTGGTTTGGTTCAAGCAACAAAACTGCCCAGGTTGGACAAAGGCAAATCTGCCCCTGTGCAGAAGGACAGCTCCTCAGCTAGCAAATTGTCATGTTGTGTGATGGTCCAGGAGACTTGCAGGATTATCTTCACAACCAAAAGCTCCTCTTTTTTTCCCAAATTTCAAAAAGCCAAGTGTTTGAAAATTCCCCCTTGATAGAAATTCTATCATTCCCCTTGGAAAACTGCCACCAAAGATACTAGAACTCAACCCTTTAAAATCAACCAAGTAGTACAACTAGGCTACCTATCCACACTTGACTCTGCACAAAAGAATTTCTAAATAGGAAATAATTACACTTAGTGACAAAGCAGACACCCAGAAATTAAGACACTTGCACCTCTGAACCCAACCCATTGTACAGCAATACAATGGGAGACTGAAGGGAAAATACACATTTCACTGAAACCTCCCTCTAGCACACAATGGAGCGACTAAGATCTTGGCAGGGAAAAAGAAAACCATTTAACACCCCACAGATACCACCAACTAGGAAACAGCTTTCAGTACTCACAGCAACAGCATCTCTGCCATAAATCACCAGTCAAATATTCCTTCCTCTTGCAGATTCTCACCTGCAGACCACAGAATTATGGACAAACCTGGATTGGAAGAAACCTCTGGGAGTCATCTGCACCAATCTGGTGGGAAAAGTAAGGCCTTCAATCAGGTACCCAAGGCCCCATCAAGCCAGATCTTGAATATTCCCAGCAACAGAAATAGTGCCGCTTCTCCTTCCCGTGTTTGCTTGCATGGTGAAGAACACTTTTTTCATACCCAGATGGAAATTCAGATGGAATTTCCCTGGGAGCAGCTCATGCTCATTCCATCTGATCCCATCACTGTGCAACCTTCCCCGCATGTCTGCATATGGGAAAGACAACAGGTTTCCTCACAGGTCTCCTAAGAGCACCACAACTACACGCACACAGCCAACTCAGGCTAAGTTTCAGGACTGCCCTCTTCTGACAGCCAAAACCTAATTCTACTTTATTCCTTTCTTCATACCCCAGTGATGTGCATGAAGATCACAATGACGTGGTTGTCCTATGTCCAGCACAAACTTCATTCAATCCCTTTTCCTTGTACTCAGGCTGGAGGCAGGAAAGGCTGAGGCTAGTCCCTAATATGGATCAGGACTTTGAATGCAGGCTGAACGGCTTCTGGGTCAGACTAAAAGACCTGAGAGGCCTCAGCTATGATCTACTACACACATTCAAGCAGGTTTTCACAAAGCTTAAACTTTCTGATAGTCTAGACAAATTACAGACATAGCCAACCATTTTAATTCCAAGTGTCTGATGGAAAATACAGGTGGAATCTAGTCTCTAGATTTCTAGGAGCACTAGAAATTTTCTTTAGTTAGGATCTCTAAAACCTTTTCTAGAGTTTAAAATGGAAATTTACCCCTGCTTTCCTTCCTCCTTCTCTTCCCTAGAAGAAATGTGAGCTCAAGGTAAATACAAAATTGAGTCCTAATAATTATGTCTTGGCAAAGACACAGGCAAGGACTTTAGATTCTCCATTTAAATCCTATTGCACAACTATAAGAAAAGAGTTAAGGAACTGTTCTAGTGTTGTATTTATTGTATAGGTGGTTAACAAACTAACAAAGAAATTATGACCCAAACTGTACCGCAATATGCCAAGAACATGAAAACTAAGAAGAATAAAGAGCAGACAGTACATGTTTATGGAAGTGTTTAAGGCAGGTTAGATGGGGCTTGGAGCAACCCGGTCTAGTGGAAGGTGTCCATGGCAGGGGGTTGAAACTGGATGAGCTTTAAGGTCCCTTCTAACCCAAACCTGTCAATGATTCCAAAGACTTGATTAAGCAAGTCAAATTGCTTTATCCAAGTGAGAATCACTAACTATCAGTTAGAATTGCTTCATCCAAGTTGGAAACACTAATTATAACATTAACTATCACTATCTCAGTTGACGCTCTGGTAATGTGCTGAACTGGTTTTTGACAGTGGTATCTTCTGTAGTGCAGAAAGAATATTATTGTCAGTTTACTTTATTAAATTATTCAACTCATTAAAGAAATTAAATGGGAGGTGACAAAACAGGAGAGGCCGTTTCTCTCTTCTGAATTCTGAGCTGGAAAGAAGGTGCAGGAAGATAATATCTAGGAGGATGGGGAACTCTGCTAGCTCATTAGCTTAGATAATGCTTCCCTTGATTCCTAAAAGGATTTCAGCTGGGGAAAATAAACCCTGAACACCAAAGCCCTCAAGTAGCAGCACCAATAAATAAAGGTGGCCTTACTCTTCTGTGGTTTTAATTGAATTTCAATTTCTATCCACATAGAATTTGACAAAGATTATACTAAAAGGTAGTCCTTGCAAGCTCATCTCAACGATTCATGCCCCAGACTTGACTGTACAACTTAACTGCATCTCAGTGACCATAATGGTGATGTATAAATGCGTATAGTGCATGTGGACACCCACACAGAGATGCCTGAATTTAGCCATCCACATTCTGCCTCTAGTAAATAAAAGCTGCATTGGTTACTCCTTCGTAATGCACAAAAAATAAGATACTGGATACCTGTATATTACATTACCAAATGTAAACAACTATTTTAAGTGTGACGTGGCTACCAAAATGGAGTAATAGGTTCAGTACAAAACGGCAACAGCAAGTCAGTCACTGAGAATTAAGTTCCCCTTAGGAAATCATGAGAACTACATAGCCAGATTAAAAACCATTATTTAAATTCAAGTTTCCTACCCACTGATTCAAATCACTTATGACACCAATATTACTATTTCTTTACTTTTAGTTTTAGGGCAAACCAGGCTCTGATGATTTATCAGATAAAAAATAAACTTGCTGATAAAATGAGAGTGATGAAATATCTCATAATTACTTTGGCTACTGACTTAAATTCTCCAGAGATTCCCATTCTCATGGCTCCAGCAGAGAATAAACAGGATCCCAAACAGCAAGGGAAGGAGTAGTCTGCAGATGAGAGGCAGCAGTGAAGCTGCAGGGTGGGAAGGAATTCACTGGGAATGTGTAATACACAAACCAAGAGACACACGAATCCTTCTCAGCTGTTTCAGAATGCAGAATTTTAATGGGTTTGCTTTGTGAATGTGAATACACACAGAGAAAAGCGGTTTATTCATTATATTTTTTAAAGCTTACCTTAAAGCCTATTGAACTATTAAAAACAAACAAGAAAATTATCTTAAGTATGCAGTTGATTTTCAGGAAAATTCAATACCCCACCTCCCTGGGACCCCTAGTTCAACATATGTGCTCCAACCTGTATGTAAAGCCAAAGCGGGCACAGCAAGAGCAAATCTCATTCCTCTGGTCCTCTACACCAAAGCACTGGGCAAACCTTGCCAGTGATGCAGCCAAGAGCAAGATGAAGCCACTTTTCCAGGAGGCATCATCATACCTTGCCATGCCACTTATGCTGAAGAAGTTAGAAGCTTTGATGAAGGGAAATTAGCTTCTTTGAGGGCTTCATTTATTCCAGAGGAAGGACGGAACAGCAGTTTTGTGCCACAAACAGACTGACAGACCCTTGCTACAGCAGCTACTGAAGCAGCAGCCTAGGCTATGAACGTGAGTATCATCTCCAAGCTCATCTGCAGGAAAGAAATGGTACAAGGTATTTGTTGCCTTCTGGTTTCAAGAGTTCAAAGAGTTTTGAAAGCTTGACTGATGCAGTGACAGATGTGAAGCCAAACACATACCAGCATCAACCTGTTTTCTTCCCCCGAGATTTTAGTAAAGTGATTCCATGCAGGACAAACTCAGAAAGATAAATTTGAAACAAAAGAGATAATAAAACAGACCTGCCAGCAATCTGCTGTGCATTAACCACTGTGCTTGGACTACACCAGCCCCTCTTCCACTCATCTGCAGCAATATAGACACTCCACCAGAACTCAACCTTACTGAATGTCCTAAGAACAAGCCCATCACATAGAAAAGTAACTTCAGAAGAAACAGCCAGGGGCTATTTGCTAAGTGTCCATCTAAAGAAAAGAGCTGTTTTCCAGGTGCAGTTGAGAAGTGGAGAGCTCTTTCAGATACCTGCTCCCTCAACTGCAAACCACATTCTTCTGCTTGATTTTGAGGTGAAGTCAAAGGTTTGCTAACAACATCACAACTAAGATGGGAATGGCTCAATTCACTGCAGGTTCACAGACAGAGGAGGACCTGGTCTATGCAAAAAAAAAGCTTGTCTCCAAAACACATTTGTTTTTCATTCCCCAGAGAGACAGGAAATTGTGAGCAATAAACCTCAAGGATTTCTTTTCCAAGATTACTGCATTTGAAAGCTGTCGTCAAGTAGGGATTCCCAATTTAAGCACATGCTTTGCATAACTGAAAGAAAATACGTGACCCTGATAGGAAGCAAAATATTTCTTGCAAAACATTTACTCTTCCTCTTGCTGTGTAAAATCTGTCTGCTCTTCCTAACAAAGGACACCAAGCCCACATTACTCAGAAAAATGTCACACCAGATCTAAGTGGAGGAGAATGTTTTTACAACAAGTTGAGCACTGACCTTATGTTTCTGAAGCCGTGGGCTTCCAACAGAGCATCTTCTGCACCAAGCGCTATCTTCACTATGCGTGCTTTCACCAGGCACTCCCTCTTCGGTGGCAGGACAGAGAAAGGCACCACAGCAGTTGGACAGGGACAAGCTCCACCAAACTCTCCATGTGTTGGAAGAGGACAGTGCAGACCCACCAGCCAGATATACAAACGACCCTCTCTGGCTCACCATGAGGGCCCTGGGGTCTGCCAGATACCCCCAGTACTGTCCTAGCTCATCCCAATCAGGTTAAGGATGGAGGCTGTCATTGACTGCAATAGCAACATACTTATAGGGACAGTTCTGTTCAAAATGAACCTAACTAGAGCTAAAGGCTTCAACAGCTCAACACAGGAGACACACATGAGCCACAAAACTGGTCTCACCTCCAGCCCATGCTTAAGAACACAGTTGATACACTGTAGGAAATACCTGTCCCTTTCTTTTCTGCACCACTTCTTTTTCCGTCACCAGAAAGGATTACAGAGATACCAAAAATCCTATCACCACAACAAAGAAATAAAGGAACTAAAAATCAAAGCACAGAACTGCACTCTGCAAACAACTGCCTAACAGCAGAAAATGGATTACTTTAAACACACACATGCGCTTGGGAGCAGCATGAAGATGAACTGCAAGCAAACTGCCTAAAAAGTCTTTAAGGAAATCTGATCAATTTTGGTGTGCCTAAAGCTAAATCCAATGCACATCCTGGAAAACCTGGAACTGCTCTGACTCTGTGTGCCAGATGAGAGAGCATCACTTTCCCCTCAAAAGCATAGTAAATGCAGTCCTGTCTTCAGAGAAGTCCTGGAAGAAGACTTGCCACTCCAATGTCCTTGCTTTCCCTGGCATAGGTCCATTATGTGTTTAAGAAATGCAAAATCTGGATCAGGCAGAAAACTCTCTTAAATAAGCACAGAAACATTGTCTTACTTCTGGGATATTTCCCAAGTCCAGAAATACTAGTGTAGGGTTTTGTCCCCAAGGCACCATTTGTCAAACAATGTATTACCTTGCTCCCTACTAAAACCCTCCCTCTTGCTTACCCACAGATGAGCCTTTGGATACCTGCATGGAATTGCTCCTCCCACTGAGTCACAAAGTCATAGAGGCCAGAAACCCCTTTGGAGACACGCAGTAGGTGCACTGCTTCTCCACCTTTCCCCAAAGGTGCACGTTGACATCCACACCAGACAGACAGCCTGCAGAACCCATGTTTACAATGGAAAGAAAGGCCGGAGCTACCAGCACTGCTTCTTGCACAAATAGCTAGGGAGAGGATGTTCTATCACAGATACCACCACTGCTACACCAAGGGCATTTGACAGTGCACCAAATACCCCCTAACACTGTCCTACACCTGTACAATGGTCCCAAGACGTCTTAAAACTTGTACCTACAGCCTCTCCTCTCACAGCCCGAAGCTACAGCGGTAGCGGTATACACATCACAGACTGGTTTGGGTTGGAAGGGAACTTGGAGCTCATCCAGTTCCAACCCCCTGCCACAGGCAGGGATACCTTCCACTAAACCAGGTTGCTCCAAGCCTTGCTCCTTGAACACTGCCAGGGATGGGGCAGCCACAGCTTCCCTGGGCAACCTGTGCCAGGGCCTCACCATTCTCACAAGGAACAGCTTCTTCCTAATATCCAAATGATCAAAATCTGGCAGGAATGAGTTACTGACAGGAGCAGCTCCTACACATGCCATGTCCAAACGGAAGCTCACCAGGCAGAAACCTTCTGTCTTTCCATTTCTTAGAAGCTTGTGAGTTAAAATGTTTGCAAAACCAGAAAAGCACAGCGTCACCACAACTTCCAAACACCTCAGAAAAGTACAGGCAGCAAGTACCGCTTGCAAGAAATACCACAGCCTGACCCACACAGTCAAAAAAGATGGAAAACTACAGATGATAATGAAAGGCAAGGCCGGTGGCTACACATGCTGGGAGCTCAGACTGAAGCAATTGCCATTTTAAAGGCACAAACCAGTTAATAAATGTTATTATCACCAAAAAGGACTTAAAGAAAGCGATGCCAGTAAGTCCTGAGCGCAGCTATGGTGCAGGTGAATTGACTTCTGCAGTTGCTCACTCTCATGCCCAGCTTCACAGAGAGCAGAGACCCCCAACCCTCAGGGCTCCCAGAGCTTTCACCTGGAGAGCTCATGTCTAGATGAAACCTCAGAGCGAATCAAAAGGCTTATTTCCAAACCACGCTGGTGACCAGTGGGCTTCAGGCAAAAGAAGCCAACTTCAGAGGCCTCCAGATGTCAGAGTAACCTGAGGAAACACTGCACTTCTCCGTTCAAAGAATACAGATGCCTCTTCTGCTCTGCCTCAGCTTCACAATCCGAATGTTGTTGTAAAATAACCATAGCCAAGGATTCAAACAACAAAAAGCCAACATAAGCATGTACCAACGGCGTGTTTACACACTTGTTGGATGACGTGCTATCCAGCACTCCTGCTATCCATAAACACTTCCCTCCCAGAAGGCCATCTTCTCTGTAATTCCTTAAGTGTGAACATTGATATTACTTCATCTCTTGATAGTTCTTTCTATCTTTAAAGCCCTTCACTTTGGTTAAAGCAGCCACATTCCCTTCTGACAACAGGAACGAACAGGTTCTTCCCCAAAGTGTTACAGCTTCCATTTCTCTGCTCTGCTTGCTTCTGTGCCAAATTCCTTGGCAAAAATGGGTATAAACACAGGAACTTTGATCAATGGGGTTTAACCACTAGAGATCTGCAATAATTGCTGTGGGATGATGAAGCAAATAATCTTCCTTTTTAAAGTAGTACAGGTCTATGTTAGCAAATGACAAAACTATGATATTAGTCACAGGACAGCAGTGAAAAGTCAAGTCACAAACCTCAGATTAGCCATAGTTGTAAAGAAGTCAAACTAACCATAGACTTATAGAATCCCAGAGTGGTTTGGGTTGGAATGGACCTTAAAGCTTATCCAGTTCCAACCCCTGCCATGGGCAGGGACACCTTCCACTGGAGCAGGTTGCTTCAAGCCCCGTCCAACCTGGCCTTGAGCACTGCCAGGGATGGGGCAGCCACAGCTTCTCTGGGCACCCTGTGCCAGGCCCTCACCACCCGCACAGGGAAGAGCTTCTCCCTCATAGCCAATCTAAATCTCCCCTATGTCAGCCTAAATGCATTCCCCCTTGTCTTGTCACTACATGGCCTTGCCAAAAGCCCCTCTCCAGATTTCCTGTAGGCCTCTTTAGGCACTGGAAGGCTGTTGTAAGGTCTCCCCAGAACCTTCTCTTCTCCAGGCTGAACAAGCTCAACTCTCCCAACCCCAAAATAACATTCAGTTGCACTTGAGCGATAAATACAGTCTTCCAAAGCATTCAGTATTAGCCATGGAGGGAGAATTAAGCAGCCTAAAGCAAGGTCTACTTGCTTTACAGTGGCAGAGTGCAGAGTGGCAGTTTTGGAAGATGCAAGAAATGGATCCACCAGATTTTTTTTGCTGCAATCTATATCCTCATCTTTAGAAGGGCAAAGAACCAATTCATTAATAGGTATTACATCCACTTTTGGAAAACAAAGGGAAAGAGAACACACCCACTGTTTCCCAATTATTCACAAGTTCCAGTTACGACCCTACAGCTCTGGCTGTTGGGAAGTATGGGATGTCCTGAAGTCAACACTTTCCACAGACAATACCAACTGCAAGCTGTTCACATTTTCAAACCCTCTGCAGGACTTGGCTTCCAGGCAAGGAATTAATGAGGATAAAATTTGCTAAAATCTATTTGCTCTAGTGACTGAAGAACATTCAAACTCAAACAGGAGAGGTTTAGATTGGATCTAAGGAAGAAATTCTTTCCTGTGAGGGTGGTGAGGCACTGGAATGGGTTGGCCAGGGAGGTTGTGAGTGCTCCATCCCTGGCAGTGCTCAAGGCCAGGTTGGATGAAGCATTGGGTGGCATGGTTTAGTGTGAGGTGTCCCTGCTTATGGCAGGGGGGTTGGAACTGGATGATCTTAAAGTTCTTTCAAACCCTAACTATTCTATGATTCCATGATTCTATGAAAACGTGGGTAACACAACCAGGCTCATCAGCAACCTCACCAAGCTCCTGTGTCCATCAGCTTCTTGGAATTCAACTCTTTGATAATTAACCACCACCTTACAGTCCATAGGCATGAAAAAACGCTATATTCCTCAGGCATGGGGTTTGGACAAAATTCCACATGCTACCACTTTCACACGTTAAAAAAAAAAAAATAAAAATAAATTAATTCTGCAATTGGAAATTAAATGCAAAAATTTGCTGGTTCAGGATGAACACAGCTCTCTGAGAGTTAGCCAAAAGGGCTAACTGACCCCCACCAGCAGCTCCAGAGAGGAAGCCTGCCTCACTTGTGATTCAGGGAGAGAAGTCAGTGACTGCATCATCGCTTCCAAGGGCAACTCAGAGCTGCTCATCACCCTGACTTTATCCATTTCGAGGAAGATCCCAGCCCACTGGTGTGTGGTTTCCCTTTTTCACTACAACAAGGACGGACTATGAAAACCTACCATTTAATTTAATGACAGCTTACCTAGCAATTAAGATAACTAAAACTAAAAGCGAAGATGAGAATGTTCCTGCTAAGAGATGCTGGGAGAAGCAAGCCCTTTTCCATTACTCTTCTTACAAAGGCAGAGGAGGGCAAGCTAGATAAAGCATGCTGGCATCCTTCCAGTGATGAGAGCCCTGCTCATCCTCCCAGGATCAGTTTACAGCAA
Source organism: Agapornis roseicollis (assembly GCA_002631895.1). Lineage (NCBI taxonomy): Eukaryota > Metazoa > Chordata > Aves > Psittaciformes > Psittacidae > Agapornis > Agapornis roseicollis. The sequence goes on along the minus strand of NDXB01012731.1, from coordinate 380,730 downwards.
ACTGCAGTGATGGGGGGAAGCCACACCACTGGAAAACCACGCAGCTCAAGGGTCATCCAGGGTGGTGGGCAGGAGGCAGGGAATCAATAGTCAAACTCCAGTCCTATTTGTGTCACGTTTCTCCCACGTGTGCTCCATTTCTCCCACTCATGGCAAAGGAAAGTCTTCTTTGGTTCTAAAACCCTGTGGTCATTAAAAAGCAAGCTAAAGGAAAGGCAAAAGGACAGTGAGACTCTATACCACAAATAGTCATCTGGCAAAGCCACACCACTTGCATCATCCAAGCATGGTGGAGCAGCCGAAAGCAATCCCTGAGACCTACCCTGCTCCAAGGTTTCCCCATGTAGGCAGAGCAGCAAACTATTTATAACAGCAATCCGCATGGCACTTCAGCAGATGCTTAGCTTTAAATATGTATTTAAGTCGTCTTGAAAACAACCGGGCTAAATATATACTTTAGGTTGTATTTGTTCCTGGGTGCTGACCTGAATCACAGCTCTCTGCCTGTGCTGGTCCTACAGGTGCTGATAGAAGATGTACTGACAACCATGTTCCTGCACCACCAAAATCCCTCTAATCCTTATGGCAAAGCAGGACCAAACCCTAGGCAAAGATGCTGTGGTGGTTAGGCTTGCTCAGCCTGGAGATAAGAAGGCACCATGGAGAAGTTACAGCAGCTCCCATAGACTAAAGGGGCCGATAAGAAACCTGGAGCATGGCTTTTGACAAGGGCAGGTAGGGACAGGAGAAGGGGGAATGGCTTTAAACTGACAGACGGGAGATTTAGGTTAGACATTAGGCAGAAGCTCTTCCCTGTGAGGGTGCTGAGGCCCTGGCACAGGCTGCCCAGAGAAGCTGTGGTTGCCCCATTCCTGCAGTGTTCAAGGCCAGGCTGGACAGGGTTTGGAGCAACCTGGACTAGTGGAAGGTGTCCCTGCCCATGGCAGGGGCTGGAACTGGATGAGCTTTAAGGTCCCTTCCAACCTAAACCACACTGGGATTCTATGATGCTGGGTTGTTAGCTATCTTTCCATAAGGAAAGGTACAAAATGCTCACATTTAATCCCAAATGTGATTTTGTCTGCAGCTGGAAGCTTGGAAGCTTCTTATTTATTGCCAGAGCATTAAAGGAACCCACAAGACAGAGAGCAACTCTGCTTCAAAGGCAAATAATTAAAAAATACTGCCTGTTTTACATATACATGCATACATATTTTAAGTAGACCAGGAAAAGAAATTGAAAACTTCCCTTTTCACCACTGAATACAAGTCACACTGACACAGCTGGAATGAAGACCAGATTCAGATTGGAATTATTACCTCCTCTTCATGCTCATACTATAATGTTACCCACACAACATCCATCACTTGTGGGAGCTGCAAGAAGCTGCAAAACCCTCATGGCCAGACCAAAGAAAACCCACTGAAATGTCCCAGTGAAATGGGATGTGTTAAGGATGACTCTTAAATGAGGAGCTTAGAGCATGAGCTCGATATCTGACGTGTACAGCTGACAAAATCTAACTGAAAGTACACATGAATAATTTACAGCAGCATCCCCTACAGTTGTGTAGCTGCTCCTTTTGCCTCCAGTTTGCAAACGGATTTCTACAGCAGTCATTTATCTGAAACAGTCCGTCCCCAAATAATCCCTGTTTCTTGAAGCAGACATGAAACAACTGTTCTGGATGGCAGCACTTTTCTGCCACTAGGAATGTGGAGTATGTTTCAGCCCAGCTTTAATGCAAAGCCTAGACTAATCCCCCTAGAGAGCTTTAGCTAGACTTTGCCAAAGGAACAATTGTTGCCGTTAAATAAGTTTATACTGTTCGGTGGTGAGCACTTTCTTTCTGCTGAGTGAACTCTTATTCCCACAATGAAATGCATGCTGGAATGAAGTCACTTGATTACACAGAATCACAGACTCCTAAGGGTTGGAAGGGACCTCGAAAGCTCATCCAGTCCAATCCCCCCTGCAAGAGCAGGGTAACCTAAATTACATCACACAGGAACTTGTCCAGGCAGGCCTTGAATATCTCCAACGTAGGAGACTCCACAACCCCCCTGGGCAACCTGTTCCAGTGCTCTGGCACTCTCATGGTAAAGAAGCTTTTCCTGATGTTCACATGGAACCTCCTATGCTCCAGTTTACAGCCATTGCCCCTTGTCCTATCACTGGACATCACTGAAAAGAACCTGGCTCCATCGTCCTGACACGCACCCTTTACATATTTCTTTTTTCTACAGACTCATCCTTCTGAAGTTTCCTATCCTGGGCAATTCACCTAGAAACAGGCTGGAACAAGAAAAGCATGACATACAAAGTAGGCAGAACAAGTCCCACACAGATAAAGGGAAACCCAAATAACAGCAAGTCCAACAAAACGGGGTAAGACATGTTCTCTAGGAATATCCAAAGTGCAAGGCAGAGTCAGAGCCCAGCTGACTATTCAAGTCAGCACCCTGCCTGCAAGCAAGGAGCAGGATGCAGATTTCCTCTTCTCTTCTGTGTCTGAAGCCCCAAACATTAGCAAGATGCTCTGGAAAGCTTTGAAAGGCCCAAGGACAAAATGGGCCAAGTCATACATCAAAATCCTCCAACATCCATGAACCTCCTTCCTAATCTCAAGGTTTCCATTGCCTTCACAGACTTGAATCCATACAGTTTTGTGCAAACCTACAAGCACAGCTCTTATTATGGGGAGCAGGTCTACCCCATTGATGTAACTACCCTCCAAGCAGCTCCTGAAAGCTTGTGGCTCCATCTGCCACCAAGTTTTGGACAGAAAATTTGCCATCTCCTGAGTTGATTCTTTCCACACAGGGCTGAGAAGCCAGTCTCACCATCACCCACTGACCACAGGAGCTCTGAGGTGACTCTGAAATACAACAGCTCCCATAGGACCCAGTCACCACCCTCTTATTGAGACACTACCAGTCACCTTGCATACGGCATTCAGCTCTTTGAGTGTCAAGTAAGGTGCAATGTCATTGCAAGGACACATGCTACAGTGCTCCCATTCAGAGCCCTTCAAGCCCACAGGTGTTTCAGACAGGGGATTCACAGAGGCTCATCAACCATACAGCTCGTGGCGAGAGACTCACTGCCCTGGACTGCAGGCCACTGCAAAGCCTTAATTTAGCTTCTCCCAGTCTCTTCTGCCATTATTTCCTGTGTCATGTACATGAACTGCATCTGTCACCTGTATCATCTACCTTCCCATCACACCATGTTTGCCTAGCCCCTGCAGGGCCAGGCACTCCAAGATACAAGTACAAAATAAGGACACACACATCACCTAAGGGAAAAAAACTCTCATCCAGCTTCAACAGAGTAGCCAAGTTATTAATCAGAGCCTAAAATCCAAGCCTAGTAAGTCACATCGTTATGAAACTGCTCTTGGAGCATGAACACAACACAGAGTAACTGCTGGAGGCCACCCCAGATCAGGATGCTCAAAATACCTCTCCTTCCCTGCACAACTATGCCGTTCACAGGCTATCAGATACCCATAGCTCAGAGCTAAATCAAGCACCCCTCCTCAGCTGGATGAACTCAGGTCCCATTACTATACTTAAATATCACGCTCTCCAGTTGGAAGCAAGACTTGAACACAAGCCCAATACCACATTCAGGTTGAGACTAGTCCATTCATATGTTTCTTTACAAACAGAAGGAAAGGCTCTGCTGATTTATGCACACTTTTATTTCCATTTAACCGCTGAGGTCTACACCACCCTTCCAGTGAGTATATAAACCATATGGCAAAAAAGCACCAAAAGGGATCTCTGCCTCTTTATAGACATAAATCTGGTGATACAAGTACAAACACATCTATGAAGAATCGCTTACGTTTCAGTTAACATCTGCTTTTCTCTTCAGCTTTCAGACGACCAAGCTCTTCCCTGCACCGAGTTTGGATGTACTTAGTATCAACTGCTTAAAAGTTCCCTCAGTGGGTAAGAAACCTGCAAATAAATCCAAATGAAGACCCTCCCCTGCTTGGAGAGATGCTGGATCAGGACCCAAAGCTGAGCAGAGTAGCCCACAGCTCCCTCAGCTTTTATTTCAGGTATCACCCACATATATTTTCATGAATATACCATTTTTCTGGGAAATGGCTGACACTAACAAAGAAGAAAGGAAATAATTTGCAATGATTAATGTATCAGGGTTAGGCCTTTTCCACCCTATCTTGTTTATTCTTTAGGTTCATGACACTGACATTTCAGTGTCATTCCATTTCCTTTGGTGGTGGTTCTTTGGCTTCCAGTCTTTCAGATCATAGGTGAAATAGTTCACTTTGGCTTATCAGAAAGTCAAAGAGATAAAAGAGTCAGAAGAGATAAAAGAAAGGCGGTTCTTGCCTCTTGGTAAGCTGTTTCTTCAAGGCATGAACACATTCACAACACAGCATCTGCTCCAACACAGCTTTGAAGTTTCTATTCAAAGCAAGTTCACCATCCCTGAAATAACCCTGCAGAAAGAGAAACCCAGGAGTAGGGCCTTGGACGAGCTGTAGAAGACTCAACCTGAATAGAAGTCTTTCCTCAAAAGCATTTGCAAGAGTTATAATGAGGCTTGTTTCTCGTGCGCAGTGAGAGAAATGTGTTTATTTTAGGGCTTGCTCTTACACAAGACAGAGCTCCAGCAAAGCACACACTGGAGTGATATTCTGGAGGGAGGGAGGGAAGGAGGAAGAGAGGGAGAGAGAAGCCCTCTGCTATCAGCAGGACATTCTGTATATGACTGATTTGCTTTTCATTAGCACTCCCATTTTGTCATACCAACATACTGGCATCTGAGTAAAACAGATTTTTGGCCTCAAGATCTCCCGTTCACCCTCCACACATTTCTTAATCATCTAATTCCCTAACAGCTTCCTTGTGCAATCAAAATTATCCACATTCTCCTTGTTCCAGTGCTATCTGGAGAAAGAGGTAAATGGAGGGGTGCCAAGAAAGGAAGGGAAAGGGCCCAGAAATGACTGGTATTAGGGAGAAAGGAGCAGCACGGCAGTTCTATATACATCCCTGCACCCCTCGCCACGATCTCATTCAAACATCTACTGATCCTACTCATTAGATCAGCGGCATCTGCTGCCATGCAGACAGCAGCCATCTGTGCATGCAATTCCCAAGCCCACAATCCCAACTGTAGGAGGTTAGTAGGTCACGGGCATAATTCTCTGCACCTCCTGAGAGGAGAGGAGACTTGGCTCCATGCCGCAGGAAGCACTGGGAAAGCCCCTCTTGTACCCATCCCTACTCCATAACACCTCCCTTGCCCTCAACTATGACCTGTGGCTAATGTGCCTTCTTCCTAGTGCAGAAGCAAGAGGAGATAGGGAAATCCACAACAGCTCTGCTGATGGATAAAGCAGATTTCAGAGTGTGCAAAGAAAAATAAAGACACTAGCTTCAAGAGTAACTAGACTGAGGATCAACTTTTTAAATGGTCCCTGTAGGAACAGTTCAATGAGATTCACAGGAGTCAAGAGAAAACACAAAGCAGGGCTTAGAGAAGAAAGTCCAGCTGTTGGTTATATTTACATAAAGGATTAAGCACAAAGCCTACATTACAGCTTCCTAAGAATGGAGCAATGATTTGCAGTTATTACAGGGAACAAGACCTTTGCAGCTCACAGCTCTATTTCTGACCCTGAGCCTGCCTCATCCCTCCATCCCAACTTCAGTACATACAGCATCAGAACCCTCTTCTTTCTGTTCACCTTTCTGGAATCCAAACTAAGCAGAGAACTTGTAACCTGTCTGATCAACCCATGCTCCAGGTAGTCACTTTTTCTGAGGCAATAATGATTTAACAGAGAACATCAAATACACAGTGTTTCTGCAAAGAAGATAGGAAAAAGATGGCTGGTTTTCCCCTCCGTTATCACAGCACTTGCCATCCAACAGCATTCAACTCCAAACAGCACCCATGCCACACACACCTACAAAATCAATATACAGAAGGGACATGACACCACCGCTGACCAGCACTGCTGTTAATCAGTGAGGCTGAGCCTCATTTCAACAAAGCCAGGCTTTCTGGTAACCCATGAGTCAGAAAACCCACTCAGTGAACAATCATGTATGAAGCACATGGGGAATGTTGAAACAGCCACCACGCTCGGTGGACAGGCCCAGTGCATACACTTTGAAGCACTTCAAGCCCTTGTTTATGTACACACAGGGAGAAACCCAGAGTTCTGGGATGGCTTGTTCCCACACTGTCCAACAGCTTTGCGTGGAGCCTAATCCCAGAAAGGCAGCTTTACATTACCAACCAGCACCTGCACAGTTCAGTCCTTCTCAGCTGTAGAAATACCTCTGGCTTACAATCTAAATGCTTCTAAATGAGAATTTTTTTTTCCTACAGGGTAAATTCCTCAGACTTTTCTGTCCCTTAGCAGTTTCACGTGAAGGCAGGGAACAGAATTAGGCAAGGAATTAAGGTGGCTTAGGTAATTATAGCGGCACATGCTATCAGTTCAAGACAGAAGATTAGCACCACGAGCTTCCACTTAAAGGAGGTCTTCCCCTGCACTGTGAGAGAAGCTGGGCTCTGCTTTGCCTAACACACTAGCAGTGTGACCTGTCAAAGCAGCAACACAGACCCCATAGAAGCTTCCCAGAGGCACTATTTTCTGGTACTTAAAAACTGAAGAAGTTTCAAGGCAAAGCTGAAGAGCCGCTTCAAACCCACAAAGCAGACAGCTATGCACCCTGTGCCTTTAAACCGGTCTAGATTGAATTCTTTTCCTCTACATCCAGCAGGACTACCTGTGTCACCTTTGGCCGTGGGAGATTTCTAAACAAATCCTTGCCTGGTCACAAAAAAGGCTGCAAAGACTTTCCTTAATGCAGAAGGGCTTCCTTGGAGAGCTGCAAGCAAACATGCAGTTGATCGAGGCAGAAGTAAATGAAAATGCGTTGTACCACCAAAAAAAGAAAAAGGGGTTTTGAGACTGATTAATCTGCACTTCATTCTGCAGACCGCATTTACCAAAGGCACAATGCTCAATCATAGAATCATAGAATAGTTCGGGTTGGAAAGGACCTTAAGATCATTCAGTTCCAACCCCCCTGCCACACACAGGGACACCCCACACTAAACCATGTCACCCAAGGCTTCATCCAACCCTTATTACCTCATCTCAAACTTTGCAACAATCACAGAATCACCAGGTTGGAAGGGACCTCTAAGATCATCAAGTCCAACCCATGCCCTACACCTCCACTAAACCATGTCATCAAGTGCCATATCCAGTTTCTTTTTAAACACATCCAGGGATGGTGACTCCACCACCTCTCTGGGCAGACTGTTCCAACATTTTACTATTCTTTCTGTGTAAAACTTCTTCCTAATATCCAACCTGTACCTTCCTTGGCGCAGTTTGAGACTGTGTCCTCTCGTTCTGTCCGTTGCTGCTGTTCAGTATTAACCAGACAGGGTTTATCCTTTTAACCGCCCTCTCAAGGGGAAGTTAAAGCTATAGAAGAATCTTAACTTTCAACTAACAAATATTTGTATCAGGTCTTCAAATTACAGAGACAACTTAGAAGTAGGGCAGCAGTGTGACATTGTGAGGGTATCAAAACCAGAAGGCCAGACGAGATAACACTACTTTTGTATGTACTTGTACTTTACATTCACATTAATTTTGTTATTTCAGGGTCATGGATTTTGATCACTTTGAGCTGACAATAAAGTAAGTGCTCAACAGCTCTGGCATTGATATCAGTGTTATTACCATGGCCAGTTTTGTGGTTTGCCTTGTAATGAGGAATAGAGGGGAGTCAAATCTTAGGAAATACCTGAAGAGATGACACTGTGCCTTTAAATGCACTGCCCCTAGAAATAATCCTCACCAAAAGCACATTATCATTCCTGTTGAGAAGAAAACCATAACACTCATTCCCCCCTTCTTCCATGGAAGTGGCTGCCCCTTTCAGACACATTCAGAACCATCTGAAAGCAGGGTTCAGATCTGAGCCATTTTATCCTGGCCTCCTTGCAGGTAGAATATTCACATAATTCCAGGCCCAGGCATTTGCAATGGCTTCACATGGGCACATTACAATGCTAGGGTTTTAAAACTCTTTTTCAAGCTGGAATTGCTTCCCAGCATCAGTCTGACTGCATCACCGAAATCCTAGAAATACAAATGCTTTCTAAATCCTAAAGCACTTTGATAAAACCTCTGTTAAGCCATCAAACTCACTGGCCTCAATGCAGCTAAAGGCAACTAACACAAATGCCAAATGACACTATGCTATCTGAAACACAACACAGGAGCAAGAAGTCAGTAAAGCTTGAGTAAGGAACTGCAGTCTATGCCACTGATTTCTTCTGAGGAACTATATGTGAAGGCAACGATAATGCTGATTTTATTGGTGTTGCTCAAGTCATTCATTTCCTAAGGACACTTTGGGGCACTTTGGAGGCTGGAGAATGCATGGAAAAGAAATCAAAGAAATGTTGCTGGAAAGGAAAACAAATAAGTGCTATTGGGGGAAAGAAGGTGAGATGTTGGAAGTGAGCCGAGATGTTCCACCAGGGAAAGGACACTGTGCAGAAACACTTGTTCTCACATCACCCTCCACAGTGCCCCCGGCACCTCAACTGTGCACAGGGCTCTGTGCAAGAGGCAACAAACACACTGAGCTTTTATCCTCCTGGTTTTCAGCCCTTTGTCCTTGGACCCTGCTACCAAGCATAGGCCTCGTGGGGAGCGCTTCCGGTGTCACAGCAGAGGAAGTGAGAAGGCAAAATTCCAGGAGCAGTCTGGAGCTTCCCTTAGGCAGGTATCTTTCCCCAAGTGAAAGACTTGCCCAAGCAGGATGCAAAACTCCATCTATGCAGCGTGCCAATCAGAGAGGATAATGTGGGAAATGCCGTTCCATTAAGTACGAGATTTGTTTTCACTCCCACGAGATCCCTGATGTAACTGTCCCTTGGAAGACTTTCAACACCAGGCTCTTGAGCCTTGCCAAAGGGCAGTTGGTGGCACTGCAAAACTATGTGCCACATCCAAACAGGTACAAACACATGGACATCCTGTGGGAACCCATCTGATGCTCAAATTTAATCAGACCTAACATGCATATGACTTACACAGGGACAACTGCCTCTTTTCCCGAGCCTTAGCCCCCAGAACAATACCAGAAATTATCCCAAAGGGAGATCTCATTGCTACCATACCTTTCTGGACAGGAAAAGGACTAACCCTCTGTGCCAGAGGCTCTCAGTATATGCCTTAACAACCAGCACTAAGTGGAAAGATCACGCTGTGTTACTGTGTGTGGGAGTCCCAGCACACACCTACCAAGGGAGGCACAGGTTAGCCCTGCCTCTTATCACACCTACCCAAAATCTGGACTTTGCAAAGGAATTAAACAAAAAACCAACAAAAACCTTAGTTCCTTCCCCAGCCGTCACGAGGAAGGAGTGAAAGCTTGATGAAGATCTGGGAGTTTTGCTCCATGTCAGGATGAGATATTAAAAACACACTTTGATAATCCTTTTGGAAAACATACCAAAAAGGGAGAACGTAACACAGGGCTGCAGGCAAGAGCACCAGATCATACCTGGCAGTGACAAAAACCTGCACCATTTGCTTTACCTGGAATCAGGGAACAAAAAGCAGCTGCCTGTTCCTGGGAACAACTCACAGGGATCAGCTCTAGAACTGCCAGCTTCAGCTACACAGCAAAGAGCACCACACAGGTCAGCAACATTCTGTGCTGCAAGCCCCATTTCAGCCACACATTTAACTAAATGAGGTGGGTGTTATGTGTAAGAGAAGTGCAAGGTGTTCCAAACAAACCTAAGCGTTCCTAAGAAGCCTTTATGTGATCAGCATATGCACAAGTCGAGTTAAAAAAAAAGTAAACTCAACACTTCAGTCAAGAGGTGTTGAAAATAAAGGAATTTCTGAGCAAAATCTGCACCCTTGCCAGGAAGACAAAGAAAGCCTTTGCCTAGGGTGACAGCTCACATCTTGGCTCAACTTCACCTCGCCATGTGCCTTCATCCTATACAAGGGGGAGCTGTGAATTCCTGCAGTCAGAACAGAGCCCTAGGAACAAGAGAAACACCCTCCAGAGCATCTGCCCCTGATGAGAGATGGAGTAATTAATGGGTGAGAGGAAGCTGGGTTTAGCTGCTGCTTGAATTACCTCCTCCTACATGTGTCTCTTCTCTGTCGCTCCTACACCTACAAGAAACCCTCCTAAGCTGTGTCTTCAAAGAATGTCTCCTTACACCTCATCTCCCCACCTTCCCCTCTGCATTTTCTGAAGACAGAGCCTCTTCCCTGAACCCACCCATAAACCCAAAAATATCCATCCCAAAACCTAATACACCTCCAGGTGTGCATCCCCTGCACTGAAAGGCAAGAGACGTTCCTGACCCCACAAAATGAGGTTGATGACGGGGTCCTGGCCTAGAGGAGCCTGACCCACCAGAAGAAAGTCTCTTCCCAAATACGCAGGGCCAGGGCTTGGTCGGTTTTACCCTAGGTAGTCAGATGTCCAGCCCTAGTAATTAGCAGTCTCTCCTGCATTAAGCAATCCCTCTGCTGCAGGGTGAGGGCTGTGTCAGCAGGCACTGCTGACCTCCTCACTTGCACCTTCCCACAGCCTGCCTGCCCCTGAGCACCTTCCCATGCCCTTTCCCATTCACTGCATCCCAGCAGCCTCTCTGACTGGCCCCAAGCTACACAGAGGGCATGTCTGCAGTTGAAGCAGCAATTACTTCTGTATTTAACCTCTGCAGTTGCACTTCTGTGGGACCTAAAGACAAGAGGGATGTGGACCTGCTTGAACGAGTGCAGAGATGGACCCAAAGATGCTCCAAGGGCTAGAGCACTCTGCTCTGGAGACAGGCTGAGAGAACTGGGCTGGTTCAGCCTGGAGAAGAGAAGGCTATGGGAAGACCTTAGAGCAGCTTCCAGTGCCTAAAGGGGGTGACAAATTTGGAGAGGAGCTTTTGACAAGGGCCTGTAGGGACAGGACAAGGGGGAAGGGATTTAAACTGACAGAGGAATTTAGATTAGACATAAGAAGTTCTTCCCTGTGAGGGTGCTGAGGCCCTGGCACAGGTTGCCCAGAGAAGCTGTGGCTGCCCCATCCCTGGCAGTGTTCAAGGCCAGGTTGGACAGGGCTTGGAGCAGGCTGGTCTAGGGGAACGTGTCCCTGCCCACAGCAAGGGGGTTGGAACTGGGTGAGCTTTAAGGTCCCTTTCCACCCAAAACAATCTGTGATTCTATGGTACTTGAAGCATTAAAGGTTGGAGGGGAAGAACAAGGCATGCTTCAGCTGCCTCCACCAAGATGCCCATCACCTAGGCCGATGTGCAGCTCTTGAAAACCAAAATACCGAAGATACCCTTACAGTTACAGCCAAGTCTCCTTGACCATATTCCCAGTGTAAAATGTTAATATAAAACAAGTGAGCTATTTGGCCATCCTGCCTGGTACTCTCATCATTGCTCTGCTGTTCCTCTTACTGTGGTGAGCAGAAGCTAAAAGCTTTTGGCAAATCCTACCCTATTGCTTGAAAAGCCAGGAAGGAAATTGGACTGCTGAGAAATTCAACAGCACTAGCAGAAAGAGGAGTCTTGGCACTCCCCTGGCTGTGCTGCATCTGCTCTGCTAAGTAGGTTCATGTATTTCCATTCTGTAGCTGTATCTTGCTCTTTATAGCTAGTAGCTTCATGAACTTGCAGGGTAGACACCAAGCCTGAACCTTCCTAAACTGATGTTTAAATATCCTTGTTGAATTAATTTGATCTCATTATGAATGGATTGTTCCACAGCTGGACTGGCCACTTCCACTGCTCACCAGAAATCAACTGGGCCTACAAGAAATCTGCAGTGGGACTTTATGGTAATAGAGACAAGACAACAGGGAATGGCTTTGCACTGAAAGAAGGGAGATCTAGGTTAGATTTCAGTAGGAATTACAGACCTGATGAAGCACTTGGAGAATCAAGAGCACAAAAGGATCAATGGGCATTTCAGACCTGTAGATGGGATTTTTTCCTCTGATAAGGATCATGTTGGTGAGTGAGAGAACACAGCAGAACAGCAGAGTAGCCTGGCCTCCAGGAATACCTGGTGAGCACAGTACTGCGCTTGACAGACGTTAGAAAACTATTTGTACAGACACACAGCACCTCTCCCTTATCTAGGCACTCAGACACACTAGAAGACCTGACGAACCTGAAAGCACCAAATAACATATTCATTATGCAAGAAGCAAACAAGAGTGTAAAGGAAACTAAGGCTACTAATGTCATCGACTTCAGCCTGTCCTACATCAACCAGAAGCAACAGGCCAACTGTTGTACTTGAGCTAGGAATGAAAAAGGCTCCACTTAAACAAATCAGCATGGTGAATTCATGCTGCAGGATTGCTCACCACAACATCTATATTACTAGGTGTCTTGATAAACCAAGCATCAATTAACCGGTTCTTATAAACATAAGGTGCCAACTGATGTTGCAGGATCTGTCAGGTTCAGACAGCGTATTGTAGAGGTAATTACAGTTCTCTCTCTTCGTCAAATGCCCTTTGAGCACTACTTAAATACAGGCATTCAGCATCAAAGCCCTAGTGCCCATACCCAAAACTGAGCATCTGAGGGCTCAAGAGAGGTTGGTTTTCTACTAAACCCTTCAAGAACTACAGCTGATGGGTAGAAGAGGAACTTCCCCAAGCAAACTGCTAACTGACGGGATAATATAGCACCCCTTCCCTTTCTCTTGCTCTAGAAACCACTTCAGAGAGATCCAGATTTGCAACCTCTTTCAAATGCTCATTCCCAGTAAACTCAGCACTGAATTTAAACTCCATTTTCTTAAGTGTTATGCTGAGTTTAGACAAATCTTTCACTTGGGCAACAATTTTTCAGACCCACAAGTGGTTTTAACCAAAACAGCCAGTAAACCATAAAGTATTGCTGCAAGGCTCTACATCTCACAATTTGTGGGATAAAACCTTTATCCTTGGCCAACAGCAGTAATATAGAGAATCCCAGAATGGTTGGGGTTGGAAGGGACCTTAAAGCTCATCTAGTTCCAGCCCTCTGCCACAGGCAGGGATAACCACCACTAGACCACGTTGCTCCAAGCCCTGTCCAACCTGGGGAAGAAATTAGTCTTGCAGCCCTTCAGCAAAGGGAACTAACCCCCAAAGACTCCCTTCTTGGTCTTTAAAAGCAAGGCATGAGCATGGACAAACATGGTCATATGCACGTGAATTTGCTAAGGGTGTGGATGAGGACACCTCATGTTTACAGCTGAAGAACAATGTCAGCAGGTAACTTTCTGTCCCATCAAAGCAAACTCCTTCTTTATCCTACTTACACATTGTTAAAAGTGAAAGCCGAAAGAGGCTGAAGTCAGGCAGCCAACTTTGTGATTCAGAAGACAAAGACCTCAAGAACATAAGATGCTGCAATCCACCTACCTACTGCTTCATCCCACACACTGGGAAAGAAGGCTCCCACCCTCCACAAATGTGGAGGCTGCAAGAACAGCTCTATAAAACATTACCGAGCAGAGCAAGCATCACTTCGTGTCAATATGGGGCACAGAAGTGCTGTACCCACACCTTCTCACCCCTACTGTTTAAACTGGGAAAAAGAGAAATTAGAAAGTGATGCCTCTAGTTATCTTCCCCAAAACCAGGTCTGATGATGCTTGTTAACAGCTGGTTTCTAAATCACTGCAAAGAACAGAGAACTTCCACTCTTCTGCTGGCCTATGTTCCCAGCATCATTTCTGTGATTATTTTGTATAAAACACCTCAGGGCTTGAACTGAGGTGTACTATTGCAAGTCACTACTTTATTGCTTGGAATACTAGTCCTTCACTACGCATGAAATTCCCCTAGATACTTTGGGAAGGGACATGTATTTCATCTTTTGGGCTTTTTGCTCTCTATTCGCTTGGAATCACCATTGCCAATATAAGAACTTCTACCTCAGCCACTCAATTCAGAGTCACAAACACACACTGACAGTTTCTTACCTGACAGAAAACATGGGCTGCTCACAGATCATGCATGAAAGTAAGCGTTTCCATTCTGTCAAAGAATCCTGCATTTTTCCACATCTGTTTCCTCTGACATGGTAATCACTCATGGTAGCCTAAGTCCATCTCCCATATTCCAAGTGTTTCTGTTCTAAACGCGCTATCAGAGTTTCAAAACAGATTTGATTTGTATCACTGTTAACATGCACATAACTGCATGTCCGAGGGGCACAGAACTGGGCCAGGCCAAGGACAACCTTGGCAGAGCAGCTCCAACTGCTGTGTACATAAACACAGTGTCTACACACTGCCTGCTATGACAGCATTTACTGAAAGACATGACTTCCTTGGGTGTAAGCCAAGGGGGAGAGCCAAATTAACTTGGAGGGCAACCAGACAATGAGAAGATACCCCTTCATAGATCAAGCAGAGATGCATTTCCTCATGGGAAAATCTCTGCACATCTGCAGTAAAGAATGAGGAAGAGGGAAATGGTTTCAGAGCACAGTCTGTCCCAAAGAAGAAAGTTTTATCTGCCTTCCTTGTTCCTCCCTTGTCTCATCCCTTGCAAGTAACAACAAACTCTTCCATCCGCTTCATGCTGAGATAAGAAATTGGCTGAGCTGCAGAGAAAGACCCAGCCCTGACACCTCCACTCATGCCAGCCACAGCTTTGCACCACCAACTCTCTTCTCTGTCTAGCTAAGCCCTTCCTTCACCTCACTAAGTGCATTAACCATAGTTAATCACAGCCCAGTGGAATATGGCCAAAATCCTACTGGGTCAACACTCCAGCCATTAGCACTACGGCGAATATCCCTGTCTGGAAATGAGACACTTTTCCCAAGCAATAGTTTCCTTAGGATAAGAACTACCTGTACATGCTCCATTCCTGGCAGTGTTCAAGGCCAGGCTGGACAGGGCTTGGAGCAACCTGCTCTAGCGGAAGGTGTCCCTGCCCACGGCAGGGGATTGGAACTGGATGAGCTTTAAGGTCCCTTTCAACTCAAACCATTCTAGGATTCCATGAATTTCCCTAACTCGCTCCAGAAGGGAGAGCTGAAGGTTGTTTATAAACTATGGGAGTTTGCCATGTTTGACTGAACAGGACACAGATTTAAAAAAATAGGACTGATGTTTCCAGACTGCCCCAATTCCCAAATCCAGGAGAGCAGTTAGGCTGGTTTTGAACTGGAACACAGCATTTATAGAGAAAGTTTGCAGTTCTGGACCTGTTCACTCTCTTACCCATAAGAACAGGCATGTCTCATCAGGTTCACCTGTTGCAGGCCATGCAGTTTGAACTGGTGAGTCAAATAGAGATTTGGTCAAAATCTGATTGCAGTTTCCACCCAAGAAGCTGAGAAATCCTCTTCAGCTAAGATATCTGACCTAAGCTTCATGGTCCGTGGGAACAGACCAAAAAATAGCAGTGATGTATCAAATCAAAGGTAGCTTAAGCTTTTACTCAGTAAAAACAAAGCTCCCTGATGACTCCCTGACCTCTAATGCTGCAAGTAAATCACAGACTCACGGGCTGGCTGGGTTGGAAGGGACCTTAAAGCTCATCCAGTTCCAATCCCCTGCCACAGGCAGGGACACCTTCCACTAGACCAGCTTGCCCCTGTGTCCAACCCGGCCCTGAACACTGCCAGGGATGGGGCAGCCACAGCTTCTCTGGGCACCCTGGGCCAGCGCCTCAGCACCATCACAGGGAAGAGCTTCCTCCTAATGTCTAATCTAAATCTCCCCTCTTCCAGTTTAAAGCCATTCGCCCCTGTCCTGTCCCTACAGGCCCTTGTAAAATCTCCCTCTTCAGTTTTCTTGTGCCCTTTTGGCACTTGGAAACTGCTCAAAGTTCTTCCCGGAATTCTAAGGAAAATATTGAAATGCCCTCCAGTTCAGTTCCTTCATCTCACCAATAACTACATAAAGAGCACTTCCATTTTACTATGTCATTAAGCCTGAGACACCTACTCTGCAGCCCTTCTGAGGACAGTGTCCTACACATGATATTCAGAACCCAGTTATCCATCACACCTCAGGCTCTGACAGGTTCCTGAAGCACAGGTGAGTCCCATCCCATGTTTTACTGGTGAGCAGAATCCCTGGTCACAGCCAGCCATCCTGCAAAGCAACATTATGCAAAGGTCATTAACACAGCTGTCCCTGCAGTCCTTAATCCTGGAGCTGCAACACCCTCACTCTTCTATCCTTGGGTCATTTCACTGAGAATGGCTCTGAGCTGCCTGAGGATTTCCTCCTTTCTTTGTGCCTAGCACTCCAGGGCTTTTTCTCCTCTTCTGAGGACAGGGACACACTGTGCACCCCACATGTGTGTCCAGCAAGCCCCTGCTCTTACTTCCCTCCTCCTTCAAAGGAGGAAAGCAAAATCCCAACTCTCTCCTACCTGGCCAACCAGCTCCCCTGCCCCACAGCAAATGCCTTCACTCTCTCCCACACTGCTAAACCCCACAAGCTTAACATATTTCAGCTCCTGATGCCACATGCTCTCTATTGACAGCTCTCTCAAGTATATGGAATGTATCTCATTTCAGCTTTCTCTCAACTCCAGTAAAATTGCCGCTCCTTGTTTCTAATGTTCTTCAGAAACTGAATTTGAGCCTCATACTGCTCATTTATTTACTATTAACAGAAAAAGATTAAACAAAACAGGATTATAACTAAGATTTCATGCCATGATTGTCTGTAATGAACATCTGAGTAAGCTGATAAGCTTTGTCTGAAGAGAACTAGTCTTCTCTTGGATACACACGCTGTGACTGAGGGTGGACACAGCAGCTGGATCCACAGTGCACATAAACCAGTCAGACCCTCAAAAAGCTTTCATCAAAGTGCCAGTGACAGACATCTGATGCTGGAACAGTCTGACTACCCACCAACTCCGTCAGATCAGCAACCACGTAAGAGACAGAAAATAAAATGGACATAAAGAGCCATTTCTAAATGATGGAGATTGTCAAAAGCAGAACAGCTGATTCCTGGCATTACTGCACATGCAGAACTAGAGGAGAAAGGCTCCTAGCTAAAAATAACTAGAGGAAAAAGGCTTCTACTAGCAAGCAAAAATCTGTTTCTGGTAAGAAACAAATAATTCAGGTCAGCTACAAAGAGTTTCAGAAGGGAAAGAAACCTGGGGATACAGGGCAACATGTAATTCAATGTTTGGTAATTCAAGACAGTAATGTGAACTACTCCTATCTTTTACAGTGTTCTAAATTAACTGTGCCAGCTTGTAAAAAGATCTGGCCAGCAGCAAGTCCCTGCAGGAACCTGGTAAAGTATCTGGATACCTGAGACAGTGAACACTACAGAAAAAAAGTTAGAGGATGTAGCAGCAATGCTATTGCATAGGACACCTGGAATATTGTGTGGCATTTAAGTGATTCCACTCCAAAAAAGCAGTGCAAAGAGGTCAGGGTGGAAAAGACTATGGGAAAGATCCCAGAGAGATGTAAAGAGTGCACATTTGTAGATGCAGATATGAGCAGAGAAGAACATACTAACCTGTAGCAACTATATAGGAAAAATACCATTAACCCTTTTTCAAATGACACAAAACAGAAACAACAATGAACAAAGCGAAAGACAGAAAATCAAACCCTGATGGAAGAAACACATTTTCAACCATGGGCACAATTAGCATGTGGAAAGGGCTCCTCTAGGAAAGGGATAAATCCAGAAGCCAAACAGGAATTTCTACGGCTCTGCTCACCCGCACGCCAAAGCAGCACAGAGGCCTAAGTATAAAAATTAACCTTTGAATACCAAAAGCTCTTGAAGGCAGGTAATTGTGTCTTTCAGTGCCAAACCAGCTCCTCCTTTTTGCATGTCCCTTCCTTGGGACGATTAAGGAAGAGCTGGGGAGACTTCATGACTTGCCTTCCTTTCCAGTTGCTGCTCACTGAAGTACCACAGAGAATACAAGCTCTGGACTAATGACATGACTGATCTGATCCCATGCTACTGTCTTTACATGCAGCAACTACCCAGCAACATCATTTTAAAATGAAAAATACACATAGTCAACTCACGACCCCTCCTTGCTCCTCTGTCTCACACAAGAAGCATTTTCCCCAATTGCCAGTAAGTTCTGTCTAGTGAAACTGCAACCACCTGGGGTTAGCCTCAATAATCTGAGCTGTATCATATGCTGGTCTGTTCTGCTATATTCAAACCTTGTTAGCATGCTCCCATTTTAGAAGGCTGTCACCTGCTTCTATTCTCTCATCTGTACTCTCCCACTCCTATTTAAGTAGTCATCCCCCAGATTTCAGAATAAGCTTGTGGCCAACAGAGAAGACAGCATGAAAAATGGGACTTTATAACAGTCTCCTACAATGTTACCAAAGAGCTGCATAAGGATGACACCAGATAAAGATCTCTCTCCTCTGCTTATCAATCGCAGTCCAAAAGGAGTAGAGGGCATCCAAACCAGACCTCATCTGCCTATTAACATTCAGATAGTCAACCCACAGTATCACTATATTCAAACATACAGTAATGCTACACTTTAATCTTTTTGTTTCCAAAACTCAGAACTGTTTAATTACTGAAGGGAAAAGGTTTACTAGCACCACAGTTACTGATACAAGGAAGCCAAATCCCAGATGCCTATGTTCCTTAGCCTATAGCACTGGTCTTGGTGCTTCTCATCAACCTGCTCCTCCTTGTAAGGCTGTTTCTAGCTGAAGCCATGGGGTGCCTGAATGCTAGAGAGGGTTCATGTCCTGAAAGCCAGGGCAGAAGCTGCAATAGATCTGTTCAGGCACCTACTCAGTCTTTATGTTTGTTTGCTATTTCTTTACACACAGTATCAAATGGCTTTCTAAAATCTGGCCTCTTCCTCGCTGCCATTAGCTCAGGGGCCAATGCAGGTGATACAGAGGGATGAAATGTCTGTTCCAGCCTGTGCCCTCTCCAAGCTGTAGCAACCATCCGACAGCAACTGATTAAAACAACTCTGACCCTGCAACACGAGATGACTGTTTTCATGGATCCAGTTTCCTCCCCCATGATTGGATCAGGAGCAGATCACTAGACAACAGACCATTGTAGTGAGTGACAACCGAAACCAGTACTTACTGAGAGGTTTAAGGATGCTGCTGCTTGTCTCATCAGCGTTTTCTACGTCGGATTTGTCGGAGTAGTTCTCAGAGATTTTCTCCTTTTCTTTTTTCTCTTTGTGCCCAGGTCGTCTTCTGTGACGCCTCCTTCTCCTATAGCTCTTCGGCACATGGACCCCAATGTAGATAGTGTGATGACCTAGGGAACACCAGCACAGCAAACATCAACTTTGAGTGCATACCCTTTGGGCATCACTGGCCGGGGCAGTTTATGCTGCGTTTCATTCAGACCAGCCAACTACCCTTCTTTGCTGGCCTCATATTAATTAATCCTGTGTTTCTTTTCTCCAGACATGAGCTAGGAGCTCCATTTGAAAAGCACTTTTTGTGCAACCATTTCTGAGAGCGCACGCCAGGGCAGACTCTCTGGTAATTATTCTGTCCTTGTGACTCATTTAAAAATAAAAGTAAACCCCATAAATGGCCATCACACTCATTCTGCAATACTGAATACAGTGAAGACAGTATTTTTTCCATTTGTTTCCCCACAAACATTGGCTGGATTTTACACCCACCTTGTGCAAACTGATTCAGCTGCACTGAAGAGTTTAGTGGAGCCAAATTTCTATCCCTTGGCTACGTAGTCCACTGTGTAACAAGTGTCAAAGCCCCTTTAGGGTATTATAACTCAGCAGATGAGGAAGAACTACTAAACATAAGTTACTGTCAGCTTCTAAGTACTTGACACATTCCAAAATAACAATTAAGTCATAAAAGAGTAAGTGTCAAATTCCACATGCTGACTGTAAACCCAAAGTACGCTTCTTCCCTGTCCTCCAGACTTCCATTTCAAACCAAAGCACTGCAACTACATTTGCCAGTTGTTGTGTCTTCTTACAGGGTTTGATCAAAATGTTTTATTTTCAAGGCTTTCTGCACTTCTACCAACTTGGGTTAAACATCTTTCCTTGTAGCTATAGAAAGTGTCTACACGTCTTATTCTGTGCGCAGATAATTCAGACTTCTTGCTATCTAAGCTGTAAAAACAGCTCCTTCAGATTCAGCCCCTGATAAATAACAGTGGCATTCTAGGCTTTTGACCAAATTTGGTTTACCCTCATGTCTCAGCATAGCCAAGCAGAGAGCTTCAGATAAACACACATGCCCTATTACTGTCTGAAGTACCTTTATCTGAATGACTGAGCCACAAACACACGTAAGAACAAATCTATTTATCTGTTGGTACAGTCATTTACTTCTGTGCATGGGGGAGCATTTCTGCAGAGTCACTGTCTTGGCCACCTCACATTCAGCTATTCCTGGTGCAGGCTTACACCTTGCATGAATGCAAAACTATGAAAGCTTCATGTGAGCATAGCAGATGACACATTCAAGACAAGGCAGAGGCTGCAGCTCAAACAGCAGCCTCCAGATCCTAGCATTCGTGACTACTGCGGCTTTGAGCAGGGAGCAGAGATGACTCCAGCACCTACACATATCTGCCACAGAAGACACTCAACCAAAAGACCCTCCTGAAATGCATTCCAGGTACTCCACAGTGTGACAGCACAACATTCCTGAGACCACAGAACCTTGTATGAAATGGGTGCGTACCCAACAAGATGGTGGCAACAATATCTAAGGCCAGATGAGATGCAACCCACCTCTTCTCTGAAGCAGTCATGCTCCTTTCTGCTCAGGAATAAGAATTAAGTCAAGTGATAAGTGATTAAGTCAATAGAAGTCATGTCTCACTAGATAAAGCAGTCACGCACTTGCCAAAGCCAGGGAGGAAACTGGCCCTTGCCACTGATCCATCTCACTACAGCGGATGCATTGCTCCTCCCTTCCACCTATCATTAGGTGGGAGCTGCACCTATCATTACCATTTGATTTTCAGCAGCATGAGAAGATTCTGGATGAACCACCTATTCGCAAGACACGGGAAGCTGCTCTGCAAGAGTAAAGCTGGAATCTGCAATCACCCATTAGCTTCATTGCTAACATGCATCTCCAATTCCTCACTACAATAAATCCACCTCTGAGACTGAACAACTGAAAGTTCAGGCACAAAATACCCAGTCTCCATAACAAACTGACTTCTCAATGAAGAATCACCTGCTGTGAAGCCTGGAGAGCCCTTCACCTTTTTTACACTTGAATTTTCACACTGAAAGCCATCAAGGTCTTTTAAAAAGCTGCTTGACCAGAGAAGCCCTCCTTAACAGCAACTTCAGAATAGCTAACTCAGCTCCGCAAGGGCTTTGTAACTAATGGAATGATGAGCAGTATGCAGGGATGGGGCCAGAAGTGTACGAAAATAGCTCATGCCTTCTCCATTGTCTCTCCTAACTGTACATGTTGCATGGCCCAACAAGGCCGCTGAGATCCACACATCTCCAGCAGGAACTCCTTCAAAAAGCAAACACAGAGGATCAATTAAAAATGTTTAAATGTATGCTGTCGAGTTATTTAAATATTAAAAAAGCATCTAAAAAAGTTTGTTTCTAAACCACTGAATTCTCACAGACCAACAAAATGAAAAGGAAAAGAATTGTTCTCCAGAATGGTCAGCTGAAAAACACGTTCATCCCTACTAGGTGTGATACATTTTGACTCTAAAGTAATTTGTTACATGGGAATTGTAATAGAAAGTAGAAGCTTATAAAGAAGTTCCCTTCTCTGGGATCTGCCCAGAGAAACTGCGGCTGCCCCATCCCTGGCAGTGTTCAAGGCCAGGCTAGATAGGGCTTGGAGCAACCTGGTCTAGTGGAAGGTGTCCCTGTCTGTGGCAGGGGACTGGAACTGGATGAGCTTTAAGGTCCCTTCCAAACCAAACCATTCTGTGATTCTAGGATTCTGTGATCATTCTGGTGGCTGGAGTGTGCAGCAAGCTTGAGTTTAGGTACTGGTGGTAACTATGCAGATGACCAATAAATAGATATCCATATACAAAGACATACAGTGTCCACAATGCCAAGATACAAGCTAACAGCTACAAAGAGTTAGTTAAAATCTCCCCGAGGGGAGTTAATGTTGGTTTTCAGCCACAGTTATCTGGGCTGCGATATTAGAAGTTCTCTACCCCATGAGCATCTCCTCTTGCTGCTGGGTGCCAACAGCCACACAACCACTCAGTACAGTACCAGGCACTAGTCACTCACCATCTCAGGGAGCAGGACAAAAACAGAAACAGAAATCCAGGGTTGAGCAAGGTCCAACAGGCAGCGAAACAGTGGCAGGAGAAAAGGGACCTGCCTCTGCTGCCTCCAGCCCAGAGAAACTGGCTCACACCGCAGAGGGAACAGGCAGAGCCACACCACCAGCATCAGAGGCACCTGCAGAAAGACCTTATGGATCAGCACCCGGAGATAAGATTTAGCTCCAATGTGTCAAAGGAAACCAAGAAAGCTATTCCAGCAGCTGGAAACATCAGCTTTAACATGGCTGATGGCATAAAAGGGAAAACTTGATCTGAGCACAAGCAGGGCTGTAGGACTGCTCTGGGACAGACAGGGCAGCAGGAGTTGTTTCCAAGGGGTTCTTACAGCCAGGATCCAGTATCTGTACTAGCACAACACCCTCTGAATCACTTCAATTCTGCAGTCAGCTTGACAACAGAAAACACATCATAGTAAGCCTGTAGTCTTAATACTTTGTGCTGCCAGCAGAACTGAAGAACCTCTTTAATCTTTTGACCTCATGTGCATGGGACAGACTTTGGCAATACAAAAATGAAGTCGCATACATGCAGACAAATATCTGCATTACTTAGCTACTTTTCCCTACTCTGCGAGGGAGAAACTTACTTAATGTTGGGGGGCTTGTGTCATCCTCCCCCTGCCTGCTCCTCCCAGTCTGTATAGAGAGGCCAAGCAGGACATTTTCCTGTTCTATGCACTTGAACTGCTTGGCATCTGTTTGTATTGTTGCAAATGCTGAGATAAACTTCTAGGCTCCCTTCCCAAAGCGCCTGGAAGGAAACAATTGACACATACTCTCAATGCACTGGGGTTCTGAGCCATTTCCTACTCACCGGGGTAACAGAGTCTTTCCCATGAGAACCACTGGCTACAAATGGGAATGCCTGATAAATTTAACACAGGAACCACACTATGATCCCATGGCTTGGTGGAGGATGGGGAGCACAGAGCACAGTGCTAAACTTCTCCCAGTAATCCAGGTCCCACTCAGCCATAACCTTCCCCTCTAGGCAGGATACAGGTCAATTACCCATGTCCTGAGGTCCCCATTGCATCCCCAGCCTTCTCTCAGGATGCTCCCATTGCTCTCCCCTAAGAAAACAATTAGACTCTATGTGCACCTTGTTAATTTTGAGAGCTGTTTTGTTTGACTGGAGGGGTGTTTTTCACCACACTGAAATGCAGAACAAGATGGGTTTTGATCAGACACAATGCACGTCTCTTGATTCATGCTGCTACAGACTTGGGAAGTCCTCCTCTTTCAGCCTGCCAGCCATGATACAGCATGATAGTAGAGCTGTCAGTTGAAGAAGCTGGCAGAGGCCAGAGCCATACTAACTCTATCTAAATCAAACTGACCTGAAACAGGAGCTGGCAGCAAGAACTGTAATGAATTTATATATAAATGCCCCATCCCTGGCAGTGCCCAAGACCAGGTTGGATGGGGCTTGGAGCAACCTGTTCTAGTGGGAGGTACCCCTGCCCATGCAGGGGTTTGAACTGGCTGAGTTTTAAGGCCCCTTCCAACCCAAACCATCCTGTGATTCCATAAGATCCTGTAGGTAAGATGCATAGCAAGAACTGCAGAACAGTGGCACCTCTTCTATTCTATAGAACAGCCATGGGTCATGGCTTCCTCGAGCTTAAACCTGCTGCAGCTAGAACTTTTGAAGCTAGCTTCTCGCACCCAAAGAGAAACTTTGCTGTGCACCAAATTCATAGTAAAATCGTTTCATCTGTTTATTAATAGAGCAAGAAGTACTCATCATAAAGGTATTTTCCCCCTGGAAAAATTTTGGTTGAAACCACATCTTTTGCTTTATTAAGAGCTATTAAAGGATAGGAGCTCATGATTCAGAGTCCAGATTTAGAGTTTGGGCACTGAAGAGCCCCTGAGTCAGTTATACTGGTGAAAACCCACTCAATGTATTACCAAATTTAAGTTGTGTAAAAGGCAGCACTCCCTCCCTGCCTGCAAGAATATCTGTTCATCTCCTGTCTCCATCCTGGCCAAGCATGGTCTTGTTGAGGTCCTGGCAGTGAAACTCACTGAAGCTCAAGCTGTGCATGCCACAACCTCACATGCTGACCCCAGCAGCGCTCTGGCAGCATGCAGAGAAGAAAGCAGGTCCAGACACCCTGCCTCAACAAGCCAGATCTCAAGCATACCACCAACACCATTCTATTTTTTTCTCTCAGCTATTCCATCTAAGGAAACGTGGGGATTAAAGAAATGCAGACACAGGAGGAAAGTATACTGAAAAATAAAAACACCATGCAATTTGCACGTTTCAAGTTGCTAAACCTGGTGAAGTTTCAGCTACCCACCAGTGACTTGTGTGTGTGCGCGTGTTTAGGCAGCCAAATTTGTATGTGAGCATATCCCAATCACCTACTACGTACATAATCCTGGTCTCCTTTCAGGTACTCACTCCCCATCACCCACTGAGGCTTGCAGAAAGCTTCACAAGGGTTTCATGGTAGGAAAAGGCAAGGACCTGCATCAAACACACCAGGTTCCTGCAACTAAATACCCATAATTCTGCCATGTCCACTGCTAAACAAGAGGTAGCACAGCAGTGGAAGAACCAGGACGAACCTGGCATTGTCAGTGGAGAGTCTGGTTAGATGTATGCGATAAAGAGACCTTGGGATCTTCTTGTGTGAGAAATGTGTGCTGGGAGCTTAAGAACTACTCTCTTTCGATGCAATTGCATCAGCTCCACATTGGACATACCAAGCCCTGTAAAAAACAAGCCACGTGGATCTACTCACAGAATCATAGAATAGTCAGTGTTGGAAAGGACCTTAAAATCATCTAGTTCCAACCCCCCTATGCAAGCAACAACAAATGACAAAAAAACATCTATATAGACAGAAATCCACAGAATCACAGAACGGCTTGGGTTGGAAAGGACCTTAAGATCATCTAGTTCCAACCACCCTGCCATGGGCAGGGACACATCACACTAATAGTTCAAGTTTAAACCTGACACTGCTTGAGACTGAAATTCTCTTTTAATTCCAGGTATCTACAGCCTAAAGAACAAGCAGAAAGAGATAATTCAATTTATGATCCTCTCAATTTTTAAGCACTAAATCTTCTAAGGAAATAGTGACAGTGGGGTGACTTCTGCTTAGCAAAACCAAAACTTGGTCATTTGGAGAAAGGAACCAAAAGTTACAGGATCAAAGGATAAAATCTGCCTGGTGCATAATATCAAAGAAGGAATCCCTTCCATGTGAGCAGAGTTCTGGGGACTTGGAGCCTGGTCAGATGAGCCCATAACGAATCTCAGGCTGGCCCCTTGGATGGAAACAAGATCAAGCCCTAATGTTAAAAATGTATAAAGCAATGAAAATGACCTGAGCATCAGCAGTTTTCAACTGGCCCTTGTTTCCACTTCCCAGACTCCTTTCTGAAGAACAGGGAGAGTCACATTGAACCCCACCAGGCTTAGACAGGCTGATGTGGTTATCACTGACATGCCTTCTCCACAAGCTCTGGCTGCTCGCAGCTCCCGCACGGGGCAGCCGTGTATACCCAGGCTTCCAGAGATGATGGGACAGATATTCAGGTGGCCTGAAGGGCTTGCTCCAGATGCCCCAGCCATTTAAGTCTGGGGCATGGCTGACCTCTAATACAACAGGTGCAGATCATTAGGGACTGTAGTGACAGGACAAGGGGTAATGGGTTCAAACTTAAACAGGAGAGGTTTAGATTGGATGTAAGGAAGAAATTCTTTCGTGTGAGGGTGGTGAGGCACTGGAATGGGTTGCCCAGGGAGGTTGTGAATGCTCCATTCCTGGCGGTGTTCAAGGCCAGGTTGGATGAAGCATTGGGTGCCATGGTTTAGTGTGAGGTGTCCCTGTTTATGGCAGGGGGGTTGGAACTGGATGATCTTAAGGTCCTTTCCAACCCAAACTATTCTATGATTCTATAAGGTGTGCCCTTCACTGCCCATCTCCATAGCCTAGCTATCAGCCTCTTCCCTGGATGGGACGAAAACACAGCATACCCGCAGGGTAGAAAAGCTTCACCTCTTGATGTGGCTTCATGACACAGCTCAGGAGCGCATGGCTTTCACTCCTATCACTAACGAGTTACTACCTTGATGATGACTTGTTCCACAGGGTGTCTGACATTGAGGAACCTGCACACATGGCAGCTCCCAAGTCACAAAAGACTGCAAGAGGATGCAGCCTGCCACGTGCTTCATCATCAGAAGATGGCATGGCACAGCATACCTCTGAGGCCAAGGAGTGGTGGTGGAAGGGTACTTCTTGTTTTGCATGAGAATCCAAGGAAATAAATGACATAAAAAGCTGACAGCCCAGAAGGACAAATAAATCAAAGGGATGATCCATTTTAAAGGGGAGACACTAAAAGTAGCACTAAGCAAGTCCCAAACTAAGCCCTCTTAGTCCAATCAGCTCAAGAAATAAGAACAAATGGTCACGCCGTCACGTGCTGAGTGCCCTTAATGCTACCTGGTTTCGAAGGGTTAGAGGTACTGATGCCAGCAGAGGAGCAGGATCCTCCACCCCAATCAGCAACACTTTCCAGGGCACACCCTCTGATAACTCTCTGTACCACTGGAACAGAATCAGCTCTCATAGACCCTTCTACACAATCATCATATTCCACCTAAAAATGTGCCCAGAGCAATCAGAAAGAGCATTAATTTCGACACAGATGAAAACACAAGTTACAAAACCTACAGACCACTAGGAATACTTTCAGTGATAAAGATGTAAATTAGGAGTAGGAGAACAGAGATGGACGTTCACAAGACCTGTGGGTGAACATGGCTGGTTCATGCATTAAAACTAAGGACTCCGATGATTTTCTCTAGCCCTATCGAAGAGCTAAGTGCTATTCCTGTTAATGCATATAAACACAGTTACTAGAAATCCAAAGAAAACAAAGCCAAGCCAGAACCAACCCTATAGATGGGCTGACCAGGCTCATCCCTCAGTCCAACAGGGTTTTCAGAACACCCTGATATTCAAGTAACTGATCTTCCTAACATCAGCTGCACAGCAGAGAGATTCACTGAGTACTCTGCAGAAGTCTGGGTGAAATCTCAACAAGCTAACATACCAGTTGGAGATAAAGTAGATCCTGATCCCACAGCAGAACCACAGGGAAGATGCATTTCCTTCCAAAGAGAGGGTAGCCCTCACAGACTCAGCTCTTTCTGTCACAGTGATGATTTTACTAGTGCAGAAACACACTTGTGTGTCTTACAGTGGTGATGCTTGGGCACAAAGTCACCTCTCTGGAAGAGGCTCTCATTAAGGGAACACAAGGTCTTTGGAGGGACTGACCTCAGACTGCCACAGGACCAGCAATAGAAGGTGGATCACTGGAGCTGGACAAAGGATGCTGAATAAGACTGGCTGGGAGAGGCAGAAGAAATTATGTCCGTATGAAAAAGACTGGAATAAAGGAGCACAAGTCCTTAACCAGGCAGCTGAAAACAACTGAGATCAGGAAGGCCCTTTTAAAACAATAGTAAAGTGTAATCAATTAATTCTTCCATGGTATGAGTAGCTGGCCAAAGACAAGGGTCAGAATGAACCTATCAGGTGATAGGACCAAACACTTATAAAAGGACAAACATAAGGTGGAGTAGGGAGTTCACAACCTAATAAATGCCCTCAGGAGAACAGCCTGCAATGGGAGAGATGCAGTAAAGGGCAAAAAAGGAAAGCAGAAGCTCTACAAGAGACAAAACCCCAGCTACTAAGCAACTGATAGATTAAATTGGAAGGTACAAGATTAGAAACAACAAAGCTCTCTGCCAGCTCTGACAAAAGAACCCCAAATTTGTGGCTAAAAGTATTCAAGTGAGGAACTAGCATCAGCAATGAAGATGCAGTTATTTAATCGAGCAGAGAACTTGTCCAAAGATCATTTTATGTATTTGCATTACCACACTCCGTATCTTTATATAGAACCTTTTACTAAAATCACTACAAAGGGCAAGGAACTGAGCTGCGTAGGAGAAGACAGCATGGAAAACAAGAGATTTTTCCTCCTTCTTTTATAGCACCACACTTCTAGAATGTCAATACCCTGAAAAGCTTAGTTTAATCTTTATGTAAAGTGACCTCTGCCGTCTTTAAAAGGTTCCCACGTAACAACACTATAGTTAGCCAGCAAGAAAGTCCTCCTGGCCATCTGTCTAAAGCTTGCGCTTCTCTGTTTCAATACCCACCAGTGACCCAGACTTGAACTACCAGATTCCTCCAGTGAAGCATGTTTAAAAGGTGAGCTAGCAACATGCCCTGAAGAACAGGATGGCTCCAAAAGATTAAGCTCACACAAAATAAAGTCAAGAACATCTAAACAGGTAGAGAAAATTTAAAAGTGAGGTCTTCCCCATGACTTCTTGAAGATCCTGCAAAGCCCATTTGTTTATAAGGAGCAGACCAAGTCTCTCGCTAAAAACTATACTAGGAATTAACCAGAATACAAAGCCCAGAAGACTCATGCTGGTGACAGCTATAACGTACTGTTCCATGACAGTAAAATATAAGGAAGTTGGCAATGACTTAATGGGTGGACATTGTTTAGACAGAACAATAAACATGTGTTTGGGGTATTCTCACCGAGCTTTATATAAGCCATTGCGAGACTCTTTCTTACCCACAACCCCATAAGCTGCTTTTCTTTCTCCCTTCTTCCGTGCTGTGGGAGGCTACAGAATCCACCGAACCTGCCCTGCTGTGATCTGATCTAGTCTTGCCAGTACTGCTTGGATTCCACAGAAACAAAAGGAAGACTTTAAAAACACATGACTCCAGGGAACAGGACAGAGGAGGGGAGCTGTGCTTTAGGACAAGCTGATCAGAAGCATGGTACCTTGGGATTTCCTAGCATCTGCCTCAAGCACTGACCTTTTAGAATTGGGGCCCTTTCCAAAATGACCACTCAAAATAGCCCATCTAAGCTGAAGATCATAGAGTCACAGAATGGTTTGGGTTGGAAGGGACCTTAAAGCTCACCCAGTTTCAACTCCCTGCCATGGGCAAGGACACCTTCCACTGGACCAGGTTACTCCAAGCCCTGTCCAACCTGGCCTTCAACACTGCCAGGGATGGGGCAGCCACAGCTTCTCTGGGCAGCCTGTGCCAGGGCCTCACCACTTTCCCATGGAAGAACTTCTTCCAGAACCTCAGCCTCATTTTCCATATTTCCATCTCATTAATTACCTAGGCTGTCTACAGAAATACCAAGATGTACTTCTACACCAAGTACATAGATATCGAGTTCATAGATACAAGTAGGCTTTAGATCACCCTCCAATATAAATAAAAACTACAATAAAAGGCTGCCTCATTCCAGAAAAAGAACCTCAAACTGCTTTCTAGGTACCAGAGGCTGGCAGCTGCTTTACCACTTGCACACCAGCAGCAGCAAAGCATGCTGCTGAAATCTACCCTCTAGACTTCGAAGCAAACATCATTGACTTTTCCAAGCCTGAACTCCTAATCACTATCAATGACGGCACAGAGCAGCATGTTGCCCAAAGCCTGAAGAACA
The DNA here is from genome assembly GCA_002631895.1 of Agapornis roseicollis. Classification (NCBI taxonomy): domain Eukaryota; kingdom Metazoa; phylum Chordata; class Aves; order Psittaciformes; family Psittacidae; genus Agapornis; species Agapornis roseicollis. The sequence continues at coordinate 350,843 of NDXB01012731.1, read as the reverse complement.
AACAGCAAAGGCTGGGCACAGGGTAGCAACAAAACCAAGATATTTAACTGCAACGTGGCAGGCAGAGATCTACTGAAGTCAGCACCTTGTTCCCTTGGGTTTGCCAAGTGCCAGGCAACTCTTATTAAGTCTTCCTAACTGCCCAAAGGAAAGGAAGGGACAGACCTTCATGAAGGATGAGACTGAACTAGTGTACAGATTGCAGTTATCCTAACAAGCTATAGAAACAGCCCTAGCATCAGTTTCCAGATTAAGCCCAGCTCCACTAGGTCTGGGCACACAGATAAGAGAGGGAAGGACACTCCTGTGTTCCCTAGCTACACAAAGACTGTGGCTGTTTGACGTGGCCAAGCTTGAAGGGACCCAACCCTGACACGGGGTCAGGTACCTTCCACTTTCTACCTCAGTATCTCTCCCTGTTTGCCAAGTGGGTTCTGTCATTTACCTTCGCTACCAAGCACGGAGCCTTGATTTATGGCATGGAGTACATCTCTCAAAAACCTGTCCATGCAGTGAACAGGCAAAAACCATGCCAGGAGTTTGCTAAATGCAGCCAATCAGAGCAAACACCAGCATTGCACACCTTACACCTGCAATTCACCCTGCCCAACACATTTTGTGTTACCTTCTCATTTTAAATGCCTCAGAAAAATCCCAGAAGGGTAATGAGCACATCTGGGGCTCACATCTGAGCACAGGCTGACTCGGTTCTTCAATCTCCATGCTGAACTGTCACATTCACTACAACTGTAATTTAAAAAGACCTGTTGGGCAGAGGAAGGTATATACAATGGGTGGGAGAAGACAGTTCAACAAGCCTAGACTTGAATCCTAACTGAAATGACCCAGGAGAGGACCAAACCATCAAATGAACAGCAGCTGCACAACTGCTCCAACAGTCTGTATATACACTGACACTGGGCAGCAGCTACAGGAACTGAAGCACAAATTAAGAGAGGGCTTAAAAGTGACCTTTGTAGAGCCATTATCATGAGCACACTGAGAAAATGGAGGGACACAGAATCATAGGATAGTTAGGGTTGGAAAAGACCTTAAGATCATACAGTTCCAACCCCCCTGCCATAAACAGGGACACCTCACACTAAACCATGTCACCCAAGGCTTCATCCAACCTGGCCTTGAACACTGCCAGGGATGGAGCACTCACAACCTCCCTGGCCAACCCATTCCAGTGCCTCACCACCCTCACACGAAATAATTTCTTCCTTAGATCCAATCTAAACCTCCCCTGTTTAAGTTTGAACCTGTTACCCCTTGTCCTGTCACTACAGTCTCTAATGAAGAGCCCCTCCCCAGCATCCCTATAGGCCCCCTTCAGATACTGGAAGGCTGCTATGAGGTCTCCACGCAGCCTTCTCTTCTCCAGGCTGAACAGCCCCAACTTTCCCAGCCTGTCTTCGTATGGGAGATGCTCCAGTCCCTGATCATCCTTGTGACCTCCTCTGGACTTGTTCCAACAGCTCCATGTCCTTTTTATGCTGAGGACACCAGAACTGCACACAATGCTCCAGGTGAGGTCTCACGAGAGCAGAGCAGAGCAGACGGGCAGGATCACCTCCTTGGACCTGCTGGTCACGCTCCTTTGGATGCGGCCCAGGATACAGTTGGCTTTCCATGGGCTGGACTGCTACACACTGTTCAAGCTCCTGCTCTCTCTTGATGGGGACCAGCAGCTTCAGGACTGCCCCAGGTACTGAAAACATTCACCAAGGGAAGTTGCTCTCACTACAGGCTGTAAGGGAAGCCACCTTTCTAATTAGCATGGCCCTCAGCTGATGACTGTTTCTAAGCTAATCAGAGATGGGTATAAGCCCATCTCTACCAGAATGAATCGTATCATAGAATCACAGAATGGTTTGGGTTGGAAGGGACCTTTTAAAGACCATCTAGTCCAACCCCCTGCCACAGGCAGGGACACCTTCCACTAGATGAAGGTGCTCCAAGCATCATCCATCCTGGCCTTGAACACTGCCAGGGATGGGGCAGCCACATGGTATGGAATGGTATGGAAACACTCTTCTTCCCTGCCACTTACCTTACATGCACAGCATGTGTGAGTGCAAAACTTACCACCGCCTAAAAGAAAATACCACCTTCCCTTCACAATGGGCATATCACATCACATATTGACTCAGCTGTTCTTACAACATTTTCTCCATTCCTTCTCTGGGCACAGCCAACTTACCACCACCTTCTGTAAAATCAGTTTATCATCATCTGCACTTGGAGTGCAGTTTTTCTCACGGAGTTCAGAGCAGGCAGACATCAACACCTTCTACCACAACCCCAGCAACCTGAAAGCTAATGCTGATGCCTGACAACAAATGAAACACACCTGCAGTGACCAGAATGGTATCCCATGCAGGGATGGGGAACACAGATGCCTGCTGGAAACTGTCAGTAGCAAGCATACTCACAGGTTCATCACTCTTCATAAGGAACTGCAGTGACAAGACAAGGGGCAATGGGCTCAAACTTACACAAACTTAAGACATTAGGAGGAAGTTCTTGGCTGTGAGGGTGCTGAGGCGCTGGCACAGGGTGCCCAGAGAAGCTGTGGCTGCCCCATCCCTGGCAGTGTTCAAGGCCAGGTTGGACAGGGCTTGGAGTAACCTGGTCCAGTGGAAGGTGTCCCTGCCTGTGGCAGGGGGTTGGAACTAGGTGGGCTTTAAGGTCCCTTTCCACCCAAACCAGTCTGTGACCCTATGAATCACCAGCATCAAGCTACCCAGTGACCCAAAAGTGATATTATCCTAACGGCAAAAATTTATGAACCACTTCATGAGTGATTCGTATTTCCCAGACCTCACAGCATTTGTACTACTGACTTAATTAACACTCAAAACCCAATCCCAACTTTTCCATAGGGATTTACCATACTCTCAAAAGTCTGCAGTGAAGTCATAGCACTTCACAGAGTCCTTTTCATCTATGACAAACCAGTTAACGATACTTTTCAGTGTCCTGCCAAACGTCAGGGAGAATTAAAGCTGTGGAGCAGCTCATCTGAAGCCTTTCATCCAGACAATTTAAAGCAGAGAAGATCCAAACCACCCATCTTGGTTCTACTAGCTGCATGGGCCAGCATTTAGGTTCCAATCTGTGCCTGCTGTTCCCAAGTTGTGTCAGCTGCCATATGGAACGAGAGCAAAAAGACAGCGATCAAGTCCTCAGTGTCTTGCTTTAGCACCAGCAAAGCCTGACTCAGTTTTACCAAAGCAAAACACAGCCTATTCTATCTCCTCATATAAATTAAAGGTACCAAAGAATATTAATGAAGTACATTCCGTGCTAAGACTTGCTCTGCTTTCTTTTTAAATCGTATTTCTTTCAGAAGCAACTAAAACCCCTAACTGATGTGAAACAGGACTTCTTGTTATTTCTGAGAATGGCAAAGGTCTGCCCACAGCCAAAAACAAAGGGATCAAAAAGTGACGGTGGGGATGAGAGGTAAGAAGTAGAAAAAACCAAAGGAACTGGGTAAATAGAGCTCATTTCTCCTACCTTCTGCTGGCTGTTAATAAAGGTAAAGATTTTCACAGTTCTCCTGACCCTTTCAACCTCTCTCTTCATTGATCCAAGCACCAAGTAATCATCTCAGGCTTATGGCATCACACAGCCTTCTTCCAGCAAACAGCAATGACACAACAGGGTCAAGAATAGAAACCGAGGAGGAGGAAGAACACATGGGGAGCAGTCAGCTAGGGTGGAAGAAGTAGTTACAGAAAGTCATTATGAAATACCTGGTTTAGGTTCTCTATGTAGTAAATCTCATAGCAGGATGTATGAAAAAGTGTCCAATGCAACAGCATTGTTTCCTGAATTCACTCCTACAACAGCAACAGGTAAGAGATGCTCTAGAACTTTACTTTGCAAATCATCTGACAAAACACCTGAGAAGAACGCTGGTCCCCAACTCCTAATACAAGCAGCCAAAATGCTCCTGGGGCCTTCCAGCAGTGGAGTTGTCAGATTTGAAATCAAGCATCCTCCACCCCGCTGTGAAGTCAGAGCGGTAGCGAGCCCAGGGGAAGTTGGGCTTAAAGAGCCAAGAATCCCTTATCTCAAAGGATAAGGTGGAGCTTTAATTTTCCCCTCTTGCAAAATTGGTTATTAAGTAATCTGTTTATGTCACACATACCAGCACTCCTAACGGTGGCATTACAGCAAGACATCGCTACCTTCAAGGAAAGGAACATGCAGTGCTCAAAATTAACGGGAATGGATTTCTCGCACAGGAGGCTCAGCTTAGGGCAGTGCCTCTTCCTATTTCTCCCAAGAAAACTTACATTTTCCTGCTTGCACTTCTTCCACACTCCAAACCATACCCTGGCAGATCCCTTGTATCAGCAAGTCACATTTCCAGGTACTTAAGTTCAACATTAATGATGGCCAGTAGCAGTGGGCTGGAACTAAGATGATCTTTAAGGTCCCCTCCAACACAAAGCATTCTGTGATTTTATAAGTGACATGCACTGAATGAATCAATTGATTCCCTCCCAAGGACGTACCTTTGTCAGGTATGTATGATTTCCACTAACATTACATTTACTCGGTAAGGGCATAAGTGATAATCGCCCCATGCTGAAGATGTCCCAACATCCTGCTGACCAGAAATGCCTGGTTTTCCCCCTCTTCAAAAAGCAACATCTTTTCTTAGTAGAGCGAAAAGAAAATCATCTCTCTTTTCTGCTCAGTTCCTCGCTCTCTTACAAGTTCACTGAAATTAAGAGTAGATTTAAAGAGCCCTCCTGAGAACTTTGATCAATATTGACTTTAATGTGCAAAAAAATATTGTAAGAGGAATGGAAAGAAGAGTCGAGAGAGACAAACATCTTTATGACATGTCTGCTGTTTCCTTGTGAAAGTGGGCTAAAAATAAGAAGTATCAGAAGAATAAAATACATCTGGAGGTAACAATTCCACTTGCTGTTACCTTTCCCTACTCAAAGCCTTTCAGAAAAGCAATTTATAACCATGACAGGAAAGTAGCTGAAGTAATGGAGAGCACTTTGGAGCTAACACCTTCAGGTCTCTGTAGGCAAATGCTCTTCGACTTGAAACCACTCCACTTGCAGTGCAGAAATCTAGCAAAGAGACTTAAAAGCATCTGCACCGAGTGTCAGCCAAAGGTCTTCAACCCAATGTTTTATTTAGTCCATCCATTGGATCTTTTTAGCCTTTCTGTAAGACCTTAAACTGAAAGAGAGTAGACTTAGATTGGATAAGAAGTTCTTCCCTGTAAGGGTGGTGAGGCACTGGCACAGGTTGCCCAGAGCAGCTCTAGCTGCCTCATCCCTAGCAGTGTTGAAGGCCAGGTTGGACAGGGCTTGGAGCAGCCTGATCTAAGTGGAAGATGTCCCTGCCTGTGGCAGGGGGTCGGACTAGATGGTCTTTAAAGGATCCCTTCAAGCCCAAACCATTCTGTAAGTCTACAATTCACTCTACACATGCAGACCATGACTGTACATGGGGTGCATGTGTGCACATTAGGTACACACATACATTAATTAAGTGTACTTACATTCAGGGTGCATATCCATGTAGAAACGCAGATGTAGCTGAGGCATGCCTCAAATTCTGGAACCATTTAGGTTGGAAATTTGCCCCTCTAAGGCAAATGAAATCTCTTCAAAGTGCCTTCAATGATTACTTGGCATGGTGGTAATGCCCCATATTTGCCAGCTATGCTATGAATTCTGTCCTAGTCCAGAGGAGTGGAATGGCTGAGCAGCAACTCACCATACATGCACCACACATTCATGGTGACCCTGACAGATGCTACAGCATAAACCCCAGCCCCACCACAGCCAGCAGCTCCTTTTGGGATGTAGTCGGGTCATTCTCAGAAGTCTGGTGAGAATCAAGGCACTGCCTTCAGCACATGCAAGGGGATTAGCTGGTTACACAGCTCCCAGTCTCTCTGAAGGCTCAGACAAGCAGCTACAGTTCCAAGAGACTGTTGTATGTAATTAGAAATACTTGCTTCACCTCCTCTTCTCCTTCTTCCTCTCCCGAACTGCAGCTGGTCTGTTAGCCCAACTACATCAAATGAGGATATCTACATCAGACCATGGAGATAAACACACCACATCTACAAATATGAATTGAAGTAGTAAGCACAACCTTTTCCAGGCACCTACAGACACATCAATGGACACTGCTCCTCACAAACAAGTTGTGCTGTATTCCACGTGTTTCACTCAGGGGCAATACACACCCCAACAGCATGTGGCCATGTTTAAGGCACTAAGGTGTAAGAAATATTCTCCCTCTTTCCCATCTCAAGTGTCTCTGCTGTGCCAAAGTGTCAATTATTCTATGAGCAAAAGGCTAATACAAACCCCCTGTCATTCTGACCCTGCAGACAGCAAATGGCCTAATTAGACCCAACACAAAGATTTACAGCCACTGAGCACAGATTACTCAATAGAATAATCTGTGCATCTCCAAGAGAGGAAGAAAACGCAGGCCTTTTGATGGAAAGGACAGGTTTCATTTGCTCGATGTTCTCCAATTCATCATTTCAGAGATAATTTTCTTTCATACTTCTTGCTCCTTCACTGTCCATTGCCAGTGACAATGACATGGCTGTAACCCTACAGCTTTCAAAACATTTTAAACCAAAAAGCCACAGGTATTTGTTAATAAATAAAGAAACTTGAATGAAATAATATACTTAAGGGAATGGTAGCACTGTGAGGTGAATGCTGGCCTCCTTTCCCTTCTAGGCACCTACCGTCCTTTCCTCCTTCTCCCCCACTACTTTATCAAGCACACGGTCAACTGATCCTCAGAAACCAAGAAAAAGAGAACCTGCTGCAAATAATTCATTCCTATCAGCTTAATAATTTCCCACAAACAACCTTAAATTTCTGGAAATTGCTTCCACCTTCAGGATGTCACAACATTTTCATTTGGGGAGAAAATAAAGCACTCCCAAAGGATTTCCTAACCAGCGAGGAAACTGTTCTCTGTGGAAAAGTTCCTTTTCAAAACAGAAAACCTTCTCTTTATGCCTCCTCCTAAGCTAAAACCATCACCCAGGCAAACATCCACTTGCTGCCTTATGCCCACCCCGACACCCAGTACAAATTCAACTGGTTATTCCATTTCACATCTCCCTTTGTGACACCTGCTACTGTATTCCAGCACTTCCAGGTGATCTACAATACTGCAGAAACTATATTCATCGAGGAAAGAAACACAAACAGCTCTGATATCTCACAGCTGCTAAGGAAGGCACTGCAAAAAGGACCTTGGGGGGGAGTGGAAATGTGTGCCAGCAGCCAACAACGCCATTCGCTCCTCAACTGAAACAGAGAATTTCTTTAACAAAATCCTTCTTCTTTAACAAGTCAGTTTCACCCCAACCAAACTTACTGATGTTTCAAATTCAAGATTAATTACTCAGCAGAACAAAGGCACCCTTTTCCTCTGCTATCTAACCATGCCCGTCTTATATGCTAAACTGTAAACAGTCCAAAGTCTCTTACCTTCCACTTCTTCTTCATCACATACATGTTTAAGGAAGGAAGCCCCTCTATCCAGCACTGCCTCGTCCTCCATCCTGTAGTAATAGAAAAGAAAAAAGGAATGCTCAGACTTCTCCTGGAGCGAGCTGTTCGAACCAGCCCAGGTCCTGGGCAGGTTAACTTGCAAGCTGTTGTTCATGTTCTTGTGAGCACTGCTGTTCTCCTTCCAGAGCCTGTTGTTCCTTCATAGAGCTCCTTCCAGATGCCGTTTGGTTTAAGCTGGCCTCACGTAGCTCGAATTCTAACCTTGAGAGGACATCAGTGGTGACAGGTGGGAGAAAGGTAATCCTGGCTACAGATTTTGAGGTTTTTCTTGTTTCTTTTGGGTTTTTTTTTTTTCCTTTTCTCCTTTTTTTCTTTTTTCTTTCTTTTTTTTTCCTAAAACCGATGTAGACACGCAGGCAAGTCCGGAGCTATTTACACAACAGGCAAGAGTTTGTGGGATTCCAGTTCCTCTGTTCAGTTCTTCGCGATGGCAGAACCCTGCTCACAAGCAAGCACACGCACTACACAGGCACACGCACGCATTCGAATGGCTCCGGCCAGCCTCTTAATACCAGCAGAGCACACTTGTGTGCTGGGAGGCGAGCTCTGTGTCACATGCTGGCCTTACAGAAATCTGACATATGAGGATTATCCAGAGACTGAGCGATAGCAAGTCAGACCATCACAGCAGTCATTTCTGTGTGTCACCCGTTCATTCATCCACTCAGGGACGGGTGTTAGCAGCTGTCTCCTTCCCCCTCCACCTCTTATCTGCTGCTTTGTATAGCAGAGACTCCTAATTCTACACCATAAAAGTCCTCCTGGGACACTGCCCAGAACTCCTGCTGCTGTATTTCACGCACAAAATAAGGCCCTGCAAGCTTTCCAAGGTTCAGTTCCAAATTCACTTTTGACAAGCAAATAAAAAGATGATAAAATAACAAAGAAAAAAATGTAGCTGTATTAAATAAGCTCCTTAGAGGCTAAGTACACATTTGCTGCTCACTGCTGGACAGTCACTGTGGAAGCTTTCCATCTTAATACACTGGAGACCAAGCTGGTAACCTGGTTTCCTACCAATGGCAAGAAACAGGCATATATGGATAATGCTCAAAAATGAAGATATTTTCCTTCTATTCAGCCACATGGAATAGGGAGAAACTCAGTACAGAAAGAGACAAAGCCTTCAAAACTTCCTCACATCTCTACTGCTTCCACTTGTTAACACAGAATCCCAGACTGGTTTGGGTTGAAAGGGGCCTTAAAGCTCATTTAGTTCCAACCCCCTGCCATAGGTAGGGACACATTCCACTAGACCAGGTTGCTCCAAGCCTGGTCCAACCTGGCCTGCATGATCTCCTACATGCAGTAGCAGCAATAGAGTTTTTTAAGTACTCATTCAAATTCAGGAGAGCACAAAATCTGAGCAGGTGAATACCAAGACATTAGGAAGTGTCAGGTTATCTACCATGTGTGCCAACACAGAGCTGAACAACAGCAAACAATGAAAACCAGCCACAAAATAAAGTACCCAGGCCCTGGTTCTCTGCAAGCAGCAGCAGAGCAGACATTTCCATCTTTGCCAAATCTTCCTCCACAACAAACACCTTTACTAACACACTATAGGCCGCATTCTCAGCTCTTAGTCTGCAGCTCAGCTCCTGTGAACGAGTCTCAAATACATCACAGACAAAGAATAAAGTGAAATAGGTCAGATTCAAAGCCACTAAAACTAAGCATATGGAAAGACCCATTTTTCACTTGGATTACTGGATGTCAGCAAACAATACAGCACCATACCCCCAAAACACAAGCATCACCTCCTAAGTTTAGTTCCAATTCAGACACTTGAAAGAAGGCCACCTTCCCTTCCCACAGGCTGTTTCTGCCTGCATTATCTGCCAGAGACCCAGAATACAGAGGATTCGAAGAACAGATTTCCCTGGCTTAAGGAAGGTACCATTTCACAAGCAGCTGCTGTTCTGTGTGAAGGGCAGGATATGCTTCTTGCCAAGAGAACACACAAAGCCAGCACCCAGGCATGCACACGGAATCCTTCACCGAAAGCTCCGACTTTCATTACATTATTCAAGACTACACATCTTTCCTAACACAACAGAAGGGAACTTATTTCATGGATGCTTTTGCCTATTTGCAATGGTTGTGAAGGCACAGCCCAATTCTTATTTATCTTATTTCCTCCCCACAGCACAGCACAGTAGCTACTCGCTATAAACACAACTGAAAAAATCTGGAACAGATGGGGCTGCATTTCCAGACCTAACGCAAACCACACGTGCTTTATGACTCTGTAAAGTCCATTCTAAGAGCCTCACACACAACGTGCCCTGGCGTTTGCCTCCGTTTCTTGAGCGCATCCCACACCAGTTTCCAAGGTCAGTTTCTCCATGTCATGTCAGGCAGCACCAGTCCACGTTTGCAGCAACTGAGAAGCAAGTATTATGTCAAGGGGGAGACAGAAAGAGGTGAAAGGAAGGTAGCAATTTCCACTGCCGGCAAGGACTGCTGAAAACCCACCAGGCGCCATCCACCTGGTGAAATGGCTGCTCAAATTGGCCATCACAGCAGCACCCACTTGCTGCTGAGCAATGAATGGCACCTTTCTTCCCTTGCACCAGTCTATCCCATTTAACAGGCTGGAAAAGTGCTTAAGCCACACTGCAAGCCTGATGCTTTTCCCCTGAAATAGACGCAGAGTGGATCCAAAGGAGCTGGGGGGTTTAAAGGGCCAGGAATAGAGCTTGGATCGCCCTGGCACGGCACTTGTTTCTAATCCGCAGGAGTTCAGGGATTAGACTCCCAAGCGCCACCTCCCTTGACTTGGGCTTTTCTGTCCATCTTGGATTACTGCAGGATTTCTTCAGGCCAAAATCTATCAAGAAAATATCCTTTATCAAACAAGAACATCTCCACTTAGGTCTTGAGGGGAAAACTGGCAGAGTCCCATCAGTGGAGGTGCTGCTGCAGAAAGAGGTATTTTCACCATCCCATGGAGAAGACACTGGATGGCAGATAGGGGGGAGAGGGAGAGGGAGATTTTTTAGGGCCTCTGAACAAAAACATGCCCTTGTTTAAGCCTGGTTTATCAGCTCCTTTTATTAAGGTAAAAAGCCATTCAGACTCTTTCTATCTAGATCCAAATCCTCACTGCTGCTATTGCAAGGCTCTGGAAACAAACCTGAAAATTAATGAAATCATAGTAATACTGAGACCTTATTTTCCCTGTCTGTATCAGAGTGAATCATGCACTCCGACAGAATATACCCAAGTGGAAAAACATGAGCTGCTTCAGTAATTGGCTTGAGTAATTGATAGATCATTAGATTGGTACCAGACATTTCTGGGAATGACATGACATGTCAATAGGATTTTAACAAGTGTCTCACAGGTGAGGACAGGAGAGAGAAACAGGTCCTTGGCAAAAATAAGGGCTGATGTGGCAATGTGAGCTGCTGCACAGAGGTATCACTCACATCAGCAAATAAAGGTGTCAGATGGCTGGAGAGCCAGAAATGAGAGTTACTACTTGATGATAAGCTTTTATAATTCTTCCCATTTCAAATGTCTTTTGAAATCAGGAAGAAAGACCAGCAAATTCTGGACTGAAGAAAGGGAACAAAGAACAGAGCCAGCGCTACAACTGGATCAGATAGTATAATGCAGAGCCCATGTACAAACTACATCTGAAGAGTAATCACAGACTCACAGGCTGGCTGGGTTGGAAGGGACCTTAAAGCTCATCCAGTTCCAACCCTCTGCCACAGCCAGGGACACCTTCCACTAGACCAGGTTGCTCCAAGCCCCATCCAGCCTGGCCTTGAACACTGCCAGGGATGGGGCAGCCACAGCTTCTCTGGGCACCCTGTGCCAGGACCTTGGCACCCTCACAGGGAACAGCATCTGCCTAATGTCTAACCTAAATCTCCTCTCTGCCAGTTTAAAACCATTCCTGTCCCTACCTGCCCTTGTCAAAAGCCCCTCTTCAGATTTCTTGTCAGCCCCTTTAGGCACTGGAAGCTCCTCTAAGGTTTCCCCTGATCCTTCTCTTCTCCAGGCTGAACAAATGAAAGTAAAGAGCCAAAGCACCCTTTTTTCTGACGATGCAAGGCACATAGGAAAAGGACAGGACATACACAGCGTTAAAGGAGCATGGACCATTCATTTGTTTTCAGTTGTACTTCTCCTTTTTGCAGCACCAACTCCTACCTTTTATTGCCAAGGAACTGCCAGCACGTGTTGGTCCACAATGTGTTAATATGCACATAATGGTTATAGCACATGCTGTATTGAAACAAGGAAGAGGCAAAAAGTAAGAAAGCTTTGCAAGTTCATTGTGTTATGACCAAATTACAAGCAATTGCACATTCTGGACTACTCGTCTTTTCAAAGGGCATGTGAAAACCCAAAGGTTTGCTGCGGCTTGCTCATATCTCTCAGGGATGACAGTGATACAAGCATTTCATTACTGAAGCATACTTGGTAAAGGGGCTTTGGAGAAAGGACATAGCAAACACAGGGTAAGTGCGCTTTCTGTGGGCAGCCTTTTGTCTTTACACTGCTGCCTGAATCACTGGGTTCAAATATTCTCCGTGTCCACTGACACTCTGGTTTTGTTGGCAAGTTAGGGAAACAATGGGGAAACCCCAACCTATTGGGTGACTTGGATCGATCAGACAGCAACAAGCAGAATATAAACCTGGATACAGTTATTTGGGTGAACTATCTGAGGTTACATGGATTTCACTCTGGAAATGTACCTTTGCAGTTCAGTGATACTGTGCCATTCTATCCAGGTTACTAGAATGTGTTAAGGCACTTTTGGAAACTGGGGGGTATGGACTTCTATTGGTTTGGGGTTTTAATGAATTCCAATTAGATTATCTCATTGTACATGACATGTGTCACTCTACAGAGGTGTTCTCAGGGATTGAAATTAGGTCCCATAAGGATCTAAATACAAATCTCAGTTCTTCACTAAATCTTGTTTTCAAAACTCTTACTGACTGGAATGTCAAGAACTCAAAGGGTTTATCTCCACTCACAGGTGAAGCCTATGAGAGCACCTTCCCGAAACCAAGCTAAGAATTATATGAATTTATTTTGACAACATAAGTTGTATCATTTGGGTTTCAGTTTAAATATCTGAGAACTTCAGTAGGTCACTTCAACTTGGACACCAACAATCCAATTCAATATGGATCCAGAAATAAAACAACTATCAGGAAAAATAATTAGGAGTGAACAAAGTTGAAGCTTTCATCTGCACAAACAACTAAGTAACATTATCAAAACACAGGGAAATCCAAGGGGGATATTGGCACTGGACCCTATGATAGGTGCAGCAGTTAGACATTGTTTTATTGTGTTTAGATTGCTTACCATAAAATGACACAACTCTGTAAAACCTGATAAACTCAGCTGCCTGTTTGCTTTCATTTCCTCCTCTTAAAGGAGACCATGGAGCTGTAACTGGAGACATACCAGCAAGGAGAAGTCCACATCTCCTTCAAGCTTAGTTTGGAAATCACAGCATCTTGGTTCCAGACCTCTCTGCATTAGGATGAGGTGAACATCTACCACGCAGCACTAGGTTTCTGCAATCTTCCATATTCATCTGCTACAGTGACTGCAGCTAGAGCCAGGAAAGGGTACAGAAAGGAATCCAAGATTGCATTTACACAGGGGCTTTATGAGATGAGCCAGTCAACAGGAAGAAGTGATTTGGGGCTGCAAATACTATGAATGTATCCATTTGAGGCTAACATAAACCAAACATTTCTGCAGCTTCATCTTCTGCAAAGCATGAAATATAACTCACAAGTAAGCTTTCTCTAGAGGCAGAATGGTGACAGATTTTAAACCCACAAGCAGCAGTGGGTTTTTCCTAAAAACAATTATTTCAGGAGAGCCTGAGGGATCCGATTTGGGGTTTTTATGCCATTTATTTCTGTGATGATCTCATGCCCTCCAGTATTTTTGTCAGTTTTATGCCTCACAGGCAACTTCTTATTTGGCCATGTTTTACCCATCCAATTGGGTATCACTACGTATTTTTTCAGGTTTGGCTACTAATGGAGAAAAAGAAGATTCTGGCATGAAAAAGTTCCTAAAATCCCCAACCTGCTTCAAAACATTTGCTTGGGGAGGAACAAAAGAGCAAATTCTGAGGAGTAGTTTCAACATGAGAAAGGGGCAGAGGGAGAGAGCACAATCCAGGGTGGACTGAAGAAGACAGCTAAGGTGAAAACATGACCCCCAAGCTATAAGGTGCTTGCCCCACTCAAAATTAGTCAGTGTCGAACAGATCTGTAATTCAGTGCATGACCTGAGGCTCAGTAAGCCTTAGATAACACTGCTCCAAAGGGCTGACTTCCGAGAGCATTTTCATGTGCTCTCCAACTAAACCCGTGTATATGTAAAAACAATCTTGTTTTGTGAAGTAGCTGCTTGTTCATGCCTCATGTGAGAGCTCTTCTCGAGAAACCAGTGCCTAAGTGGACTGTGTCATAAGACCAGGTATCACAGACTCAGAACTGCAACATTATGAGCATGGATTTTACATCAGCTCAGCACATGGCTTTCAAACGCGTACAAGACTTTACAAGTCAGTAGCAGACAGGATCTGTAAAGAAATCCTCTACTATATTTATATATACATATACATACACACACACATATATATACATATATACACAAACACACAGCTATACAAACCTAGACAAAGAAATAGTCTAGAAATAGTTGTGGTGTCCTCAACATCAAAAGGACATGGAGCTGTTGGAACAAGTCCAGAGGAGGCCACGAGGATGATCAGGGGACTGGATCCCATACGANGAGGAGGCCACGAGGATGATCAGGGGACTGGAGCATCTCCCATACGAAGACAGGCTGGGAAAGTTGGGGCTGTTCAGCCTGGGGAAGAGAAGGCTGCGTGGAGACCTCATAGCAGCCTTCCAGTATCTGAAGGGGGCCTATAGGGATGCTGGGGAGGGACTCTTCATTAGGGACTGTAGTGACAGGACAAGGGGTAATGGGTTCAAACTGAAACAGGGGAGGTTTAGATTGGATCTAAGGAAGAAATTCTTTCCTGTTAGGGTGGTGAGGCACTGGAATGGGTTGGCCAGGGAGGTTGTGAACGCTCCATCCCTGGCAGTGTTCAAGGCCAGGTTGGATGAAGCCTTGGGTGCCATGGTTTAGTGTGAGGTGTCCCTGCTTACGGCAGGGGGTTGGAACTGGATGATCTTAAGTTCCTTTCCAACCCGAACTATTCTATGATTCTATGAAATAGCAACTGTGGGAAATCTTTCCAGCATCTGCTGAGTATTGGCTACACTGGGGCTCAAAAAGCAAGGGACAGGTAGCTTGAACCTTATATGGTTTCCTACCTACATAGTAGGTAGGAAATGATGGGATGACAGAGTGGGTGCCTCAGCCTTGCCAGCCCACCTTGTAAAAGCAAAAGGTTATCTGGAATGGGAGTTCCTGTGGTTAAGTCCACTTCCCACTCAGCAGAGGAATAGGCAGTGTATACAGTGTGAGGTGGAGCAGCACACTCAGTGGCACCACTAACCCAGAGCCAGCTTTCCTCAGGGAAAACAACCCTGGACTCCCCATCCCAACTTCCCAGCAAGCAGCTCCTGCACTCATCCTCCCATGTGACTGTTTTTTGGGGGGAAGTCTCTGTAGCAATAACCCCCAGCACACAAAATGTATAAGACCACCTTACATCTTAATTTCACTTCTCTAACAGCTTGGAACTCTTCCCTTCCTTCAGGCTCTATACTTTCAAACGCGTGACTCCTAGAGCTGCATCTTTTCCTTCCCTTCACCTCTGAGATGCTGAAGTCGCTCTAAAAGCATCACAGATCTCTGGACCACCAATGTTAATATTATCACAACTAAGCATGCAGTGCAGAAAGTATGCTGGCTTCATGCTTTCTGCTGGAAGGGGGACAGACAACACCTGATCCAGCACAATGCTGGGCTGGCAGAGGCAGAAAGCAAGGTTGTATAAAACATTTTGGACAGCTCTGAAGCAACCAAGGGAGCTAATGCACTTTCAGCACTTCACAGAGTGCAGTCACAGCACTTCTGATCTAGTTCTGGGTGTACTGAAGTGATAAGCAATTTCATGATATGCTGGTTTCACAAACATAATCCAGCATAAAGGATATTTTTAACATGGATGATTCCTGTAATCTGCTTCAATGCTCAACCTCATACAGAGTCCGTGTGGCACAACTGAGCAGCACACAAAGGCGTTACATGAGCAGGAACTTTGTGAAGTATGTGTATCACCAAAATCCTGATGCAACCACAGTGTCCAGCTATACACTGAGACCTGGAGAAAGTGCATGACTGAGAACCAGGAGTACATCAAGGGGTTTATTTGAGTTCAAAATAGTACAGATCTTGGTGGGGTAAAGAAAGGAGGAGCACAAAACAAATAAATCAATCTCTGCAAACTTTACCTGGTTACTAGATGAAAGTTCTTGGAAAACTATGCCTTTACTACAAGTTAGATGAATTACCCAAAAGTAAGAAGGAATGCGATGCTGTTTGAGATCCCATCAAGAGTGTGATCAGAGCTCACAACAAAGACACAAGAGGCAAATGTCAGCACACACACATAATCCGGGCAGAGGAAAGGCAACTTCCCCAAAACACATCAGATGAGCAAGAAAACCAGTAGGCTTTCAGGGAACAAAGTGCTCCAAGCTACCCTCGTCCTCACTTGAGTGACAGTTCTTGTCCAGAAGACTCGATAGTGACTGCTTCCCAGGGAAAATGAGACAAAATCTCCTCTGAATGTCACTGGCATCAGTCCCAGTGCATACATAAAATGCCAATTTAATAACAGTTGATCAAACTATTGCAGATGTGGCTGACAGAAATGCAAACAGCCAATTTTCAAAGTAAATGCCCTTTTTTCCACCACTAGCTACACTGGAAGGGGAAAAGAAATAAAACCACTGCCCCCCAAACAAACAAACAAGCAAGCCACAAACAACCACAAAAACATAAAGCAAGCTTACTGAAGGTGAAGGAACAACACTTCCAGAGAGGAGAGAGGGGTGAGAAACACAAACCTGAGTTATTTTAAAGCCATCTGAGAACCAACAAATTAAGAATTTCATCACTTCCACCAATTTAAGCTCCAGTCAGAACAACAGGAGCAAGGCAATTCCAGCCCGCAGCACCACGGACCCCAGGAGCCGTTCTGTCTCTCAGGATTGCCAAGTGCTTAACAAAACACCAGCAATGCCAGCACAAGCCCAAGAACCCAAAGGAATACTGGTCCCTCGCTGATGATCCCCATGAGGATCATTCAGCAGCAGTGTGACTGCAAGTGACAATTCCTCCCTGAATGATCAAGGCAGACACGTGATCACAGTCATGGAGAGCAGCCTGCTTTGCCTTCTGAGGGCTATCATCAGGCTGCTGGGGCAAAATCATTGATGTTTGATCCCTGGATACTGCTGTGCAGGCTTACATCACATAGAATTCCAGACTAGTTTATGCTGGAAGGGACCTTAAAGCTCATCCAGTTCCAACCCTGGATGGACACCTTCCACTAGACCAGGTTGCTCCAAGCCCTGTCCAACCTGGCCTTGAACCCTGCCAGGGATGGGGCAGCCACAGCTTCTCTGGGGCACCCTGTTCAAATGCCTCGACTCAAACTGTCATGTCATGGTATCAGAGAGGTAGGATTGTTGGTTTTGCCAATGCCAGCAGACAAAGAAAATAGCTGTCAGAACACTGATGGCCATTGGGAACCTCACCACCATGTCTACTAGCCTCATGAAAGAGCTCAGCCACACGTTCAGTCTCTTGATGGCACCTGAAAGGCCAGCAGACAGAGATTTCCTATGATTCCCCATAACATCCCCAGCAGTGGACAACAGGGAGCAGGTCACTGTTGTACAGAACAATGCACTACCTTCAGGTGCCCCTTGCCCTTCCACGCACAGAGCTCATAGAGCAACGAGACCAATGCATAATGATGACCCAGTTACTACCTTGACTTTGAATCATGACGCCACTAAAGAGCAGACCAAGCCCATGATCTTTAAACTCGGACCTGCAGACTATCAATTAGCCATAATAAGAGTTTCGCCCAGACCAGGCTGGGGCACATGATGGTGTTTTTCCTGTATTAGTCAGTGGATGAAGGATATGGGTTCTTTCACAGCCAGGACACCAAATTAAACAGGGAGGAACATGACGCAGAATAAAAGCAGAGAGGTAGAAGCAGACAATGCATGATCCTGCATAAAGTCAATCCATTTAGAAATGTTAAACTCACTTTACCAGCAAAATGATTTAGCTACTGGATTGGCATTCTGCTTCATGGGAGAGTCATGTTCTTCATTTGGTTCTAAGTGCCCTAAAGCTGGATTTGCTGTTTCTAACCACAGCCGGGAGCACGTAACTGAACCGCTGAGCAGGCAACTCCCAAGTTTTAACAAGAGTGTCCCTTAGATGACATCCAGTCAAGGGCAGCCCAAAATAGACTTACTCGTATCAGCCCAAATCAAGTCTGAGAACAAAACCATAACCCAAGAGCTGAAAAGTAGTTTCCTGCTAGAAAGTGTTCACAGCTGCTTCTTACAATCTCCTTTCTAGTAACCCATCACCATCCAAAAAACAACTTGGGGGGGAAGTCGTAGAAGCCTGGGTGATGCTGATAAGCACCATTACTGCAGGAGATCCTGGATCCTCCAAAGTACCCTAAAAACTAGTGTGATGACCAGTGAGCTTGTCTACAAGACCAAACAGATTTCTGGAAGATAAAAGAGACTTTAGCATAGGTATTTTTTTCAGGCAATGGCTGAAAAATCTCATCTGCTCTAGGGGTAGACTTCAAAAAACCCCATTCTTCTGAATAGACACAGCCTAGAAAATTAAGACTACATGTATCTTCCTTCACTAAATGAAGGCTCCTGGTGTTACTCAGGCTCCTGGTGTTACTCAGGCTCCTGGTGTTACTCAGGCTCCTGGTGTACAGCTGACCCTGACTGACCCCAGAGATATTCCAGACCATATGGCGTCATGGCTCAGCATATAAAGCTGGGGGAAGGAGTAGAAGCAGGGGACATTCAGAGTGATGGTGTCTTCCCCCAACACCATCACACATGATGGAGCCCTGCTGTCCCGGGGATGGCTGAACTCCTGCCTGATGATGGGAACTGGCAAATTAATTCCTTGTTTTGCTTTGCTTCTTGCATGCGTGGCTTTTCCTTCACCCATCAAACTGGCTTTACCTCAGCCCATGACTTCTCACTTTCCCCTTCCAATTCTCTCCCTCAACCCACTTGGAAGAAGGAGCCAGAAGTGGTGTGGTGCTTAGCTGCCAGCTGGGGTTAAATCCAAACAGTTCTTCTTGGCACTCAACATGGGGTGCAAAACGTTCCAGATAACCAGAGATTCAACTGGAACGTGCTAGATCAAGTTTATAGCTGTTATTTCTGCTTAGCTATTAATTGGCAGGCTCCTGTGTACTTACCATGGGGCTTGCCTGTCTGTCTACTGGAGTCTAGTGCTCATTAGTGGATGCTTTATAGTTTTCCTGCTTATTCTAGTGCTTATCATCTGACTCTGCTATGCTGGGAATGGTCTGATAACAGTGATGGTGGTGTACCCAGTCATGCTGTGACATCTCAAAGCGTGTGGCCATGGCTAAGTCCATGACAGAGCAGCTCCACCCTTAAGGGACTGCAGTCTGTGGGTAAGTCCAAGCTGGAGAAGGGGCAAGGGGAGAAGTTCATTGCAATTTTAAGCCCTGTAGCCTGGTTCAAAGGAACCAGGGGTGAACACTGTAATGGAAATAAACTGTAAATTGTTGTAACCTATGATCTGAGTTGCATGTTACAGGAATTACTATAGCAGGAATCAACTGAACTAATGGAGGACAAGACTTCCAAGAGGCAGTGCAGATGCAGCAGTGACAAATCTGAGCTGGCTTTGGTGCCCGCTAACTCCATTCACCTCTCCTGTCCTCAGTGACCATTATAAGAGATAAAGCCCAAAGTCACAGACTAAATCAACTCAATGGACATCTATGGACAATTTACAGACCTTTCACAGGGGTGGTCCACAGACTACAGAAATGGTATCTGTGTATTATATCAAAGGATGGGAAGGGGGGTGATGGGTAATGAGGATGTCTTGGATGTGGACCTGAGTATCATGCAAATAATATGGAATAAGGGGTGGCGAATACGTTGGGTTTGGCTGCGTACTTGGACTCCAATTCTCTCCTCCATCCCATCAGGGAGGAGTGAACAAGATATCAGGCTTATTTGCTCATGTTATCGCCCACTGTCTGCTTTCATTCTCTTCTTCACGTGCATCTGCCTTCATGTGTCTGGAGGCAGCCATTTTTGGGAAGAAACCTCAGAAAACCAACTTTCTAGAGCACACCCATTTGGTGTGTCAGGTGCGGTCACAAAGCAAGCCAGCATGCATGGGGATGGAGAGGGCAACCCAAGGCACCATTCGTGGTCAGCACCCACCGAGCATAACCTGCCCAGCTTGCTCATCACATGGCCTCTCCATAGCTGCTCTAATTCATTCTCAACTCACCAGAAATTGCTTCAGCCAGGATTCCTGGATACTGTAAGCTGGTGACTGCAGATTTCACTGCTCATCTTTAACCAGACATCTGCACTTCAGAAGGGGATACAACAGTGCCCAACTCCAGCTAATTTTCAACAGGGTTTGGATACAAAGCTGCCTTTTGTCCCTTCGGTGATAAGGGTCATGGTAAGCAAAGGTGATAAAAGGTACTCCTGGGTTACTCTGAACTAGTCATACACATCTTAACCATCAACTGCAGGCACTTTCTCAAATACAGGCTATAACCACCTATCACTTAACCCAGCTTGTAAACCTCCATATAATAACCACTTGCTTGGAGACACCTGCTAACAAAGAACAGCTTTGTGCCCAGCACCTCATTGCAACACAGCTGTTTAAAGGTAAAAGGAAAACTGTTGACAGCAACATTAAATACCAGTTATCTGCACCCATTATCTTGCTTTTTTTTATTGCTATGTGGAATAACTGGTCTGGGAACAGAGCCAGGAAAGTTGGGCTGAGACCACAGTCCAAGACCTCATAGACATTACTGAGAATTTCAAACTAAGGGCATATCCAGAAGCATACTGACTTCTTCATGGAGAACACAAGATACCTTTCCTGAGTTACAAGTTGAGCCTCCCCAGGAAAATACTAAGCTGTTCATAACCCAAGGCATTAATGCACCAGGAATACTTAACACAAAGGTTTCTTTTTCAACATTTAGAATTAAAAAGGAAGAAAAGTGTTCAAGAAAGACAGCTTCATTTGAAGGAAAGTAATTACATAGAGTTTTAGAGCTCACAGACATCTCTGCACATTCCCACATTTCTCCACTTCTGAAGGCTCAGAGGACATTCTGGTTACTTGATGGGAGATGTATTTTGAGCACCATGAGCTTAAGCTGGTTTTGCAATGCTTTTTAATGAATTAAGTTGTATACCTAATATTCAGTGAACTGCATTTGGTCTGGGCTCTTCTAGCTTGATCTTTAATTTGAGTAATCATTTTAAAGCTGGAGACATGATCTCCCTTTATTCAGTGTCTGGAGAGGATTCTGACACTAAGATACAGTTGGCACTTCCACAGAGTTGTTTTGCAGCATATTCCCTTTCAACAAAAAGCACGGATCACATTTCTGGAAAAGGGAAGATATGGGTGATCCAAAGCAAACTTAGGAAACCTCAAGGTTTTTCTTTTGCAGCAATTCCTGGCACTTCACTGCTTTATTCACAGGTTCAGAGTGTCCATCCCAGACTGAACTATAGGGTGATAACCACACCTACGTGCTCACTCCTGCAAATAGGAGAAACTGAGTAGTCAGAGCACCGTGGTTGTAGTTCAGTGCCCACAGTAGTCAAGGAGGGGTGCCTGGGCTTGCCTGCATTGTCAGTGAAGCATGGGCCCAAGCCCACACTCAAGCCCAGACTTGCTCACATTCTTTCAATGCTAGCAGGCTCTCAGGCCTTCTTCAGCACATGGCTAAGGTGGAAAACTCAAGGTCCACCACAAAGCCCAAAAGACCCAGCGGACACCAGCAAGGTCCCATGGACACACCAGCATTGGCAGGCACAGTGCATGATCCTCCTTGGGCAGGCCAAGAGGCTTTGGGCCATGGGAAGCTCTGAGCCGCTGGGCTTCACACACCAAAGCCAACTCACAGAACAGGGCTTCAACCACAACAGCAGCATTGCCAGGGACAAGGAGAGCTCAGCTCAATGCCTCAATGTCTCTGCTCTTGGCATGAGGTAGAGACACTGGCACAGTGAAGCTGCCATCCCTGGCAGCGTTCAAGCCCATGCTGGACAGGGCTTGAACAACCTGATCTAGTGGAAGGTGTCACTGCCTGGGGCAGGGGATTGGAACTGGATCGGATTTGAAGTCCATTTCAGCCCAAAGTATTCCATGATACTCCGCTGCTTTTTACAGTCACATAACCTATCCACACGAAGCAGCGCTAAGCATTGGCCAGATTAATGCATTCATTCAAGGGAGCCTTTTCCCAGTTCAGAACACAAGAGAGTCATGTACCTTATCTACCAAGCTAGCCAAGTCACTTTGGTGTGGCATGAGGGATCATGCTGAAGACTGATTTACCCTAACAGGGTGCCAAAACCCACTCCCCTGGACACGATTAACCATATACTATTTGCTGAAGGCCAAAGACGGCATTCTCAAAGCTTGTACAACACAGCAGGCATACACTGAAGAGACAGACTGCCTCTCCTAAAGCCAGACTATGGCTTTTCAATATATAAACTGATCACTTACTGTTCATAAGAAGGTAAAAAACCACACATACTATTCTATTCTTTTCTATGGAAAAGCCTTTTAATTTACCACATTCCTGTGGAAGCACTTCTTGCTCTTACATGAGAATAATCTTACTTTCCAAGCACACTTTGTGGATGTCAGCAACACACCGTAGACTTAAACTCACTCTGAAATGGAAGCAGTTCAAAAGTTGACACTCTGCAAGCAACATCTGTCTATTCAAGATGATTCTGCAATAAAATTAGTGATGTCAACTGATGTCAGTGGCCACAGGTGAGCCGTAACTGAAAACACAACCTAGGCCTCTGGTGACCTCTGTAGGTCCCTTCCTATGCAATATTCCATCAACTTCTAAATAAATACTGTATTCTAAACCTCTTCCTAACACCACCCCTTCAAGTCCCTATCAAAGATGGACTGAAGACTTTGCACTGGTCTCCAATTGATTTCCAACCCCACCCCTCACACAGCCTATGGTTACAATCCAGACTTCGTTCCTACACCCGTCCATCCCCGTTCGATCCGTTCCCATCACTCACTCTATCATCTCACCCTTGTTCCTCTTGCTCATACCAGTGGAGCTATGCACACTGAACTCAACCTACCGCACTTTAGCATGGCCTTAACAATCCACCCACTGAATTGCTTTGAGGCTGGAAGTCACCGGTGGCAAAGTGCCTGTGGGATTTGGGCAACACACCCACAGAAATGAATGTCCCATGAACTGTAGGAAAGGTACCAGGACTGGAGCCCATGGTATGGCCAGGAAAGATGTGAACCATGCTGTGGCACTCCAAGGGCATGGCTCCGCAGTTCCAAGCTTTCCCTATGCACCAATAAGGATGCTCACAGCACTGAAACTCCATCATCAGCATTATGAAGGCATCTGGCAGTGCTTCCTGAGAATACCACATTCACACTTCGCCTGGGACAATGCTCCTCAAACTTAGTCGTTATTCACAAGCCCAAGCCTAATAGATCATGAGATGTTAAACAATGGATGTGGAATAACTCCCAGGGCACCGTACGCTGTATTGTTGTGCCATTACGGCTTTGGAACGGAGCTCCACAGGGGACAGAAGAGAACAAACTACCCCTCTGTTTTTTCACTGTGATTATTGTTTCTGCCTAGAAGGATACACAGGCTGCTCTGTTGACTAGGGCGACTGGTCTTCAGCAGTGCTGTTTGCCTGCTGAATGCACCAACTGTCAGAAGTGGAAGTGGTATCAGGCTATCCACATCCAGCAAGAATCTGGGTAAAACCCACTTTGCAATCATCAAATTTACCGAGAGACCTAAGCAAAATGTGCATGTACAAATCCCATGTGGGAAACACACTTCCATTCAATCCTAGTGCAAGGAAGCAGGTGTAACATACTGAAATGCTACTCTTCCGTGACCTACTGAACAACTATTTCCCAACCTCATCCTAAACACAGAATCTTCTCACAGTTAGCAACCTTGATAACAGATCTTTATGCTTACGTATGAGGGTCGATGATACGTCTGAAGTGTTATATAGTCGCAGAACAATAAAGCAGTTCACTTTTGCAACCCTCTGTTCAAGGTTAAGAGTTGAAATTAGAGGCTCTGATCAGTAAAGCTGCAAGAGGAGATGAAAATTAAGCGAAAACTTGAAATAACTTGAGGTGAAAATTATCATTAAGTTGCACAGAGCAACGAAAAGGACAGGCAAGTCCTGTTTCTGCAATTACTGTGCAGAACAGACAAGACACAAAAACTCTAATAAAGATGATTACTTGACATGCAAGACTCCAGTCTCTTCCTTTTAAGATTACACATCTGAATATTCATCAAAATCAAAAAGCTTCCAGGTTCGGGTTTTGCTCCGAAAACAGGAGCAGAAGACAGAATAGGCTACAGGAGTAAATTTTAAGTGGAAAAAAGGCAAATGCTGGCGGCACATGCAAAGCCACCAGGATTTCTTACATAATACCAGCTCACTGTGATAACTCAAGAAGGCAAAGAAAATTAGATCTCCACAGGGGAACAAGCACATCCAGTTTTAGCCTGGTTGATTAATCCCACAGATCAGCTGCAGGCACCTTGCACAGGTTATAAAAAGAGGTACCATCCCACCACAGCCCCCAGAGTTCTAAGCACAGTTTTCCACCCACAATTATCTGTTCCCATCACCAGGCAGATCATGGAAATATCCACGTCCCAGATTTAGCAGTAAGAACACTCCAACCGATCAAATCCCACAATTTCCAAACCACCCTCAAAAAGAAAAAGCCTCTAGCAAAGGAGTCCATAGCTAACAATGAAATAACAACCGATTAAACCTAAAGAGCAGTCCTCGGGACTTGGCTAAAAGGGAGCAGCTCAGACAAACCTGCTCCAATTTGTAAAGAAATGGTATTTCTTTCACAGTCTTTGGCTGGATCTATGCTTTTCTCCTCTGAAACCCAGGCAGAATATTTCCTACAGACCATACCTTGCAGGAATAACTTGTTTACAAGGCAACAAAAATATACCAATTGATTTAACTATGTAAGATTGATATAACTCATCAAGCCAACATTTTGTAACCCAGAAAACTTTTAAATATGTTCCTTTATAACATAACCACTGAATTAAGTCACTTTTATAATTAACATTCTTAAGAAAGAGATTTTAGTAAACCTCAGTCTTAAGAATTCCTTCAAATAATTCCCACCACCACCACGTTTAAGTTTTCAAGACTCACTGTGTAATGTGAAATGTATGGATTACTATGCATGGAAGGACAATTAAGGCTTATTTCAAGTCGGACTAACACAGAGTATGTAGCAATCAATATTCAGTAGCACGATAGAAATTTGACCCTGTTCACTAATAAACATAGATAGTTAATAAAGCAAGGATTTGAAACACTGCGACTTGGAAGATTACCCCCTTCCCTTAAAGGGTTTCCTTAGGGGTAATAAATACATAGATTATCCAGTCTCTCCCTTCACATACATTTATATATATAAATAATACACACACACTTAAAAAAAACAAATCAAATCCCCCTTCAGTGTGTTTTACTGTTGCAGCAGCACACACAATCCTGGAAATCAGATGCACAAAATCCATTTGAGCCTCAAATAAAAAGGACTCCGATTTTGGTTATGCCAAACCATCTTCTGATTGTCCTGGTGGGAAAACCTGTTAAAAACAGGACTACTTGCCATTCCCTCCGACGTGCTCTGCAGGATTCAGAGCACGGATCACAACTGACTATGAGTCCTGCTCTCTTTTTCTCTGCATGGCTAAAAATTCAGATCGAAATCCACAATTCCAAACCAAACACAACAGAACATCAAAGAACAAGAACTCAGATGCAGGTTTCTCCAATTTTCTGCTATTTCTCACCATAAAAACTCACCTAAATTCTCTCTGATGATAGCCCCAGGGGCAACTTTTATTCCACAGGAGGTATTTTCATCATACCTAATATCACTCACTAATTTTCAAGGCTCGTTTGTCTCACAAACTATCTTTGAGCTTCATCCCCATGCAATCCTTAACCCAAAAGATGATGGCCACTCCTTGAAGCCACTATTTGATATTGAGCCACCAAGATTTAGAGAGATGATAGTAGAGATTTACCTGAGAGCAAGCACTCCAGCAGAACACAGTACCACCAAGTGCTTTAAAGCTCCTGCAGCTTTTTTTCCTCTGCCACACGCTGTTTTATCACCCAATGATAGGATAGGTGCTGTAATTGTTTTTAACACCGTCCAACAGCAATAAAAAAATGTTCCTGCCGCAAACTACACACAATGCTGAGCAAACTCAGGGGAAAGAAGATGCTACAGCAACTCAAAGTTCAAGGGCAGGGGGCAGAAGCATTGCTTTGAATGGGTGTAGGAGTTAGCTGCAACCTCGGCAGTTAATTGCTGTATTTTCATTTCACTTTCAAACACAGCGAAGAACAAGAGCTCTGCCTCCCCTCTGCAGCTCTGTTTATTCAGAGGGAGCACAAAGAGAAGCTTTCCGTCTACTAGAAGCAGCACAATGACACAGATACACGCTCCTTTATCAATATTAACTGTAAACTGCTATTAGTGGGATTTCTAAGAGCACTCCCTTTTGAGCCTCCTAAATGGATTTGAAGCCAGAAGCAGCTAATTGACTTCATACGAGAAAACCTGACAGTAGCTATCAGAACCCTTTGAATTTGCTCCAAGCAACAGTTCAGATTCTAAGTCTAATGCACACAGAAAATAAGCGAAAGGCAGGTCGCTGGAGCATGACAAGGATGCTAGCTCACTCTGGCAATGACAGAGCAGGAGCATCACTATCTGAACCCACAGGAATAAAGTGTTTCAGGCATCCACCCTCCCAAAGCAGCTATTGCATCCAGTTTATCTCTGCTCCATCAAGGCAACACCTTGCCTTCCAAGTGCTCCAGCAGGACAGTACCTCTGATTAAGACCTGCTACCTGAAAAAGCTGTTACAGGCAGGAAAATAAATAGAAGTTTTCTCTTTACCCTCACACACAGCAATCTTCATATACAACCTTGCCCAAACGCTTTCCAGCTTGTTATTTATTGCAGGTATCAAGGTGGCAGTGCAGTTAAAAATCCTTCTGATGGGAACACAACCAGCTTCTCCACCGCTGCTGGAAGAACTTGTGCGCAGGAGCAAGGCGCCCTCTCTGATAAGCAGGTAGATCAGGAAACAAAAGGAGTTACAGATGTTTTTCCTTCTCACAGGGATATTTTTCTTCCAAGTGCACTTTGTGTCTTATCAGCACAAGCCATTGGTAACCAAACCATCTGCCCTACACCTGCAGCAGGACTCTGAAAACGCATTTTGAGAGCCTCTCCCCAGGACTCCATTTAAAAACCTCCTGTGAGGAATACCACAACCCACCACCAGCAGATGACGGTGTTTTCTGACGAAGTTTCAAGATTTAAAATCCTAACATGGAAGTTTAAAGGACAAACCCTTCATCCTTACAAGCCATACCCTGCTCAGAGCAGAATGGCTGGGCACAGGGTGTTAACTTGCTAGGGATTCCCTGGGCACACAGAGACAGCTTCACTCCTACCTGCAAGAAAGAAAAAAGCCAATCCACAGCTCCTTCTCACCCCACACCCAACTCTGGGCAGCAGCATCACACCATGCGAGTTGCCCCCAGGCTACTGGTCATTCCTCTGCAGTTGCCAGCCCCTTGTTATCTTCGAAACGCTGCTTCAAGTAACCTCTTCCTTCAGGTCCAGCCACTTGAACAAACCAGCACACACACATGCCAGCAGGTGACCAAGCAAACACAGATGCAAACCATCCTATTTAATCATTCTGCATATGACTGGAAGCTGTCAGGACAAAATTAGGTCTTCTGAAACAGTTACTGGGTTTAGGAGCCTCAAGTGTTGGGGTGGTTTGGGGGGGGGGGAAGGCTCTGTAGCTTGATCTTAAAGCACGGTTTCCTTTTGATTATCAACCAAGTAAAAACTAGGCATACTCTTAAGAACATCGTGTCAGCAATTGCTGAGCAGCATATTCTCTGCCCACACAATATGTAACTCTACACCTTTTGTTAAACCAAACTAGCCAAGTTTCTTCCTTTTTTTTTTTTCTTTATCAATGGAAAATACGTACATTTTAGGATTNTATTCTCTGCCCACACAATATGTAACTCTACACCTTTTGTTAAACCAAACTAGCCAAGTTTCTTCCTTTTTTTTTTTTTTTCTTTATCAATGGAAAATACGTACATTTTAGGATTAACCAGAACAATACAGCCACCAAGTAGCCAGCAGCCTAACCCAAAGTCACGGTCAGCCACACAGCAAACTGCACCTCCCTGAAGCAGAAGAAAGTGAGTACCTCTAGTACAGTTCCTCGATGGAGCTGTTACTACTCAGATTTGCCCTAGGGCCCAACCTTACTGCTACTTACACCCAAGTTTACTCACAGGAGCAGCAATGCGGAAGGATTAACCACCACAGAACAATGCCCGGCACCTTCTCCTGCACCGCTGGGGCTCTCGGCACGCCGAAGCACAGCGCCTGAACCCAAGTACTACAAGGATGCGCTCCCCATAACTTCTCATTTCCCTGTTGCTAACCAGCAGAGCAGCTCCAGGCTGCAGCGCTCGGCAGAAAGCTCACCACAGGGAAAGCAAGCAGTAACGAGCTTGCCTCGGCTAAGGAAATAAATATATATTGTCCCCACCCAACCAGGTGGAATACTACAGACGTGACGGGAAGAAGGAATTCCCGACCCCGCCGCTGCTCAGAACTCACTGATACAAAGTGGAACCG
The DNA here is from genome assembly GCA_002631895.1 of Agapornis roseicollis. Lineage (NCBI taxonomy): Eukaryota > Metazoa > Chordata > Aves > Psittaciformes > Psittacidae > Agapornis > Agapornis roseicollis. The sequence continues at coordinate 322,163 of NDXB01012731.1, read as the reverse complement.
TACAAGAAGTTTCTGAAAACGGTGCAGCGTCTTTTAAGCTGGCACCAAGCGCGGACTGAGACAGACCCTGCGGGTAAAAACCAGACCAGGGCTAGACCAGCCTGGCTGCGAGAGCTGCCGGTGCTCCCCCACCGTCCCCAGGGGCTGGCAGGTACCCCGGGAGACCCCGCTCTCCCCTGCTCACCTCCGGGGCTCGGTCCTACGGCGTTCCTCCAGCGTGGCGGCGGGCGGGGGCTGCAGGGCAGCCACGGGACGGGAGCCTGGGGAACGTCAGCGGGGCATTGCCGCGCTCAGGGCTGGACCTGCCGATACGCGCACCGGCGCCTGCCCGCCGGTCTCGCTAACCCGCCCGGGGGGGGCGGCGGCGCTGGCGGCGGCTGAAGGGCCCCGCGGCCCAACGAGCGGCGGGGCGGAGCGGCTGTGCTGCCGGCGCCTGCCCGGCACGCATTTAAAGCCGCCAGCAACCTCGGCCGTCCCCTCGCCCGCTCCCATCCCATCCCGGCCCGTCCCGTCCCCTCCCGGACGCCGCTCGGCGTCACGGGGCCCCAGGGGCGGGGAGCCCGGCGGAGGGAGGAGCCTGCGGGGCCTCGCCAGGGCAGGTGCTCGGCGCGGGCAGCGGGACCCGAGCGCGGTTCCCTTTCCCGCCACGCCAACGACCGTGCCCACAGCCACCCTCAGGGCAGCGGGACCCGAGCGCGGTTCCCTTTCCCGCCACGCCAACGACCCTGCCCACAGCCACCCTCAGGGCAGCGGGACCCGAGCGCGGTTCCCTTTCCCGCCACTCTAACGACCCTGCCCACAGCCACCCTCAGGGCCGGGGGGGCCGAGCGGCTCCTTCCCCAAGAGCGGCGGCGGCCGCGGACGGAGCGCGGTGCTTTCCCAGCGCTGGACACACAGCACCCTGGCAGCGCATGGGAAGCGAGCGGAAAACCAGGAAGCGTACACAGAAAACAGCGTTTGTCCGGTTTGTTCTGACCCTGCAAGGAAATCGAAGAGTTGTTCGAGGTGTTCTGCCCGTGGGAGGGGGTTAGACCTGGATGAGCTTTAGGGTCCTTCCAACCTAAACCAGGCTGTGATTCTGTAAGCAACAGCTTCCATCATGCTCCTTCTCAGCTCCAGCGTGACAAAGCTCACCTGTCTTTGCTGCCTCGTGCTGTCTTGCTTCCCCCTGCCTCCTACAAGCACTTACATTTCCACTACTTGCCCTTCAAGCAGTTCTTTCCAGACTGGTGTTGGAGGAGAGGACCAGCACCTGTACCTCAACTCCTGTCCAGCTTTACTGTCCAGGCCCAGGGGTTCTGCAAATAACACATGGCAGAAAGGACATAGACCCACATTGGAACAAAGGGGACTACTGTAGTTCTGCGGAGAAACTCCAGTCCTTCAGCAAGGGTTAGGGTTACCGCACAGTGACCGCTTATTCAGCTACTCCTCAGCTACCAAGCTCCACTTTTGTCACCTGCCCAAAGCCACTGTTAGGGATGGCTTTAAGCTGACAGAAGGGAAATTTAGATTAGACATTAGGGAGAAGTTTTTTATTGTGAGGGTGGTGAGGCCTTGGCACAGGATGCCCACAGAAGCTGTGGCGTCCCCATCCCTGCCAGTGTTCAAGGCCAGGTTGGACGGAGCTTGGAGCAACCTGGTCTAGTGGAAGGTGTCCCTCAGGGGATTGAAACTGGGTGAGATTTAAGGTCCCTTCCAATCTAAACCAGTCCTGTGGTTCTATTAATAATACACGACCCACTGGACAGACAAAAAAGCAGCAGCATGAGAAACCACAGCATGTGCAGAGCATAGAGCACTGCAGGAGCTATCTCCCTGCTGAACTCATCCTGTCCCTTCTGCTGTTGGCACGTCTGCTCTTTCCTCAGCCCCTAAACACTGGTCATTGTTCTTCAGGCATTGTCATCTCACCCACTTTTTACTGGTTCCCTGAAAATCCTCAGCCCTGCGGTCTGCACATGGATTGGTCAGGACTTGGGCTCCCCTACTCCCTTTAATAAATCTAATTTCTTAAGTACATGTCCTTAAGCGGTGAGTGGGTTTCCAAGGGGTGCCTCACTACACAGCCGTGATTTTCATCCCTTAGAGCTACATTTCATTTGGACAAATGACAGCCCCCTGTATTAACAAGAAGCAGCACTACGACGTGGTTTATACTCACTCCCTAACCCAAATAACTACACGGCTTTCCCTCCTTCCAAGGTTCAGAGCCCAGGACTACACTCTTCATGTTTTAACTCCCTAATGATATTCCCTTTAATTTGTACCATCAGCTTCACTTATAAATGAACTGGGAAGCTCCTGATGGGTCAGCTACTTCAGAAGGCTGCTGTTGCTTCTCAACACTTGACAACTAATGGGGGTTTCTGGATTCCCTGAACACATGTCTTGGATGGTCCTCAACAGCTGGCACTTAGCTTGCTATTTGAGTAACAAATGTAAATAACTTCCATAACAATTCCATTTCCAACTCACCATAACCTAAAATACTGTCATCTTAAACCTATGCATTCCATTTTCTGTCCAAAAACCATTTTGACATTAGGATGCATGATTTTAAGTTCATCTTCAAATACACCAGCATGACATTTCATGATCTAAAACCCTACCCAAATCATTTCCAGGAGTCGTTACATCAAGAGCCAAGGCAGTTCTCGTGGCCAAGTTTGAAAATGCTTATACTCTACATACAGAGAAACACCAAAGGGAAAGGACCCAATAATCCTGCCTGTCACTGTGATTGACAGAACACAAACCCATCAGCTAGAGACAACTTGTCCAACACACTGTGTGTATGTTAATTTTGGCATCACTTACTCACTTTGGCCTGCATATTCCCTCTTAAAAATCACCCACTTGCCTCCAACAGCTCTTCTGTTTGATTTAACAGAGGAAAGCTTGTCCCTCACGGCTAAAGCCCCCCCGTCACAACCCAGGCAATGAAATCCTGCTTCAGCAGTGGCACTGGATGGGAATAATCTACCTCCAACCAAATGTCTGCTGCTACCTAGAAATTATTCTTCTACTTTTCACCCCACGCGCAATTTCCCATGGGGTCACACGAGATCTCATTGTCAATGCCACACTTGATACGGAGAAAGTTAAGCTGGTGAAGATCAGAGGATACACCAACACACATGCTCAGTGGAACTGGAAGGGTTAAGCTTTCCCTGTGGGCACATTACTCCATAAGTTTATCTCACAGCATTTCTGGTAGGTTACTCAGAAGTCCCTTGTGCTGACCATAGCATTGTCACTCAGGGACCATGCTGAACTAGATGGAAACTGGCAGCTCCTGCATTCCCAGGGTTCTGCACAGACTACCAAGCAATACAGTATTTGCATTGTATGAAGGCAAGAGTAAATCATTTTAAGTCAGGAAGTTTCAGAGGATAAAAGTATTTCAATAGAAAAACTAGGTGCAGAGAGCACACAGTTGTGTTTGCACAAGAGGCTTTTTGTATCTTTTGTTGACAAACGGTCTGTGTTAAGTCATCATTTACACAAGCAGGCTCAACCCTGAACATACTTGTGCATGCAGTTAATCCTCTTGACATCAACAAAATCAATCATGCATGTTTTCAGGACTCCATCCTTGATGGTGGCTATTCCTAAGGACCTTGAGGGTCCCTTCACAGGGGTTGTGTTTTACAAAGATGCAGGTGTGCAGCTCATTCTAGCCGTTTAACTTGACAGAACAAATTCCTGCCTTGCGTTCTGTAGTATGACAACTGAATTAGTCCAATTGCACTGATTTCTAAGGGCAACCTGAAAAACAATTCTGTAGCTCTCACATGTGTGTCCCCTACCTGCGTTCAAGTCACCAAACATGAGGACCTGTCTAATGGAAGTAAACCTCTTGGTTTCTACAGCTCGATTAGCAGGTCCTGTGTTTTCTAACAACCCTGCCTCAGCTGTGAAAACTGCATTCCATGGGGAGCTGACTTTTCAGACTCCATAGGAGTCCTAATTTAGTCCCCGGCTGTCTGCCCACTCACTCTGAAACCACACGCAGGGCCCAAAGGAGCACATTGCCACATTCCCGCTGGCTTCCCCTGCGCTGGCTGGCACTTTCATCTCTCGAAGGAGGCAGGAACAGGCGGTGCTAGAATACATTCAGCTGAGATTAGACAGAACCCAGCGCGGGGAAATTAGGGATATTTTTTTTATGATGTGCTTATCATTAATAATAAATATATCACATCTGCTTGAGAGCAATGAGCAATCCTGGATCACTTTGGTAGCCATACAAGCCGCAACAGTCTCTGTTCACATTAAAAGAAGAGAGCTGTGGTTATATTGTAGTGTTGGTCAATTGTTTGGGATACTTCCAGTACTCCTGATAACTTCTGGCAGCAAAGGATGCTCACCTCAACAGCTTTATAAGTAGCTCTCTAGTTAAGGTTGGAAGGTTAAACACTTGGAGATCAGAATAGATGAAAACAAGTGTTATGTCCTACTTGTCTGGGAAGCAGCACCAGTTTGTGCTTTGCACGGGTCTGTGAGCAACATCCGCCAATTTCTTACCTTCTTCTCCAGGATTGATTTTCCTATTCCCTCGCAAAAACATCCTTTATCTTGCCAGAAAGAGCAATTCCTCCATGCTCGGAACTGCCGTGCCTCCTGCAACGGGTACCAAGGCTCCGAGGAAACCCGGTGGTGCTGAGGCCAACGACAGCACAGCCGCAGCAGCAGCCACAGAAGCGGCTGCAGTGCTGCTCGGGGGCCCTCTGCTGGAAACCTGTCCCCCCTCCCCAGCCCCAGGCACCCCAAAACCAGCAACCTGCTTACCCTCAGGAGAGGAAATCCCAGCTCCAGCCCTCCGCGGAGCGGGGCGAGTGGCTGATGGCCCCTTGGCAGCAAGCAAGCTGGGCTTCCTGCGGGATGAGCAGCAGAGAAAGCCGTTTTCCAGCGCCTGAAGCTGTGTCCTGCTCGGTGCTGGAGGGCAGGAAGCCAAAGCAAGCAGCGGTCAAAGAGCCAAAAACACAGGGCTTTGTTAAAAGAAAGAGAGAGTGTGTTTGTTTATCCGCCCACAAAACCACCAGAGCATAGGATGCTGCAACACACGCTTCCGCCACCTACAACTGTTGGGATACTGAAACAACAGATACTCACCCCCTCTAGAACAAGAAGGGAGTTTAGGAAGAGCAGAGCAGCCCAGCCGACTAAAGCATGTCTGTGCTTTCAAACACATGCCCTCTTCTCCACTTCAGAGAGAGTCCATGCAGAAAGCAGGTCAGAAAGGACACAGGTTTTTGCACATCTCAGGGCAACAGAGAAATCACAGGGCTCAAGTCACGCTCCTTTAGCACAAGGATAATGGTAGCTACGTGGTACAGAACTGAAAGCACTTCCGTGCTCTAAGATAGATATGGGTGGGCTGCTAATGGAAACAGCAGTATTTACTCTACAGGAGGATTTATTCTTTTCCCAGTTTCTCCCCCAGCTGTGATTTAGATGACTTTCTTCCTCTTCCTCATTCCTCAGCTATTGGTATCCTTGGCCAGAAAAAGACAAAGAAAGCTCAGAGGCATGGGCCAGTGTATCCTCCAGATGGATTCTTCTGAACACCAAACCCTTACAAAGCATTAGCCATTAACAATTCGACTTTGTCAAATTCCTTCTTGCTGTGCACCAGCTCAGGAAAGCTTCTAATACTTTATCACTGACTAGAAGGACATGAAGAAATCTCACCCGCTCTCAGCGTAAGGCAAAGCCCACCAACGTAACCAGCATAGACTAAACTTGCAATTTACTGTCAGAAATCAGCAAGAAATCAGAAGTCAGNCACTGCCAAGGCCACCTCTAAAACAGTTCACTAAGGTCCTCATTTACATGGTTTGTGAACACTTCCAGGGACGGTGATGGGCATCACCCCTGTGCTCCGGTGATTCAGGTATGCCATGTGGAGCCGGCAGTGGAGGCACTACAGGCTGAAGCGAAGACCGCCCCCCCCAGTGAGCCTTCTTGTCCTCTGGTTGAAGTTGCCTTCCAACAAGCAGGTGATAGGCATCAGGGTAAGGCAGCTCTGTAACAGAGCTTTCCTTCTGATGCAATGGCTTACAAGACAGCTCTAGGCTTAGCTATGGGATTAAATTCTAACAGCTTTCCAGCTGTTAACATCCAAGATCAGATATTGCTGTCTCCTTCAACAGGTGCCCTATATCTGACAGCCACCAGCGAGATGAAGTGCTCTGTGATCTAAATATTTACAGGAAGTGCCTTTGATAAATGCATTTGCATCTCAGTAGCCATGAAGTCAAGAGAAGGGTGGCTCTCTCTTATTCTAAAGGCAGCATCAGTAACAGAGGTAATACCTATTCCAAGTGTAGATACACCTGAGTGTCCTTTGCAGGTGATGCCTTGTGATAGAGATCTGAGAAAAAATAAAAGCTATAAAACTATCACAGCAGGAAACTACATGGTGAAGTCCACAGAGATCTATATTGTTTAGCTCCAGACAATTAATCATTAATACACTTCCTGTGCTCTTTAGGTTATTGTTCTTGGAACATTGTTTTTCCCTTAGCTAATTTAAACGACAGATATTCATCTAAATAGCTCTTCTCCTTCTGTTCATCACAGCTCTTTGCCTTTAACCATTTTCCTACTGTAATCATACAGTTGAACAACAGTGTTTCCATTGATTAGCTTTTGAAGTGTTGCCATTCTCTATTCGGGATCACCAGAAAGGTTTGCTTTTCTATTCAAATAACTAAACAGCAACATTACCACTCACTGCCTTGGGTTGTCGCATCTCCCTCTCTTGTGTAAAAGTATCCTAAACAAAACATTCCAAAGCAAACATTGACAGGCCATACGTCACCAGGAGTTTGTGCTCTCTGTATAAGGGTTTGAGGACATGATGATTAAATTGTATTTTTGGTAATTCTAACAGAATTCGAACAGAAATGCTGGATCAATGCATTGTCCCAGTCAAAGCAAGGCCAAAAAGGACAAAAAAGAAAAAACCACACCAACATATAAAATGTTCTTTTTCACTCAGGGATTTTGAACAATCACAGCCCTCAGAAGCTCCTCAGAAGTACTAACCTGCAAGAAGGTTTTAGGGGACCAGGCCACCTCGTATGGGAGAGATGAAGCATGCAATTGGCCTCAGCTTCGACAGGCTTCCAGTAAGCAAAACAAATTCAAGGCACATCAACTTAAGACTAATAGGAGTTAAGGCGCTGTATGAAGTAAAAATGTGCAGAAACAATATCTTCTGCCTTAAAAACTAATAAACTCAGGCTTCACCTCAACATTTATGTAGCAGCAGGAGACGACTGCCTTGAGACAACATCCTGTTCTATGTGCTTTGCAGGACTCAGGGCATGATGAAGTATTGACACGTTGGAAGGGACAGCATGTTCTGGTGGAGCATTTTAAGATAATAGCAGTACTGTCAAAGGGCAAGCTTTCATTTGATGCTTCCACAACACCAGAATAAAATATTTCCTTTGGAGAACCTTACATATAGTTTCATTAATACAAACATAAGAGGATTATCCATCTCTCAGAGCCTTGAACTTTTCACTTGTGTTTTCCCCACACACTAATGGTCAGATCTCAAAGCTCCCATCCTTCCTCCCCAAAAGGGAGGACATCCTGAAGGTACCTAACTGGTCTTCCTCTGAGACTGGAGCATTTTCTTACAAAGCTATTCAGTGAAGCAGCAAAGAGTTACTTTCCAGGCCATGGTTTTCTCTTCATTTTTAGCCTTGCTTTTGGTGGCCAAATGCAGGCCAGAGCACTAACATACCTTATTTCTCTACATGTCCGAGCTCTGGTAGTATTTCTAAGCCTACTGGGCAACTATTCCAGGTGCCATCTCTGCCCTACAAGTAGGGTGAGCTCAACCCTTTTTCCCCCCAAAATGTATTAGCACTTAACAAATATTATAGTGAGATCATTCAGGACAACATCTTTTGGTCAGTTCTTTCTACTTTGCTGCCTGCCTTGTTTCGTGGGGTTAAATTCCAGCTTCTTTCTCACATCAAGGCTTCTGACTGAGCTGTTGGGGAGATTCCAAGGGATATTAATTGTTGTTTGGAATCACTTCAAAGAACTTTCCTCTCCCAACCCCCTTGTATTAATAGCCAGAATGAGGAAATTGGTTTGGATTTCATTCTTCCATCTGCTCCCCAAGTCTTTGTGCATTTCAAAACCCCATCTTCAACCAACCCTGTTTCTATTAAAAGGCTCCTCCTCGGCACAATGCTCACACCCATTCCTTCCCACTTCCACACATATCTATCACCCTGCGTTCCAACTGGCAGCCAGAGGTGCCAGAAATAACCACAAGAAAGGCTGCCATGAGATTTCCAGCCAAGTTCTGAAAATCCAGGCACTTTACACAAGCATCTATGCTCAGAGTACTTCAGCTGCAGTCACCCTGAACTTGGTCTTACAAGGTCTGTGTATCACGGATCAAATATAAAATAATTTAAGCCCAATTACTTTCTTCCTTTTCATCAAAACATGGAAGAGAAATAACAGTTGTTCTGCAAGCCTGGTAGCACTTGCTTCTAACACTGCTGATGTCCCTGCCCCACTCATACCAGCCTGTAGCTGGGTTTCATTCTTAAGTGAGTTCCCCCCTCCTCCATTCCAAGTCTATGCTACAGTGATTTTGCAAACTGGGTCAAAACGCAATTAGTACATTCCCATGCTTTGGGGTGGGGAAAAAGAAATATAAAAGGAGAAAGAATGGCAAGAAGAAATGCTGGTGGCTGTAAGCCAGCGTTCTGCTGCTCCCATTCTCACCTGGGCCACAGCCTTGAGCAGCCTGGAGCACTCCCACAGCAAGTTCTTGTTTCCCAGCAAGGGCGTTGGGGAAAAGCATGCCCTGTGCTAAGGCAGGCTTTCCTGGCCAGACCCAGACCTCTGTGCGGGAGTATGGGAACAGGCACAAGCTGCAGATGGTGACAGGGAAAGGCACAGGGCAGAGGGCAGCAGCTCCCACAGGTAGGCGCTGCCCTGTGACTCTTGGTCTCATAGGGGAAGGCTATGTCAGCCAGCTTGGGCCTTCTGAGCTCTCCTCCAGCTTTACCTTTCCTGTGGTGTGATATATCCCAGTACTTTGGTTCTCCCACTCCACTGAAAAGCATTCGCTAGTCCCAAGTGGGCCTTCTTGAATCAAGAACAAGCCATGCACTGTTTCCTATGTGGCCTCACTCCTCACTGACCTGCATTTTGCATAGTCACTCACCTTCTTGTACCAGTAAATTACATTACTTTGGCAGAGATATGAACAGACTCCCTGGATTTGTCCTCTCACCCAGAAGTCTGCACAAACCCAACTATTCATTTACTTGTCACAAGCAAACAGCTTTACCAGGGGCATCTGCTTTTTGGTGTCATTGTCTACTACTCTGGCTGACAAAACCCTAACTCTGCCTTCACTTGCAAACATTTTCCCCAGAAGAAGGAAAATATTTGCTGTGTGTTTAGACATGCCCTTATTATTGTCACACTTAGAACATAATCTATCATCCTTTAGCAAATTGCACATCTTCAGCATGCAGATGATGACATGTTTAGGAGGCTTTCCAGTGTGGAAAAGGGAATTACTCAAAAGACTTATTTATCCCACATCTTCCTAACTAGGGCTCTCTGAGAAACACAGAGCCTATTATACACATGTCCTGCCTTCCTCCATCCCTCATTGTTTCTCATACACACAGTTGTCACAAACCAATTCCCTTCACTGCTCCGCTCCCTGGCTTTGTTTTGCGCAATTCTCAGAGTATCAGTTCCTACGCTGCAGCATTTGCTGGCTCTGCTCCCAATTAAGAATTGAAGGTTGGAGTTGGGTAGTTATGGCTGCAGATTAAGGCTGGAAAACATTTAACAGTTTCAGAGAGATCCAGACAAACACACAACCTTTCCTTTCCTAGCACCGAGCACAGTTTATCATGCTATCACAGTGTTGCAGGGAGATGTTATACCCCTTATCTTAATGATATAAACAGGTCAGAAAGTTGGCTCAGCAAGAGCATTTGCCACTGACAACAAACCACAAGCCTGATGTTATCCACAAAGTAACTCCAATATGCTAGCACAGTCTAGACAGATTGTACACAGGATAAAACAAATGAATTTTCATGAAATCACTCTGTAATCATCCGGGCAGCATTAATTGAGCAAGCAATAACACAGGACAAAATGGACAGGTTTCCACTGGATGTCTTGCACTCTTTCAAACACCTTACCAAGCACAGACCTCACGCACACCTGAGAAAGCCAAGAGTTTGATTTCAGAGGACTCTCCCAAGACAGTGCAGGAAGCTCTCCTACATTACAATGACAGGACCTGGTGCTAAAGACCTCACACCTGAACAAAGTCTTACACTGATCTTCTCCTGTATCAACAGGAAGAGCTCTGCCACAGAGGAGAAAGAAAGTATTAGGATCTCAGATCAGAAGTCAGTACATCCTTCCTGAATGATCCTGTCTCTTGGCATCCAGTACCAAACAAGGCTGCCCGGACCTACCTCCAGTCTATCCACAGATCCAGCTGCTCCATCGGGCTCCTCTAGCAGAAGAAGAAACAGCAGTTCACAGCAGCTCACCCTCCACATCTGCTTCAGCTCAAGAAGAGAGGCAGAGCCCAGCAAACATTGTCCAAGATTGGAGGAACACTTTTTAACTCCAGGTCTGTTATGACATTTACTGTGGCTCCCTTCTTCCCTCCCCTCTGCCCCCCCCCCCCCCCCCCC
>NDXB01012731.1:273406-303600 GCA_002631895.1 Agapornis roseicollis | reverse complement strand
AAAAATTTTTCTTTTTTTTTTTTTCTTTTTTTTTTTTTTTTTTTTTTTTTTTTTTTTTTTTGTGGAAATATTTCTTGAGGAAGCTCTCCAGACTCCTTTATGTGGGAAGAATATGGAATCCTTCTATGATACCATGAGATCACAAAAAGAAGTGCCATGAGCTTTTGCCAGTGCCCTAGGATGTCTAGGGTGGTGAGGCCCTGGCACAGGTTGTCCAGAGAAGCTGTGGCTGCCCCATCCCTGGCAGTGTTCAAGGCCAGGTTGGATGGGGCTTGGAGCAACCTGGTCTAGTGGAAGGAGTCCCCGCCCATGGCAGGGGATTGAAAGTGGATGAGCTTTAAGGTCCCTTCCAACCCAAGCCATCCTGTGATTCTATGGCTCTGTCCTGCCTATGTGGTTTTAATGCTATGTCATCCACTCTTCTCCAACACCAAGGTTCTGGATCTCCCTTCGGTTTGATCTTTAGCACACGGCACCTCTGCAACTGTTCTCCAACCTCAGATCTCTGCCCATGACACAATTACTTCCAGCCCTTACCTATATACCTTACTTGATCTCTTTGATGAGTTATGCAATGTTTATCCACCATTTGATCTTCTCTGATTGTAGCATAGCAACAGACAACAGTTTACTGTGGATATTGTTCGAGCATTCTCCAACAGAACACATCCAAGAGCCCTGCTGCTTTCCTGGGTAACATTACGCTCTTTGGAACAATAGCACTAGTCAACAAGTTATCTTAATTTTATGCTAAAATTAGAGCAATTGGACATTATTTATTTCCAGTCCACTGGTTTTATCAAATACCAGGGTGCTGTGAGAGTGTGGCACAAGCATTGCAACCCACAGAATTTCATCAATGGCTTTCATGCAACGCCCTTTGCAAATCTGGGCAGTTGGAACAGAAAACACTACATGGCAACCGCATGAAGCAAAACCTAAATGTCCTCTCCCCATTCCTTTGTCTCAATACGTTTGTACAAAGTAGACCTAAAACCTTTAGGCTGTAATTCAGAAGAGCTTCTCTGAGTCATAAAACCCCCATGCTCAGAGACACCCTGCAAAATGCTACAAGAAGACATAAACTGTCTTGGACAGGGCCTCGAACAACCTGGTGGTGGTGTCCCTGCCCATGGCAGGGGGTTTGAACTTGATGACCTTAAGGTCCATTTCAACCTAAACCATTCTGTGATTCTATGATTTCCTGTCCCAAATAACTTGATAAAAGCTACACAACCACCTATATTCAGCCATCGCCCTAAAGCTAGCTGCTGTTGGCATGCTACTCACCACTTGTGTTTTGGCATTCCTGCTGCAGATAGAGGGGTGACAGAAGTGTCAAGCCCCCTCAGAATTTGTCCACAAATGATCACGAACACAGCACAACCAGTCTATAACACTAGTAGAACTGTACAAGCATGAAAAATGGCAGTTAAAACAAGTATCAAAATAATTTAAATGGGAGTGGGGTGATTATTGCCTTTCACAGAGTAATGGAATGGTTGGAGTTAGACCTTAAAGCTTATCCAGTTCCAACCCCCTGCCATGGGCAGGGACACCTTCCACTAGACCAGGTTGCTCCAAGCCCTGTCCAGCCTGACCTTGAACAGTGTCAGGGATGGGGTTTTCAAGAAGATCAAGCTCACTATCCTTCTGCATATCCATTTCCCACCTTGTGCTATCAAAATTAGAAGTAGGTTTTATTTAAGTCTAAGGGAGGATCTCTCTCAAAACTCCAACCAAAACCAGCAAGCAAGGTTTGTGATGTGGCAGCTCTGCTTTGAGTTGCTCTGAACACACATAGTGTCATTACTCATGTCACAAATGTGAGTCAGTCTACCCCTCAGGTAGCTAAATGTCTCCAAAGGCACTTTTGATCACCAACAAAATACAGCCTCTCTTATTGATGCTGAAGGTGCAGTGTTAGGAAATAGCACTTAACACAGTCCCAGTGGAAGGGGAAAAAAAGGGATTTCATATGTCTTTTCCTACATACAATGGCACAACACTGGAGTCACTACTCTATAGGGAGAACTGCACTGCACTTGGACAAATTCCTCTGGTTAAGTCCCAGCCTGCTGCAGTTTTTGTAGCTGCTGAGTTTTAGCCTGTCTCCTGGAATAAGTTGCATTCTAGCAGCAAGCAGAACAATTCTGACCTTTCTTACCAAACCAGGCAGGCAGGTATAATGCTTTGGTAATTTTTAGCATCCACATTTATCTTGTGACTGTATTCCTAGTACTAAAACAACCTGTCTTCGGATTTAAATGGAAAAGTGCCTAAAACTACTCAAGTATCCAGCTTGGCAGTAGTTTAACCTTTGCTGGTGAAGTATCACCAACTGCTAAGCAGCATATTCCCTGTCCCTTGGCAACTGAACCATGGTGTTCACGATCCTTGCAAGAGTCCCTGCTTGCAGGAGCAGTCCCAGTATCTCTCCCGCAGGTTCTAGGAGAGATCCTGAAATTTGGCTTTGTAATTCAGTGTTCTTCCTTGTTCTATAAAGGAAGTTATGGGAGATAAATATAGGATGTTATGGGAGATAAAGACTTCTCCTCTGCCTATCCTGGAATCTGGAAGAAAACCTGATTGTTCTTTTCCATGTTTAATCTTTCCCTATGTGCCTTAATCTGCCCACATCTATGCACTTCACCTAGTAGTACAGAAACACAGTCTTACATGCAGCATGTGATGCAGTCTCTTTTCACCTAACACCAGATGCTTCCCTGCTCTATTCCCTTCCCAGTAAATCAACGGTAACTTCATGGAGCAGACAAAACCAGTTTTTTCAGCCCTGAAAGACTAACTTCTCCACCTTTGAGTTGTGGTGCACACCAACTCCAAGTACTGTTTGCAGGGCTCAAAGTCAGAACAGAACTCATTCAGCCTGGAACGTGAAAAAGCAGGCTTCTCTTTCTCTGCCCTGCATCCTATCAATAACAGAAATAGGGTACATTTGCTGTATAGTATGACAGTGGAAGTGGTGTCTGCACAGGAAGAACTGGCTGCAGTTACAGGTGTACACACAGGACATCCCATGGATCACCTGCAGAGCACCAGTCACTGACCCACAGTGCTCATCACTTCAATTTACCACATGATACAGCACAAGGTGTAGCTGCAGACACCAAAACGATGTTAGAATCATGTGATTACAATGTTTTATAACGTCATAACAAACAACTGACAAATATTCATCAATACCCTCAGCTAGTTTCCAGCTATCCTTCCACTAAGGAAGAATTTATCAGGATAAGAAGTTTCATTGCACTTGAACATTCTGTCCCACACTGTCTGATCCCACTGAGGACAGAGGTTACAAAACCTACTGTATTCTGTCCTTTTGGTTGCAAGCCAGCCGAGTCAAAAATCAAGAGGCAAACACAGAACAACCCAAACAATCTGAAATCAAATCTCTAAACTTAAGCCCTTTTCCAAATTACACATTGTTATTACTTCCAGCAGGAGAAGTGAAGGTTTGTAGTAACAGGTTGTGCTAGTATAGTCAGGTGTCCTGCTGTTAGTCAATTTTACTTGCTGGAATAGGTCGCTGACATCTATTTTCATATTGTCTATGTTTCAAATAACAGTATAGTCCTCAATTTTCAAATGGAAGGATGCAAACAGACCAAATAACCAGGCACAGATACACACTTATCCTTTTGCTTTCTCAAGGCACGCTGTCTTCACAGTGCAAGGCTACCAAAGAGATTCTTGATTTGTTTCCATCATAAGGATTAGCACCAAGAGCAAAGTCCATACTGCTACCCATGTTACAGTTTGACAGACTTCTATGTCCAATGCATCATTGTGATATTTATAATACATGACATCCTTCCAAAATTGTATCTTGCAGCATCAATATTTGCAATGTAATTCCTTGTAAGGTAACCAAGTGCTTTCAAAAGCAATACAGCCAAACCTCAGGTTTGACCTACCAAAGAAGATAACCCCTCTACACTACACTGAGAGCAGGAGGGAAGGTAACACCAACTCAGAGACTTAGTCCAGCAGAGGGGAAGGGGACAGGAATGTGCCCTAGGATCAGGAGGAAATTGTCCTTTTGGGCAACAGTATAATCTCAGATCGGGAATCATTCCCCTTCCATCTTTCTTACTAACATCTCATGCCATCAGTGCACAAAAGGGAAAGGAAAGGTACTAAGTGTTCAGAGACATAAACTCCGGTTTATGGGAGAAGCTATTGAGTTTCAGACCATGTAAATAAACACCTGGCTGCTACAGAAAAGCAAAGACCAGAAACAGGTTTTCTGACACATTCTAGAAATAAACACAGCTGTTCTATCCCAGTTATCAGATGTATCTGATCTGAGTCTCAGCAGGGTCCACTTCACTAAGCAAGCAACCGGATGACAGAGCTCCCATGACCTTTATTGTTATTACTGTTATCTAGGACATCTCAGAATGGTGTTCCTTGGAAGCTCAAGTTGCCTTTGCTTTTCTAGTGGAGCAAGGATTCCTTTTAACTGTTTATTGCCATAGGGATCAGCCCTTTTAAGGTGCTCGATGTTATGACCTTTTACACAGAAATAGATGGTGACTCACTGGAAGGAGACAAATGATGAAGAACCACAAGACACTGCCGTTAGTACTACTAGCTAAGCCTGCACCAATACAGCCTAGAGAGGTGGAACCCTAGGCCCTGGAAATATTTGAGTAACGCCTTACTTTCCACTCAGCAGTCATCCTGAACACATTGAGTCCTTCAGACCAATAAAACCATGGAAACAAGACGAATTTTCTTCTCCACAGCAAATAGCTAAAAACTATTTGCAGTTCCAGTACTAACAACAGGTTGACTGCATCATCTATCCTGTTAGCAGACTACACTCCAAACTCCCAAAACAGCTCTCAAGCAACACATTTTCCAAGCAAGCCAGCAATTGCACATCTGCTCAATGAGTCTTGTAGATACCCATTTTTCTACACCATAAGAATAAACAGCTATATTTCAAGCCTCTAACATGTATAAATAAGACCCACTAGAAATGCATCCCTTTTAGATAAGCCATCTTCCATCTGAAACCTCTGCTCAAGTTGACAACATATCAAAAGGAGCGTGACCAGGGAGATGATCCTGCCCCTCTACTCTGCTCTCATGAGACCTCACCTGGAGCATTGTGTGCAGTTCTGGTGTCCTCAACATCAAAAGGACATGGAGCTGTTGGAACAAGTCCAGAGGAGGCCACGAGGATGATCAGGGGACTGGAGCATCTCCCATATGAAGACAGGCTGGGAAAGTTGGGGCTGTTCAGCCTGGAGAAGAGAAGGCTGTGTGGAGACCTCATAGCAGCCTTCCAGTATCTGAAGGGGGCCTATAGGGATGCTGGGGAGGGGCTCATCATTAGGGACTGTAGTGACAGGACAAGGGGTAATGGGTTCAAACTGAAATAGGGGAGGTTTAGATTGGATCTAAGGAAGAAATTCTTTCCTGTTAGGGTGGTGAGGCACTGGAACGGGTTGGCCAGGGAGGTTGTGAGTGCTCCATCCCTGGCGGTGTTCAAGGCCAGGTTGAACAGAGCCTTGTGTGCCATGGTTTAGTGTGAGGTGTCCCGGCTTATGTCAGGGGGTTGGAACTGTATGATCTTAAGGTCCCTTCCAATCCTAACAATTCTATGATTCTATAACCTCAGGCAGGAGAAAAGGGTATTCCCAATGTCACTCTGAGACTTTGAAACATGTCACCAGGGAGACAGAGGGAGAGCTGTGTTCCAGACAGGATCTCTGGTTATGAGTGGCTGGCTTCCCAGTGACTTCCAGTGGGTGAAGGCTTTCTGAAGAACTCATCTGGGGGGCTTCTCCGAGCCCCAGGATGTGCCCTTCAGCACCACGGCCAGCACCAGAGCCCCGCAGCAGGGCTAAGGTGGTTCTGGCCGCCATCACTGGAGGTGCCCCTGTGTGAAGTGTGTCCTAACAGATCATCAGATGTCACAGCAACACCAAAATGGTTTGCGCTGTCTGAAAACCTCGCTTCCATTCTCCGTGAGTAACAGAGCCCCCCAGATTAGTTCTAAGCTGTTCTCCTACATCTGCTTTAAGTTATTTTCAACTTAACAGTACTAAAGTTTGTACTGGATGTAATAGGCCTTAAATATTTATGGCCTTTATATTAAGATCCTAGGACTCCTACACATGCGTGGCAGCATCTCCATTTCATGATAAACATTATCAACATTCAGACAGGAAGAGTTTATACCTACCTCAAGTTAATACATCAGAATTATCACATTAAATTATAGGTTTCTTCCTGGCTTAATGGGGTTTTAGAATATTATGCAAGGAAGACAAATGTCATATCACTAAGTTGAACAGTTTATCTACTAAAACAGAGTCAATGAGTAGCACATTAGAAAGAGGTCATTCTTAAATGCAGTTGACCATAAACTGAACATCACAATTACCAGGCAACTCTTAAAGTTTGGTGAGAATATACTTCATCACTCTTACACAAACAGACTTCAGCTTCTACTTGAATGCCAGTCAAAACCAGGCCTACCCAATGTCTTCTTCATGTAGGTCAGTTCAAGTTAATTCTGGACCAAGTTAAAAACAGAAAGCAAAATTAGCTGTTAGCATTGGGAATCACTCCCACCACTGTGTTTTTGTATTCTTTGTCTACATTTTGGGCTGTAATTTTATATCACAAGATACTAGCTGCTGAAGAGCAAGCTTCCGCTTAGTACTTTGTCCTGCCTAAGTCCATCCTTCTTCTCATTCCCCAGACAGCTTACTCATGCTTTCTCTTTGCCATTCTTGCAGTCAAAGCTCAGCAAGCAAGCAGGAATTTGGGCAGAGGCATTTTCCTGCCTGCAGCAAACGCCCATGTTAATCTTCCCAGTGACCCTAGTATGCACCTAAGCATAGCAGACTTAGATTCCCAAGTGCTTACTAATTTGGGAGAGCAAGGCCAGCACTGGCAGAAACAGGGGAATGCCTGTTTTGGGTAGCCACCAGGTCTGCAGACACCTGCCTGGCAGCAACCCCTGCCCTGCTGGCATCACATCCTTCCCCTGCTCGGTATTAGCATGCCTGTGTATCAGCTCTTCCCACCCAGAGTCTCCGGGAGGCTGTCAGTGGCTCTTCCCACCCATGAGGCAGGCTGCTGTGCTGTAGGGGCGACTGGCTAATGACAGGCACTCACAGTTGGCAAGCCTCTGGAATCCCACCACAAAACTATAATAAGCACAGGGCATGACTAAGCCTGAAGGGCTGTCTCCTTTTCCAGCGGCATCATGCCATAACCCATATGTGATAAAGAATTTCTAAACAATGTGACCCACATCCTCTTTCAATTCCTTAGCCCTCCACCAGCAGCATCTTGTCACCAACACATCTCTCTGTAGCTAGCAGTGCAAGCAGCTTTAGGAAGCTGTGCTGTGAATGCCTTTCCTGTTGGGACAAGGAGACAGAACTGCATGGCTCATGATGCTCACACATGGCTCATGAAGAGCTCTGGCTGAGAAAACAAAGGAGCAGGGCGAGGAAAGCAGGTTTGCTTTCTCACTGTTATCTTTCATGCACTAACTAAACATGAGAGAGCTTGAAATTCCATCACTAGAAGTCCCTGTGAGCTCACTGCTATAACAGCTGATCCCACCCTAATGTGAAATCAGCATTTCTGCTTGGCTGAGCAAATTCTTCATGACCACTCTGAACACACCATACTTCAGAATCGTTCCCACAGCAGCTTTTGAGCACTCTCTCGCTCTCACAGTTAGACATGCTGGCTTCATTTCCAAGGGCACAGGAGGCGTAGCGACAAGGACACACTTAGCCAAAGTTTCTCATTTGAGAGCAGAGGAAGCAAAACTAGGAGATAAATAACAAAACAATATTGCTTGAACCACACTAAGCACTACTCTCTTATAGAGGAGGAAGCTGTGATTTCGTCCAACGCCACCAAACAGGTAAAAGAGCTGGCTGAAAAGCACAAGTGACACCTTGTACCATCTAATCGCTTACTTTCAGCTATACTACGAGCCCTCTGGCTATCACCAGCTTCTAATAACTCTCCCAAATCTCTGCACAGGCATGAACAATGAAAGCTTTGAACAGTCAGGTAGGAGCCTGTAAGGAGGAATGGCAAGAGTGTTAGTCGACAAGGCAGAGTTAACTCTTCCTGAAATGCCAAAGCAGATTTTGAAAGCAGCCCCGTTCTAATCTCTTCCTCTCCAAGAGCTCCATGCCTTAAACACGTACAGTGTGTCATAAACACTATTGCACTTCTTGTAACTCCTAACCAGGCAGACAACTGGCAATGGCCCCATTTTGAACACATGGTGAAAGGCAGATAAAATTGTATCAGACGGCCTTTTTAAGTTCAAGGAAGCCCAAAGATCAAGCCAAGCAATGTGTTTGATTTGGAGGTTTTTGCTTGTTGGTTGTACTTTTAAATTTCAATAGGCTTTGAAGAAGTGTCTTCCCTTCTAGAAGTGTCTGCGCTTCTAGAAAGGAAAAGGACAGACCCTTTAAGCCACCTGAGATTGTGTGCCTGAAAGCAATGGGACTCAGAAGCACTACTCTTATTAAAAGAACCCTAAATGAACACCATTGTCTGGCACTAGAGCAAACTGCATTTTGAGAACCTTTTGCTAAAAAGCGCTTTTCTTCAGGACACAGCTTCAAATGACCGCCTAGAGCCAAAGGCAATCTTGAACCCTCACTCCAGGCAATCCCCAATGCAAACAGTTTGCCTCTAGACCTGAGACTTCAGCTTGGCAATTGTGCTCCTCCAGGCCAGCAATGGAATGAAGTCCAACCACGTCAGTTGCCACAGAGGTTACTGTTTGCGCACCATTTATAGCCTTTCTGAACATGGTTTCCCAAATGCTCACAGTCAGCCATGCTGCTTTCACTTTCCCTTCTTGGCCAGGAGGCATGCATGTCTCATAGGACGATATTATGCTATTACACACCACCACCGCGCTCGTCGGTCTTGAATCCCAGACCCTCACCTTTCATAAAGGCCAATTTTCCAGTGGAGTTTCTTAATGGTAGGGTCATGTCTCTGAAGCAACCGGTTTTGTGCTGGCCAACCACAAGACAACAGCACCATCCAGTGGCCCCTTCTTCAGTCAACGCTTTCAGAAGCTATTCATTCCCAGTACTTCTCCAATGGGAACGCACGTTGTGAGGCTTCCTCAGAGATACCAAGTTACCTCGACTCCCTCAGTTCCAACAGTGCGGGTTGTTTCCACGAGAAAGTGGGACTTCATTTCCAAAGGGGATAAACGCCAACACCGCAGATCACCACAAATGATGGTCAGTCCTGACATCTTAGGAGTCCCTTGTTTTCAGACAAGCATTGAGATTGTTTTTCATGGATATCCTTTGTGTATTCTCCTGTGGCTGAGACCTTCAAACCACTACTTAATACAGGCCATTCTGACACAAGGTTCCTGTATCTAAGAGATGGAATGCTTCCCCAGCAGCTTTCAAGCAAGAGTTTTGAGGAGAAAAACACGTATGAGCCTGTGACAGAGGGGGTTCAGATGCTTTGAGAAAAATACCAGGAATAATCAGGGAAATGCTTGTGAGCCACCTGCAACTGGTAGCGGGGCTTCAGATCAATACAGTCCAATACTAAATAACATGTAAACCAAACGTTCTGGGGACAAAGACTGTTGTTTAAGTGAAGGTATACATTACCTGCTTTTTATAGGGGGAAAAACCCAAAACCAAACCAAACCAGCAACTCATGTACCATCAGGTATGTCCTCCTATTGCACAATTTCACAGCTGGAAGTTGTACAGAGTCCAGCACTGACTGAAAGGGACCTAAGCCTGTGCTAAAACGTTCATTTCTAACAAGTAGAAACTTTGAGAAGAGCAGACCAGACAGCTTTCAACAGTCCTGAGGTGTCAGCTGCTCACTGCCATCACGGAAGGCCATTGCTCTGAAACTTACTGGTGATCAAGGGAGCTTCCACCTTGGTCGAGAGCTAAAGGACACCTCCGATAGGGAATCTGCAATCTGCTTGTCCCAGAGCTCTTCAGCCCTCAGAAGATCTTAACTACCCTCAAGACAGAGAGAAACGCTGATTTCCAAGTGGCACTCCTAACAGCTGTGTATAGATTGTTCTTTGTTAGTGTGGGTCAGTCCTGTCCTTTGAGACCAGTCCTGTCTGGGCATCCATTCAGTTTGTTGGCAGCTGGGACAGAAAAAATCTAAGGAGTCTGTATTGAATCTCTGGTCATTCCTCAGCTGTTTGAGTCACACCTAGCATTACAGCACACCTTAGCTGTTACCTGAAGCTGTTTGGATCACACCTAGCATTACAGCACACCTTAGCTGTTACCTGAAGCTGTTTGGATCACACCTAGCATTACAGCACACCTTAGCTGTTACCTGAAGCTGTTTGGATCACACCTAGCATTACAGCACACCTTAGCTGTTACCTGAAGCTGTTTGGATCACACCTAGCATTACAGCACACCTTAGCTGTTACCTGAAGCTGTTTGGATCACACCTAGCATTACAGCACACCTTAGCTGTTACCTGAAGCCATAGCACGAAAAGGCATTTTTAGCATCAGCAAGAGTTTTGGAGATGCCACTGTTTCTACCTCACTACATCCTCTCACCACCTACACCTGAGAGGAACCAGGTTTCTACTGTGACTTGTCTGTTCCAGAGCTTAGATATTATCAGTGGGACATCTCCTTTCTCCAAGAAGCAAGTTTCGTTTAAGGTTATCCAGTCCTCTCCCTAGTGAGCCCACACACTAGTTTCATGAAACAGCTTGCTTATGCACCTCTACTGTCTACTATTTACCTAGGACAAAAGGTTCTCTCTCTGATCTTTTCATGGGTGATGTAACAACATCCTGAAGGAAGATCACAGTTGGACTAATTCCCTCCAAGAGCCTTATAATTACAAGGCAGCAGTCGTAGGACTGCAGCAATCAGAGTTTAGCTTTACTTAGCTGAGCCAAAAGACAGTTTAAAAAGAAAAGAAAAAAACAAAAGACAAAGCCCCAAAAGGCAGCTGCACAAAAAGCTGTATGAAAAGCAGGACTAAACTCTGTACACTCTTGTTATGGAAAGAACTGGCATGATCGCATCTCAAGAGGGATTTAGGTGCTTAATGGCCTCTGCAACCAATTCAAATACTCCAAATTCCCGAGTCCTTGAAGGTAAGTGCAGATTTAATACTGAAATGGTTTTTACCTACACAAAAGGCTGGTTTGGAAGTCAACTGTAATTAAATGCTGACAGGTCTCCAAGCTGAAACTTTCTGTAACAGTAACATGGACACAATGCCCCATTGTTGACACTACAGTTGACACTCTGCAGGGACTGGTTTCCCTCTCTCATGCGGCATTACCCCAGCAACAACCCAAGAGTCTAATCTCACTTCCCTCTCGGTTCACAGCACCACAGAGGTTCTTCCCACAGGGTATTTCCCACCAGCCTACAACCCAGGGCACACTTTCTCAGCCCACAGCCAAATCTCAAATCCTGTTCACCTTGACACCAGAGAATCCGTGTCTGTTTCTCCTTTCTTCCCGTCATACAACCACAAGCTGGAAGTGCCCAACCAAAATACTAAGTCATGTATACATGGTCTGTGGATTGATCAGAAAGAAAACACCACGGCCACCACTGTGGACGTCCTGCTTTACCTTGGATACATCCCTGCTTCCTGTTTGGACTCCTGGAGCAAGTCTCCTTTCAGCTCCCCAGCAGCATGCGCTGGAGGGCTGCAGGAGGCTCAGCGGCCACCAGCCATACCAGGAGCTGCACAGGTGTCTATGACAAACAAAAGAGATTATTTATCTCCTGCCCAGAGGCCTCTGGGAGGGCCCAGGACCAAACTGCAGCAAGGGAAGGACTGTTAGTTGCCAGCTGAAACAGTCAGCAGCCTTAAAACACTTCTTCCAATTAGCTGTGAAGGCCCTGGGGCTCTGCAGGAGGCAGGTTCCCATTAGGACACCAGACCAGCAACAAGGTTTTTCTCTTTCCATGGCCAAGACAAGCAACTGCGGGGCTTGATGCAGGCAGTTAAGATTGCTGTATAAGCAAGGAAAGGGAGGAGCAGAAGCATATACAACAGCAAACACATGCATACATCCCTTTCTTAACAAGCAGGCAGGGGAGGAAGAACTCTCAAGGACATGGATACACTCAGGTAGCTTGTGCTATGGTAATTTCAAGAGTGAGCATCATTAAAGCATCAGATTAGCCAATCTATTCCTAAATCATACTCACTGGAGAATGAAGTAAAAGCAAAAGACAAGCCCTTAGGCCACAGTAGCCAACTGGAAAAACAGCCGCACTGTAACCCACATGCACACAGGCAAAGCTTTGAACATGTGCCCAGATCTGGGAAATGCCGAAGCTGACCTCCAAGGACAATGCTCAGAAAGATCAGTACATCATTATGGGAATGATTCTCACAAGCTGGCCTCCTTCCACCCATTCTGACAGCCCTTCCCCAGACATCCCAGCTCCACAAGGCTACAGAGAGCAAGAGCATCCTGTCACCCCTCTCCAGTATCCTCCCCAAGCAAGACTGGGCTGTAGGGCCACACTGCTGAACCTCTCAAATGTTTGCTAAGCAGTGACCACCAACCACAACCAAGAGCTACCTTCTGGCTCAGGAGTTAATGCCAGGCTTCCCCGACTCACTGGTTTGCTCAAGCTCTCTCTCCCAAAGCTGAGCTTCCCTACTCCTGCCAGTCACACACAATACCCAGGGCAGGCTGCCTGGCAAGCTCCAGTTACCTGGCTTTCTTTCCTATCTCCCATTCTGTGAGTGAATCCCTACAGCACACAGAGCAGGGGGAAAAAGGGAGATGTGGGCATTTAACTACTATCGCAGTGACCTCTCTGAGCCGAAAACGTAGCACACACTAGAGAGTTAGAATGGAAAGTGTATGGCAGCACTAGCTTACTTTTTTGCTCGTTTCCACTACTTTGTGGGTAGTGGAAACTAGCAGCAAGCAGTCCAGCATTCCAAACCCCACAAGATTTAAGCCTTAGGTTAGGACGGACAAAACAGGACCATGCAGATCCAGCCTCCTCAGCTTGGAGCAACAGAACCACAGAGCTTGACAATCTATTCACACAGGAAGTGAGTGAAGACATCCATAGCCCAGACACAAGTGCAGGGCAGTTACAAAGGACCCAGGACACAAGTGGCAGCTGCATAGTGGTGTTCATGTGATACAGGGACCACTCCTGAGGCTTTCAGCTCGGGGAGCCTGGGGTAAACAGCTTAGCTCAGAATTCCTTTTCACCTTGGGATATCTCAGCTCAGCCCAGTAAACCCCAAAGCTCTAAACAAGCTCAGAATGACTTCACTTCAGACATCTCCTGTTGCAATGGCCTGGGTAGGCAGCCATGCTTTTCCCACTGTGCTGGATACCCACATCACCTCCATTCCAAATCTGTCCCTATACAACAGCATTTTCCTCACTGGAGTTCCAGGGGAGCAGAGGTATGTACCTGGCTCTCAGGCTAACTGTGAATGCTGATGGCATTGGAGCAAAGTCAGGGTAGCAGGAAGGCTGTGTGCAGACAGCAGCCACGTACAGTGACACATCCAGGTTCTCACTCATCTGGGAAACACGAGCTGGCCAGACTTCTATACAGAAAGCATTCATACAGAAGAAAACCAAAACCATAGTTACTGAGTAGTAATTATTACAGAGCAATCAATATTCCATATGTGCAATCACGGACTGGTTACGAGCTCTGGATAGATGCTGCAGGCGCATTTTTTCATACACACCACAACACCTTAAAGCTCCTTATGCAGCACATGCAGAATGCAGAAACATCTGTCAGGGGCTTAACAGGCAGTGCTGTTAGCAGTCCTGAAAGCTCAAGCACCTTCACCTAAAGGGCTTACAGGGAAGCTGTGTTCCTTTGCAAATCTAAGTGTCAGTGAGGAATCAGCCCAACAGCTTACACAGAGAGCTGTCATTGGCAAGTGACATCCCATGATGATCAAGGGACACAAGATTAAGCCCAGCCACACACACCCTTGAGGAAGGGTAAAGAACGATTCTGGACCATGCTAGGTTAGGTGGAGTCAGACAGAGATTAAATTAAGCATGTTTAACACAGGCTGCATTTTAGTTCTGAGACAGATAAAGAGAGTGCCGGAGGGCCCTCAGTGGGGAAAAATAGAGCTTGCCTCAAAACGTTGTGAAATCTTTGCCTATTTCCAACCAGTGATGGGAAAGGGGGAGCAATTGGTCATGGACTGGGAGGAAAAAACTAATCAGCTTTGCCAAGGCATGATGGAAAATAAACCCAACAGTCAGTCATAGAAAAACACAAGCTGCCAAATAAACCTCAAATGACATGGTGAACTTGATGGTCATAGAAGCATAGAATAGTCAGGGTTGGAAAGGACCTTAAGATCATCCATTTTCCCTTACCTGAAATCGGGGGTTCTACTTCCCTTTTTCCAGTCGTTGGGAACTTCCCCTGACTGCCATGATTTTTCACGTATGATGGCCAGTGGCTTAGCAACTTCATCCGCCCGCTCCTTCAGGACCCGCAGATGGATTTCATCATGATAATCCAGTGGATGAAGGAAGCTCTTTTTGCTGCTTTCTTGCTAGTACCAAAACATCTAGTAGAGTTAACTGGGGGTTATCCCAGTCCCAGTAACACCATTTAATCTGTACAAAAAGGGAGAAACATCTTTTGCAAGGGAGGGCTCAGTAAGTCTCCTGTCTTGCCTGCTTGAGACCAGCACATATTTAGATATAACCCCTTTGATCCCAGAAGGCCAAATTCCATTGAGATGTCAAGCAAGGCTGACAAATCATGGAAAAGGAAGAAAATGCTGAAGGGTTCAGGAGCGTGGAGCCACATAAAAAGATACAAAAGCAGCCTGTGGCCTTTGTCAAGGGAAATGTGAACTTCTGAACAGGTACAATTCTGCTCTACAAGGACTATTTCTAACCAAGCTATGACCCAGCTGAAATACTGCTAGGGACCATTTCAATGGAGCTTCTTCTATCCAAAGAAACCCACCATTCAACAAAGCTAATCTTCAGTTCTTAAATAGCCTTTTAATGACCCTCTACTGCCTCTGAACACGTTTCTTCAGTCACTGGAAAGACATTTACCTAATTCACACAGCAGTCAGCTTCAGAACAAATAGATGAGCAGCGATAAAACATTCAATTAGAAGACTGCTGCACACCATTGGAGATGGGGGCTTTGCAACACGATGCCGGGGCAACAAGCACACTGTAATTGGTAGCAGTAGCTGGGAGAAGAGAAGAAATCAGAACTGGATCTGGGGTGCAGTCTCAAAAGGCTCCCTGCTCTAGTGAATTACAAGCAAATCCATTGAGTGCAAGGAAGCCATGACACCTTTCTCCTCCTCCATCTCCCGTTGGTGGCATTTAAAACCTGAACGGGCTTATTTTCAAACCGAGCAGAATTAAAATACCCAGAAGGAAACAATAAAGGACACACAACTTGTGGCCAAAGCACAACACAGGTACTGCAAACTGCACTAATGTCAGAGCAAACCACCGCTCTAACTCCCTTCATTAAACATTTACAGAGACCTCATCCACATATCTCAGTCTCAAGCAAACAAACCCGGGTTTGGAGATGGGTGTGTTTAGCTGGATTAGAGATCGCTTTCCCTCTCACCTCACCAAACCAAAGGCATGAGACAGAGATAAGAGTTTGGGACAGAAAATGACACTTTGAAAAGTCCTTTCTGAGCATGTCCTAACTGGGAGATGCTGCTAAAAAAGCCAGACACAAAAATCACACACTAAATTGATGTGTTCCTCTCACAATATGCCACATGCCAGGAAGAAAATCTTCATTCTCTTCCAACATGTGCTTAACTATGACCTAGTTCAAATAAAGAGCTTTGCCCAGACCTTTACACTGAGGCCAGGTCTGTGCTGTGAGCTGTCAATACAGCTCTACCTCGCTTTCTGCCAGCAAAGGGCTTGCAGGGGGAGCGTAGCCTTTCCTGCTGAAAACACACCCTTGCTACAAGAACTTACTCCAGTCTTCCCAAGCAAAACCTGCACTGACAAAAAGACCTTTCTAGCCAAAATAACTGTGCCAGCAGAAGACGGGAGCCAAAAAAGCCTGCCAGATTTGTAACAGCCTTCTTCATTCTTTAACCTATTTGCCAGAGAAAAAGACCAGCATATCCCCTTCAAAGCAGCTCTTAGTCACTAATCCTGTCAGGGGTCTCTGTCTCCTTAGCCCCGTTAGCAATCATCTACAGGGAGCCAAATACAAAACCTTTCCCTTGCTAAAGTGGCCCAGGGCTTACAAAGCCTCGACACAGGCAGAGAAAGACAGAAGCAAAGATACTGGGATTCCTTACAGGGCTTACCATTGCTTTTTCTTTCTCCCATGGCTGCTCCCTCAAGTGTGTAGCATGCAACAGCCTGAAAGGAGGTTTTGCTGTGTCACTGGCAAGGCAGGAACTCAGCACCCACCTGCTCTCTGAAGGCTGAAGCTTTGGCAGTCACTCAAAGAAACGGAGATTAGTGGCATAGATCATTCCAGATGTAGCAGTACTGGGATTACCACAAACTGCACTCTGTCCATTTCCTTCCATTATGTATGGGATAGAAACTCAATATGTTGTAATAGCTCTTCAAGCATGTCTCCAAGTGGCACTTATTTGTACAGTTGTAATCTACAGAAAAGCAGGTCAATTTTTATTGCTCTCCTCTTTAGCAACAGCCAACCTCAACACTGAGCAGACCTTCCAACACAGTGCTTCCAAAACTAGAAGTAAAATTCCATCAATCAGTTCCCTTTTAACATCCATAAACCTACTTAGTCCACTCTGAACTCATTCACTCAGCATGTTACATGACATGTCCTGCTTTATTCAGGTCACTGCTCATTCCCACCCTTTGCTCAGTCATTTCAATAAGGAATGCAGTACAGAAGTTCAAACTAGACTTTGTTCCCATCCCTCATGTCCCAGGTCACACAGAAAATGGACAATCCACTCCACTCTCTTGTCTCAACTTAGTACTCTATAAAACGGGTGGTGATACTGACTGTATTTATCAGGTACTGTCGTGTTACTGATGAGCAATCTTAGTGCATCTTTCACTTAGGTTTCAAAAAAAGCTTTATGTAGGTCTCAAAACCCTTTTTTGAGCTCAGCTTTATTACCGTAATGAAATATCATACTCCTTTGACAAATACCTGAACATCTCCTTTCCAGTAAGACATTTCTGAAGTATTGACTTTCCCCATTTCTGGTTTAAGGGTCATATCATTTTCCATGTGCACAGTAACAATATCTATTAATTCCATCCCTTTGGACACAAGTAGCTGGTTCCATAGAAGCATATCACATTTGTAGAAGTGGTCTAAACCCATGCCAAGAACTGTCAGTCTACAAATCTGCCAGCCATCTCCCAGAATTAAGCTAAGAACCTGCATTTGGGCCAGTGAAGGACAAAAAAATACTCTCCTCTCATCACTTGTGCAATGCAGAAGCAAATTGTTGTTTGGAGAAAACAATGTCCACGTTATGGACTGTTGCTGAAGCAGAAACAGCTTTTCACTGCTGACAGCAAAGCCCTGGTAGCCCCAACTGGTGTGTGCAAGCCAGTAAAGTCTTGTTTCCTAAGAGGTCTTAATGGATTCCATTTAGCAATAGTCTACTTCAAAGCTAGCCTACAAATACCTCCAACTCACCCTGGATTACAGCACAGCTATGTTGTGTAAGGACAGAAAGCCTCTCCATCGCTAGTTATAATTTCTGTTTCTTGGCTTGATTTCTGTGAAACTGTTTTGAAATGAAGCTTCAATAATGAATGTGAGCCAAAGACTTTGTCCAGGGCATTTCATTCTCTCTGATATCCTGCCAGAGAAATGAAACTGTAAAAGCTGTATCAGTAGGAATAAGCAGCTACTCCACAAAGGTCTCCCCTTCTTACTACACGGGGATGAGAAGCTCCACCATACGAGCAGCTCTGTTTCCAACATCTGCCTGCCTCTCCAGCTTGGGGGATTGTGCTTTTATCAGGACTGTCCCTGGACCTTTTGTCAGTCTCTGCAACACAAGTAAAGAGTTTGTGTCTCTAGGTCTACAGCTTTTTAAGTAGAAACTTTCAAACATGAAATACCTGGCCTGGCACTATATTGAGGCTGTACCTTGCAGTACATGGGATTTGCTGAATGCCATGGAGATAGTCTATATTTACAACACTTCAGGACAAAATCAGATTAAACACAAGGGATTCTAAACCTAGCATATTTTCTATGGAGTTTACTGAGCTTCAGCCTGATCCAGACTCATTTTCTGATTCATTCTTCAATAAAAGGTATTTTTCAACTTCACACATTCATCTTCCCCTGTTTTGTGAGGGGCAGGTGTTACCTGCAACCACACAGCAGCAGCAAACACCTCCTTGCCTATAGTTTACTTGCATAAAGGTTGACAGCTCCTGACTATGGTTAACCCCTGCTTCCAGGGCTGACTACACTGCTTTCTGAAGCAAGCTCTTACCTGCCAGCAGTCCTTAGTTTGTACTCTGCCTCTGGTGCCACAGACAAAATGTTTGCATAAGTTGTATTAGTAGAAGTGCTGTCCCCTTTTCCTGTATCATCTGATAACTCCCGTGCAAGCATTTCCACCTTGGTTGTTGTTTTTTGCAGCATCAAGCATCATTTATAGAGGCCACATCCTGACTCCTGCTAGTGTTCCATCTTGTTCAGGTCAAAAGGTACACACTACTCCTCCGCTAGTTGTTCACATCTTCCTTTTAATTTCAGATACATCTATGTATTAATTCTGTCCAGGCTCATAACAAAACATCTGTCTCAACTCTCCCTCTTTAAAAAATAGCAACGGAGAGCTTCCCTCAAGGTCCTTCGATCCTACTCAACCATTCACATTGCAGATAAAAGGTTAAAAACACATAAAAAAAATCCTAAGGCACTCCTTGCTATCAGCAGCACAGGCACTACCAAAGGATCATGCTCAGAAAAGGAACCTATCCAAGACCACATACTCTCAGCAACAGGCACACCTAGAACCAAGGACTTCCAAATACTAACTCTTTTGGGTTTGGGGTGGGGGTTTTTCCAGATAAGATACAAAGCCAAACTACATACAGTGATAATAGCCATTGGTCAAGCACTACTGTGGTCTTGCGACTGCTAACACAGGTCAGAGGCAGCACTGAGAAGTCAAGGGGAAAGTCACACTGAGGATCGCCTGAGGTCCCACAGTGATGGTTCTTGAAGAACCCTGTAGGTAGATGCCCATCACCAAAGGGCAGCATTGCCATTTGTGTGTGCACACCTAGGAAGCTGTGCTGCACCTGAGGTCATCTGGTAAATAAGGAAAGCCAGTCACATTTTAGAGAGTCCTAACTCATTATACACAAAATACACTGGCAGCCCATCAAGTTAATGGGTTTCACAACAACTGACTTCGAGAAGCACAGCAGAAAGGCTGGATTCCAGGAAAAACCTTGCTAATAACATTAGCTGCTCAGCTTTCTTACCTAGAAATCCATACACCGAGTTGGCCACAGGAGGTAAGAAATGAAGAAACAAAGCCACCTTCTGTCTCAAATAACAGGAGGCAGGCAGGAGAAGATAGATGCTTTGCATGGAGTAATGCTTGCAAAAAAAAAAAAGATCAAATTACTTGCCTTCCTCCATGAACATAGTGCTCCCCTAGAGAAAGGCTGTAAGGGCTTCTACTGAAATATACTACAGACAAAAACATAACCCTCTGAAACCAAACAGCATCAGTGGAAATCCATACTTACATTAAGCAGCTGAGAATTCCGGTATCAACATCTCATTTCAAGACCTGAAATATTTCCTAGTGAAAAACCAGCTCAATCACTGGACATACTATTGCAGCCAGCAGGAACTGTCGTAGGACAGGTCTAATCCCCTGCAGAAATGTCTTTGCAGATCTAAAGCAACTACAGCTGCCCAAGATAAGGACCAGTTTGGTTAAGTCCAGTAGTTCAGCCTAAGGACACAGGCTTGGACTACAGGATCTCAGGAGCTGAAATAACAGACAGAGCAGTTCAGGTATCACCATCCAAGGTATATACTGTTATAAGAAAATTCATGGGGTTCAGCCCATGGGTAGCAGCATGGCAGATCCAGAAGGTGATTTGTGTTATATTCCAGGGCGAGACACACACGGAGTAGAGAAACAGGCAAACAACAAACCCTCAGAGACAGCACAACAAATGCTGAGATAGAGAAAATCCCTGACAAAGTGACTAAAAGGAGGGCTCTGCAGCGGGACTTCAACAGACCTTCAGTCCGTGCTCCACAGCAAACAGAGAGAGAATAGGTACATGTTCAGCAGTGCTTTCTGAGTGGTATGATTCCAGGTGGATTGTCAAGGCAATCACAGAAGCAATGCTAACAGCAGTATTTAAAGCCCAAAGTGCAACCAGATGCTGGAGAGGTCCTCATTTGAGAGCGAGGGGCAAGTGCAGACCATCAATAAAACATGAACCTGAGATGCATTATCACTCTGAGTGTATCATGGGTGAATGACCCGAGAAGGAAGTTTTCAGACAGAAAGAGTTAGTGACTCATCTCTGACAAATTTTATCAGCCCACTTACCACAGGCATAGACTAAGTGCAAGTCATTAACAAACACCATGAAAAGCCATGGCTTAAATAAGCTAAATATCTACTAACATGGTGGGGATTCTAGCTGTGTCACACAAGTTCTAAAACTTGGCAGGTACAATTACAAATAATGCCTAGATTGTACCATGCTGTAACATCTCAGCATCACCAAATATGAGTCCTGCCCATGCTAAGCCACTGAATGCAATGGGAAAGCACCAGGAGCGGAACAATTGTCCACTAGAACACAAGTGTCATGCTGTCCTCTGATCTTGGGTATAAGCTGCGATTATGTCCAAAGTGGATGGAGAGTAAATCTCAACAGGTCAGAACTGAAGCTGTAAGATCAATATATACTTCACAGCTGAATGTCTAAGAATAGCAGGGACACTCATTAGCTACAAGCCTATGACTGTAAGTGTACACCCGATAGTATGATGCATACTGAAAATAGAGGCTAACTGAGAAAAGGAGGGCTCCCAGCCTCAAGGAATCTCAGTTAGCTCCCCAAGCCCTCAGGCTGCTCAGTTCCACAAAATGAGGCTATATTCCTTTGTCCTGATACACAGCATGCCTACCATTCACACGTTTCAAGCATGTTCCAGCAAGAGCTGCAATTAAAGCAGGCCATCAAAGCTACAGCATCCTAACAAGCGCTCATCAGACCACAGGCACAGCACACTGCAACAGCAGCCCCGCTTGATAGCTTTTTAGTCAGTTGATGCAATACCTATGCCCTAGACAATACTAAAGCAGACAGCAAAGAGCCTGTTAACATGGGGACACACAGGAAATACCTACCCAACTACACTGGACCATTGCAGTCAACCCTCGGGAAACAAGCAGAGTAGCCCATCAGAAACAGATACCTAAAAACTCAAGTCCTGCTCTCTGTGGCAGCAGGTCTTCTCCTGAGGCACAACAGGGAGGCGACACAGGGACCAGCAACCTGCTGCAACTGAACAGTCAATGACCTGAGGCCACTGTACGCAGCTGAGATGAGGGTAAAGGCCATGAGCTAGACCCACAGCCACAGCTAGCCAAAAGCACAGTGGAAACAGCAATAGCTGTCATTTCAGGAAGCTTGCAAAGGCAAACATGGACATCATTATGAAGAAAAGAGCATGCTGTCAGCATACAGCAAACAGGCAGTGCTGAAAGCAGGAGGGCTTAGGAAGAGCCCCAGCACTCCAGTAGGCTAACACACAAAGACTGCTCAGGAAAGAGGACCAGAAAACCTAAGATAGCAAACTGGACGAGCAGCAGAAGCCAGATCCTCAAGGAGGCTGCATACCAGTGAAATTTTGGCTTTAACGAGTCTGTTACAACTTGTACAGGATCATGGTTTCAGTAGTTATTAAAAGACAAGTCACAACAACTGAGAAGGGAATTGAAGAGAAAGGCACAAAATGCAGGACAGGAGGGTCTGGAGAAAGCAGAGGAATATGCTCTGCATGAACTGCAGCAGCAGCATCTCTGTAAATATGTCTGAGGAACCCACTGCCTTTCTCTAAGCCAGTCAGGACTATTAGCCAGCAAAAACACATGGGCAAGCTGGACAATCTTGGCATCTGCAGACATACATATGTAACTTACACATTGCCTAAGGCACTGGGAAGAGCAGCCAGCAGCAATCCAAGCAAAGGGCAATGGCTTATATCCCAATTTAGCATGCCCACTATTCTTACTTTTGCTGCTATTATATTATTTATGGCCATGGACTGAAACCTAGACCTAAAACCAACAAAAGCCACCTACACACAACAGGCTCAGCTTCGAGGCTCTGTATATTCCATTGATTGTACACCCACACTGAGTGTCAGCCTAAGGTCAAATAAATCACTCCACTGCTAATGCACAGTAGGAAATCTGTGCTCCTTGTCTTTACTAGATACCAGTCAGAATTTCAAAGGATGCATACCCAGCTAAGGTGACTATTTGGCACACAAAGTACTGTAAGTAGCTCCAGGTGGTAAATTGGTCATTGCTCTACACTGCCAGCATTAGTATTGCTCACTGTCTGCATTCGGGCCCAATAGCTCAGCACTAGCAGACAGTTGTCACTCAAGACACACCAGGACTACTGCTATCCATGCACTAATGTTTACTCACAGAACAGAAGCAGCTAGTGGCTGCAGGGCATCCCTTCTGGTGTCAAAACCCCTCCTATCACCTCAGCTTTGAGTAGCCTTTCACTTAATCCAGTGGGGGTTTGTTTTATTCCACTCCCTCCAGAGATCAAGATTTATCTCATTCAGTATTTATTAATCACTTTCATGGTGTTGCTGTGGTAGAGCTCTTTCTTCTTTGCCTTTTCTAAAGCCGTTCACTGTTAAAGCACTAAGACTCTTCCTGCAGGCAGTGCAGGGAGAACCGAGAACAGAATGACCTCCTGTGGCAATTCTGCACATAGCTTCACCACTGCCACTAAGGGCAGGGACAGCAGACAGCTTTTGACACCCATTTATCCCTCAATATCAAATTGTAGTAAGTTTCCTTCCCTCACAAACAGTGACAGGTTTTGGTGGCATGTTTTTCTAGAAATGAAATAACTTCAACACAACTGGCGTTACACTCATGGCTTTGAGTAGCTTTTAAAACAAAAGCAATGCCTATTGGCCATGAACCTTGGCCAGTGGCCCTTTCCATGAGGGCATCAAAAGATCCCAGTGAGAAATCTAAAACCAGGATTTGGGCTGGAAGAGACCAGTTCCAATCCCCTGCCATGGGCAGTGGGGGACACCTTCCACTAGACCAGGTTGCTCCAAGCCCCATCCAACCTGGCCTTGAACACTGCCAGGAATGGGGCAGCCAACCTGTGCCAGTGCCTTACCACTCTCATAATGAACACTTTTTTCCCTTATGTCTAATCTTCAGACCCACAGAGCAGCACATCACTATAACTAACCAATCCTCCCAGCCTTCTGAAGATGTAGGGAGATAGCGATAATTTAAAGAGGGAAAGAGTCATTTAATCATGGTCATACAATCATAGAATCATAGAATTGTTAGGGTTGGAAAGGACTCATCTAGTTCCAACCCCCCTGCCATAAGCAGGGCCACCTCACACTAAATGGGAGCTGAGAAAGCACCCTTTGAGTCCTAACACCTAGCTATGCTGAAGCCTCCTGGCAATAGGAAATGGTGTGCAATTGCCAAGATAGAATTTAATTATTACTACATACATACTTCCCTGGTCCATGCTTAACAGTTTACGAACAGTTTCTCCTGCATCATTTGTATTTCACAAATAGATTCTTGGATTCTTTAATTACTGGAAAAACAAAAGAATAATCTCAATAGTAATCACTTCTTAATCCGATTCCACCTTCGGGAAGCCTGCTTGAATTAACAGAAGACTGTAGAAATAAGTAACAAGCACAAATAATAGAAAATGAAGTTTTACCTACAAAATTGGTTGCTGTTCTAAGAAGAATTTATACTAAGAGAGAAGTAAGAGAACTTAAAATCTATCACTGTATAGAAAACTACAAGGACAGAAAATAAAATGAGGCAATATGATGTCCCTTGCTCACACATACACTTGCATAGCAATTCAAAACTATCAATCAGTATTTTAATCTGCATCCTGAGAAAAACATAACAAAACCCACATACCAACTTCATTCCTGATTGTGAGGACACCTGATTAAAACCAGCAAGGATTTCTAGCAAGTTGCATCAAAGTCTCTCATACCCAGGGGAAGAGAAAGGGACACAGCACTCAAAGACAGAAAAAACACCATCACCAAACAGTAGATATCATTTCAGAAGTCTAATAGTCAAAAAAGCAACACAACAATCCTTTTGTCTGGTAGCCTGGGAATAGGTTTAAGCAAAGGAAAGAATACTGACAGATTTGAAGTCTGAGGTACTGTCAGAGCTGCGTGCTATCAGTTGATGCACAGGCAGAACAGGAGGACATCTCCGCGGCTCTTGATACTGCGTCTGCCCTACTTCCAAATAACTGCAGCTCCACATAGCTCAGCCCAGCTACTTTCAAAGCCCTCAGAAGCTTGGGGCTGAGTGGGGTCTGTGGTTTGGGCTGGTTGGTGGCTTTTTATTCCACAGCAATTAAATGCAGTTTAATAATTGGTCAGGACTTTGCTCCTCCAAACCCCAACCTAACAGCCAGATTTTGGAAGGCTTTCTGGAAGAGGATGCAGATAACCAGCCACAGAATTTCTATGTGCTCTGTGATGGGTTCAGAAAGAAGTCTTTATTTGAGCTCATACTCGTTTACTCCTGTCAATGAGCACTGTCATTCCAATTCTGTAATTAAATCCACAATTTTGACAGCTAAAATTGTAGGAATAACTGCACTCTTAGTCAGAGTAAGTTGCTACTGTTCAGACTGTTGCCAAGACTGTTTTAAAGGCTTCTGCTGTGCACTTCAAAGAAAAGCTAAAATGAATCTTCATCCATTCCACCTGACTTCATTTCTGGAGCAAAGATCTTAAAAGCTTTCCTTTTCCTAGGCAATCTGGAAGTCCAAAACAAGACTTTCTACCATACTATTGCTATATTCCACAATAACATAAACACTACACAACCATTTTCATTGATCAGTAAGTTATACATATGACACATCTTGCATAATCATAACATTACTTAAAACACATTTTCCACATGTGGAAAAAACAAACTGAAGCCAGTCACAGTGTTTCGGAAATCTTAGAGGACTTGGGACACCCAATATGCTGAGAACACATACTCCCAAATTCCTTTGCTGTACCAGTATTACACATCCCAATCTACAACATCATTTCTTTTATGAGACAAGGGAGCCAATACTACCAAACACTGAAAAAGTCTTTCCAACCACCTTTATTTTTCAGCCAAGGTTTAGAGAATGCCAGCACAATACCAACCACAAAGGAAAAGACAGCATCTCAAATTCGCTGGTAACACAGGCAACCACAGCAGAAAACAAAATGCTTTACAATAAACTTTGGCATTCAAAACCCAACTGTGCAATCATTCAGAAATGTTTAAAGCAGAACAAAGCAGCTCATAAAACACCATATTGAGATGTGCACCCCGTATAGTTTGTCTTTTCTGCACCTGAAACAAAAAAGGTTTAGTCAATAAACCACGATGCACTAGAGCAGCTACTCCACAAGGGTCTCCCCTTCTTACTACTCAGGGATGAGAACCAGCAGAGACAGCCTACTGCCAGTATTGCCAGCTCTCACATAAACAATAAACACTCAGAAGGCCCAGTGAACAAATGGAGAAGCTGGGAGAAAAGCAGGAAGCCACCTCTGACATCCAAAATACAATTAAGAGAAGGGTAAGAGACACATCATTTACAGATGGAGGCCCTTTGCAAAAGGTTCTTCCTTTTACAGTACCCATCAAGCAAATATACTCCTCCTCAGAAAAAGATGACTTAGCTACAACAAAAGCATCTCTGTTGTATTAAGAGCCTGGGGTGAGGAGGGGGAAGACACCAAATATGCTGGACAATGGAAAGCCTCTCAATATTCTCATTTGCAGTGCACAATCGAAACCTCATTCAATACCTACAGCATTTCAGCCATATTTGGATTTGGTTTATTTCAAAGCATTCTATGGAGAACTTCATCTATCAAAACTGTCAGATGACATTTTCTTACGTTACAATATAAAGCTCCAGGTTATATTAAAATTCCCTCAGCAGCAAAAATGGGGTTTACTTTTCCTTCCTCAGAACAATGAGACATCCATCACCAGTCAATTCCACTGAAAACAGTCAAGAGAACTGAAAACTCACTACCTTCTTGAACATTAGCTACTGGGAATTTATTTGGGAATATTTGGGAACTCTTGAAATTAGAGTATCTTCAGAACTTGTGTGTGTTTCTCCATAACAGACCTTCACTAAACAGTGATTTATTTAATAATTTCCTATTCACAAAGCTTGTTTGTTCCTCATAATTAAATCAACAGGATTGAGTCCTGCCTCTCCAGAGGCCTTCTATAAAAGCAGAGGCTGTACTTCAGACTTTGATCATGCAGATGTTTGGAATAGCTTGACTCTGCCTGTGCTTCAAAGATGATTATAACGTGCTCAAAAATTCTTTGACCTGCAAAAAGAAATAAACATGGTCAAGCAAACTAAGTATTCATCAACAGAAATATACAGCAACTACATTTACCTCCCCAGTGCTTTATGCTTTACTACAACCTACGAAACAGGAACTGGGAAAAACAAGCTTTAGCTCAGCTATGCCTTTCTTGTCCATCAAGAGCTTTTCAGTTCAGGTGCAGAGACACACTCAGTAGAATGATGCTCATTCCTCCTGTGGTCCCAAACCATGGCCCAACATTGCAAATGATTTATCTGAAAAGCAGGTCTAACCTAAACACAAGGAGAATAATGAGCATCTCAAAACACTGGCATTTGGAAAACACTAAGTCACACCCACTGCCAGAAAACTGCTCACATTTCATATCAACCCAACATAATCTAATTACCATGTTCCTTGGAATTCGAGGATGACATGTAAATAATAAAGCATTACCCAGCAAAACCATAGCTTCTGAAAAAAGTTTTATACTGTAGAAGAGCCATAAGGTTCAGGTACTTTTGAACTCCACTTCCAGTATTTGAGAAGTGGCTCAAATGGCTACAGCTACCTAAAAATCAATAGTGGCCCATAGAAAGCTACCTAGAACCCAGAGTCAGAAATACCTGATCCCACAGAGAGTACCAAGACAGCACAGCACCTCAATTAATCCATGCAATGGCATGAGAACTGGTTCCAAACCAGGCAGCATGCTACCATTACACTCCTAAGTGTGGTCACTTTAGGCAACATCTTAAATTCAGGTCACTACCAAAGGTGGCAGGAAGACAACATGCTGAGAACACACTTCTTTCTATAGGTCTGCATTCTGCCTTGTGCCCTCCCCAAAACTAAAAGAGTAATCCTTCCTCCCTTTAAAGCCTCAGGGCAGCAAGGGCCTGGCCATCTGGTTTTTAAAATATAAGACCTAACGAATACAGGGCATGAGCACACAACTTCCATCTCCCAGTTTCAAGAGCATCCTAGCAACTAAGCTGCAATGTGGCCTGAACAGAGAGCATTTCCTCTGTCCCCTCAAGCTTGATTACTGCCTAAAAAGGAATCAACAATATTACTAGAAAAGATGGTATTATTCCTTTGGCAGAAGCTCTCATACACAGAAGACATCTGTAACAGTTTTGTCCACATTCTTCATGTGAAATAGAAACAGATCTTCAATCATGTTCTCCACCTGTGACCCTTCCTGTCCTAGATGAGGGCTCAAGGAGGCAGAAAAGATTAGATCAAAGTCTCTTCCTGGAGAGAAGACATAACTGCACCAGCACTCTAACTGGGAAAGTATTATGCAAAAGCCCTCCTCCACTTCAGGAAGGACCAACAGCAGTGTGCACAAAGAGCCTTAGCACTAGGCATAGTTTCAGAATAGGTCTCTGCATGCAAGCATCACAGCAGAGATGAGAAGGAAGAACATAGGTTTTGGGTCCCCTCTGGACATAAGCATACACTGAAGGCCCAAGCACCCAGCCTCATGAAGACTGTAGCAGTTCTGGGACTTTGAAATGCCAAAGAAGGGCTTAGGCTGTTCCCAGATAACCTGACAGCCCTGCACAAGTAAACTCCTCTGAAGTCCCTACATAGATGCCTGGATTTGGCCTTGTCTCTTAGTGCAGATGGGAAGCATTTTCACTCAACAGCTGCAATGTCTGGTCATTCCATCAAGTATCAAGCTTTAAAAGAGTAAATACCATGGAGACTGGTTTTAATCAGATCAGAAGTCCTACTTCTCAGAGGATCAACTAAGATCAAAGGACAAAGCTGCTCTTCTTGTGAGGTAAACACTTTATTTTCAAAGAGCAGAAATATGTGCACATACCATTGCTAAGGTCTGTAACTCATTGCAACTACTCAAATAAAAGTCAAGTTGTCCTCATCTGAATCCCAAGGTTCAAATACCAAAACCCAAAACACTTAAAATGCTGGTTGTTTGGCCTAGCTTTAAAATACCCATTACGTCTTTTATGCTAAGGATTACACCTTCCTAATGCAAGCAGAAACCTAAACTTGAACTCTTTTCATATCAAATAAACAGTATTTTTTCCATGCCTTCAAATAAAACTAACAAATGCTTCTGATGAATATTCTGAATTAAGTCTGAAATGAAGTACAAAGCTATATTTGAAAAGTACTGCCTCAGGTTTCAAACCCTGATTCTGACTTCATGAACACAACTGAAGGGAAAAACATTCATGAAGAGCTATGGGTTCCAAGTCTAGTCTGACTTCAAGCAGTGCTACACATACAAGAAGCATCCTGAATGTCTTTCAACATGCTGGCAATACACCTCACTCATCATTTTGTTCTGCTTATGCAATCTTACCTTTTCAGTCATGTGATCATATCTGTCCTTTTTGTTTTTGAAGTCTTCATTAACATCTAACATTAAAATGGGTATTTCCTGGAGATATTCAAAATCCATTCTGTATTGGGATAGGAACATAGAAAATGTTAGTAGCTTAAAACAAGCCACCACCATTCAAGCCTGTCAGCATTTTCCTTGTCAAGAACCCAATGACAACTGCACATACAATCTACAGCCACAAACTCTGAATATAAAGCAGCCTGAATTTTCAGTGGCACCTAGGATACATTACTGATTCTCAAACATTCTCTTCCCAGCACCTAAAGTTAAATTCAACTGCATACTCAGCTCAGCTGAATCCTCTGCTAGTCAGAGCTCTATGCGAAGAGAACTCAAGGCACATTGTGTGTCCTAGTGATAATTAACATGCTGTCAAGTCAGTACTACTAAAGAACTACAGATAGAAACATTCCTAGACTTTAAATTCACATATCATAGGAAAAGCTCAACTTTCACTGGTTGAAAAAACATTATGAAACATCCTTACAAGGATCAATTCATCTCTAAGTAACCATTAAACAAACCCTACCGCAGCGTCCTATGCTGAAGCCAACTTTCATGTTTGTGGTGAAGCTTCTCCAGATATTCTATGGGAATTTCTTGCTCTTCATCTCTTCCACGCAAGTAAATTCTATTTAAGCATTTCTAAAGGCAAAATATAATAATTAAAAATTATTAAAAAAACCTAGTTTGTGACCACCTGCAGAGAAAGTATAGTTTGCTGAGGTTTCTTTTGACAACCCTTCCTACTGCGCTCAATATGCCACAGCCAAAGATGAATATTCAGCTTGCTAACTATCTTACTATCATAGAAACAACATTCCATGTTCAGCTCATGGAGCCCACAGACTACACACTAAATCAAAGGGGGACCCAAGGAAATGTATCACATTATTTCTTGCACTACAAGAAAAGTCTCAAATAAGCTCTTTATTAAAAGAAGGGGTACCCATGTATTGCATGAAAAGAGCACAGACACGAGTTTCAAAATCTCTGTATGTATTTCTGGCTCTTAGGAACCTGGTTTTCCCATGTAGTTAATCATTTGTTCCTGTCCTGAACACATCCACAGCCTCAATAAGATGTCAATCAAAACTGTTTAAAACTGTTGTACTTTCCAATTTAAATATAGGTTCTTGACTGGGGGGGGGGGGGGGG